>OX578148.1:110840150-111112650 GCA_951213105.1 Amaurobius ferox
TCCGCAGCCGGATAAACAAATTCCGGGGATTGTAGTTTGGAGTCCTATGATTAAGAGAATTCATTTGCAGTTTTTACTGTGGGACAAAAATGCTTAGTATATTTTATAATTAGTATAATTTTAGCTTGGTATAATTTTATAATTGACTTTTTCCCCTACTGTTAAAACGAGACGGTCGCCTTTGCTATTTCATAGTTATTTCATCGGGCCATAAGGATTTCCTATACACCTGTGAAAAATATATACCATAACCGAAATATTTCTCGAGTTATTGGCCCAGTCCATTGCCTTACTTGATACTCTATTGATTTAAATTGCAAGCTTTGGCGTTTTTCTTCGTGACTTACGCGAATATCTGATTGCACAATGGATTCAACACGCGAGACAATTATATCTAATATTAAATATCTTATATTTTCCATCATCTTGTAGTAATGCTATGAATAGCGATTAGTCTTTATCGTATAAGTAGGTGTTCGATATAGTCTATTTCCAACGAAAAACTTCAATTAATCAACAAGCAATTAGTTTTATTCACGAAAATAATAAAAATGCATTTTATGGGAATACACACCTGAATTTGGCTTGAGTTGGCGCACTTCTGCTGCTACATCCGTCGCCAAAACAACTCCTCGTACGGCTCAATATATATATGCACGTTGTTAATCAGGCTTATACATGATAAGCGACACCTCTGAGGCAGGCGAAATTTTTTATTACTCTCTTCGAGCAATTTTTTACCCGCCAAAGCCGGTGTCAATTTTTTTGCTCGCAGATGATAAATGTTACAAGATATAAATATCAAAAATAAAAAAAGGAGTACACCTCTGCTTTGTCGGCATTTGTTTGGAGAGGCAAATTATTATTTCTGGTCTTTCATATTTTTTATCACCTTTTTTTCTCTCTGAGGAAGCTCACCTTAACGTGTTTGCATACACCAATCCGTGAAAAGGGATTGACTTTCAAGGCTAGAATCATCGGGTAAATAGTTGCGAAAGGATTATAGATTTCACGATTTTATTTTATTTTTATTTTTTAGAGGATAAGAGGATTTTATTTTGTTTTATCTTTTATTTTAATGAATCGGAGCTTGCAACTGTATAGGTATGTGGTTCCATGGATTCCAGGTGAGATTCATTGGATTATGTCTCCTTCGGTGTACAATAATAGCCGCTGATTAATAGACTTTGCTTCCCTTCTTGCTTTATCATAGACGTCAACGTCGACCTATATTTTAATCCAAAATAGGTCGATGTTTTTAATTATACTGCTACACAGGTATGTAGCACTGAAATACTTAAAACTAAAAATTACATTTTTATTATATTTACGAAAATAAAGTACTGTTCATTAATCAAAATTAGTTGAAATTAAAATTAAACGTTTCAAAATTTAAGTATTTGAATTGCATAAAATATATAAAATATTTTTTACATGTCTGGGTTAAAAAAAAGGGAAAACCGGTCACCCTTACGAAATATTTTAATTAAATTGAAATTAAAAACATGATTCTGGAAGTGGATGGCACATGCATCCATGGATAGCACATGCAATAGATGTCACAAGATGTCACATGCATCTTTTCTCGACAGAGGGCTTTTTGATTTGAATGTAAAATACATACCACCAGGGCAACTTAAACTGCTCTTCAGTCAAATGGGTTTATTAGTTTTTAAAAATGTTATAAATATTGATGTCATGATGTGTGTTTATCGCAAATGGGGGCTGGTGATTTTTTGCAAAGCTCCTTGGTTTCTGTAAATAAGAACAAATGGTGAGGATATATTTTGCAAAATATAAGTTAAATGTGCTATGCCGGTTTATCTTATACGTACGTAAATTGTTTTATTTTAAGTTATATCAAGAACAGAGCCCGATTATAATAATCAGGAGTCCTGAGCAAGAAAATAATTCTGCCCCCTATCAACTTTTATGAAACAGTATTTCGCAAAGCAATCATTTGCTCAGTGAATGATTGCTTAGTTAAGTGTTTTGATTTCGTTACACTTTCAACACATATTTGAAGAATATATTAAGTGAGCAAGATTTCTGTAACATGTTAAATATAAAGAAGTGGAAATTATTCTTTTAAAGTGCCTTTTATTTAGTTGCAATATACATCAGATCTACATTTACTCACTAATCTCAAAGTACTTGAAATATTACTATTATAACAAAAATTAAAAATAAAAACGCTTTTTTTTATACTTTTACTCTTTAAGGCACATTGTCAGTATTTTAATATGGTAGATCTCTAAAAATATTCAGTCACAACTGGTTTGATTTGGGATATAATTGAAAAAGTTTTCATTAAAGAAGTATTAAAACAAAATAATTCATTTTAATTAGTGACAAATGTGTGTATTTAAAGTAATGTTAAATCAAATTTAAATCTTGTGCAACCATGTTTGTATATAAATCAGCTTTATTCAAGAAGCAAAATCAACACTTTCCAATATAAGGATAAAATATGTATAAATTTAATTTTGCTGGGCCACAAAATTTTGAGGCCCTGGGAAATGCCTTGTGTGTCCATTAGGTATGATCTAGGAAATGGAAGGGTAGACTGTTCAGGGAGATAACAAATAAAGTATCATTTTTCAGTCTTCTGTAGAACTTCCTAGCAACCGAACCTCAATCAAACCAAGTATGAATACACTCCAGAACTTACAAAAGATAATTTAAACAAGTATTGCTTTGAAAATTTTCTCCAGGTGTTAATTTAGCTCTACGAATGGCAAAAATGATAAAATTCTGCATATACAACTCCATTTTTACAACTCCATGAATTCATAGACATTTTATAATTCATAGTGGCATTTTACAATTTATTTTGATTGTAGTAATAGTACGAAGACTACTGCATTATTGAAAGTGTTTTGCTTCAGTTGTCAATAAAAATTATGTCAATTATGTTCTTTTATTTGGGAAATTGATTGAAAAAACCACTAATTTATTGATGCTATACTCCAGGACATGGAGTTAGATAAAACTTCTATGGATGAAAAGCTTAAAAATATATGGTGATTTGAAAATTATATCTAGGTGTCATTCGTAATATCCCAGGAAGCAGTTGTGTTAAGTACATGTTTATTTGATTACTTTTAAATTAAAATTCAATAATTATGACTAGAAGTAATTTTCTCTTATGACTAGAAGTATTTTTCTCAGTTACAGAACAGGATATACAATATATATAGAGAGACAAAATTAAATTAAAGGATAAAATAAATTTGAATGATTAAGAAGATTCTTTGTTGATAATTTATTTTTGCAAAATTAATAGTTTAAATAAATATTATTTGATTCAATACGAGCCTTTCATAAAAATAATAATAATAAATAAATAAATAAAATAAAATAATAAAAAATTATTTACAATACAGTAGGAAGAATTGCTTAAAAAATTAGTTTTTTAAATATTTTCTGTACAGCTTAGCTAAAATTTACGACTACATAAGTATTGTATTAAATTCCATTCTAACTGTTATAATCATAAATTATGTATCAAATTACCTTCCTCGAATATTTTTTTTTATTTCCTATTTAAATTAAGACCGCTTCTACAGTATTTGTTTTTCAAGAAATTTTAGACAAGCCCGTAGAGAATTTTTTCTTTAAATTAACTTGATGTGGTGTCAGGTCTTCTGAGCGTGTATTTGAAACTAGTAATTTTCAACCTTGCTACGCGCTTTCATAATGGCTAGTAGTCATTAAATGCGACTCCAACACTTTTAATAAATGTTGTTGTTAACTTTTATAAATATAAAAAAACTTTTCAGATTTAATAGAAATATCGCACATTTTATAATTTTGTTAACATGTTAAATGGGAAAAGGTATTGAATCTTATTTCCGCACGCGACCCAGAGATTTAATTGCTTAATTTTTGGGATTGACAACGAGATGATATCAGATTGTGTTTTTATTATTTCTGAGAGGCAAAGTGGTCTACGTTTTTGTGAAAATCTCTTTGTATCGCCAATCCTAATAAGAATTTCCAAATTTTTTTATTTTTCCGTTGATCTGGAAGCTGAGATAGATCGAATGAGACCGAAACCAAGATTCTAGCCAGTGTGATAGTGCTAAGTAATTTTGATATTTTCTAGTATCCCTTTATCCCGTATCCATTAATTCGAACGTTCAAAATATTATATTTTTTCTTTGAACTGAAACTCGAGATGGATTGAATTAAACCAAAATCAAGATTCTAGCTAAGGTGAAAGTGCTCGATAATTAAACAAAGCCGCTTTAAGTTTTTTTATTACTACTTTGTGTTGTCGCCCCTAATTTGAATTTTTCGAAAAATTTCATTGATCTGATGAGAAGAATCGAAAGAGACCAAAACCAAGATTCTGGCTCGAGTCTCGATAATTTTGAAAAGTGGTTTTGAGTGTTTTGTTTATTTCTTTTGCATAGTCACACCTAAATCGAATTTTAAAAATTTTAGATTTTTTTTTATTCTCAAAATTGAAACGTATTGAATACGACACTAAAACAAAAATTTTAATTATAGTGGAAGTGATTGATAATTTTAATATGCCATGTGTCAGTTAGACAGTTAGTTCATTATGTATTATATATAGATTACGATCTAAGTACATTAAGTTAAATCAATAGTTGCATCATCAATTAAAATAAACAATTATTACAATTATTAATTCATGCGCAATAGTTGTGACGTGCATTTTCTTTCTTGCAAAAACCATGTGCAAAATAAAACATCTAAATTCTTCTCAATTTTTCAATTATTTTCTATTAAAGATGCTGTTTGTAAGACGATCGTTTTGAAAATTTAAAGAACTTTTTTGCTAGCCAATAAAATTCCTACATACATTTAGTTATGCTTTATAAATTCAGAGTATGGAGGTTTGAAATTGCTGTATATTCGTAGAAAAAAAATATTGGAAGAATAATTACATTTTACAACGCAAGAAAAAAGATTTAGAGACTTTAGTGGAGCACAATGTTAACCACAATTGAACATATTAGAGATTGTAAAATAAAAATATCTAATAATAATTTCTTATTTACTCAATTATGCAAAATTTTCTTTTTGTCATTGGAAAATTATACCTAGCTTTAAATTGTTTTGAAAATTTTATTAAGACTTTATACGTCTAATTTTTCATTGCAATCCGTATCTTATGCTTAAAATCTGAATACCTGATAAAGTTTAAATAGTTCTTAATATGATGCTCTTACTTTGGTGTAATTCAAACAGTTGGTCAGATATTTATTTTTCTAGCTAGATTAGATTCGAATGTTTTGATGCAGAGGCTAGTACAAGTCAACGGCAGTAATTAATTCAGTTAGACAATATTAGTTTTTAAACAGATTTTAATCTCCTATTGGTTGGATTACGAAGGTCTTAGATCATTCTTGGAACACAGTATGACTACCACCAACTATCTTCAAAACTGGCAGACTGTAGCAGCTTTTGTTTATGGTCTGTCAGAGCTCCGGAGAAACCAGAAGCACGATGACTTCCCATAAATCATGGTGCGCCCGTCAATAAATCACTGTCACTCCGAGACATAATCAGGTGAAATCAACTATCTTTTCAACAGTCGCATTCATTTATAAGGCTAATGATTTTCAAAATATCAATAGCTGTCCTATCAGAATCGCATTAATTCTATTATTGAAAGTCTTGGATTAAACCTTTATGATTTTACGTGAGATAGACGATTTCACCAGATCTATTGAAATTCGTAAACGCTAGTCGTTGTTACTGTGCGAATCTAACAAATAGTTATCAGTCATTATGCAATCATCCGCTCCATCAGATTGTATAAATACAACAATGAGTAGTACACCGTTTAAGCAAATATACACATCCTTTCCTTGGTGTTATTATCATCGCTTTTGTTGCCGTTGTGGCTGCCTTTGTCGTTTGTTCTAGGTGCGACATTAGTATAAACAAACAGGGGCCATGATGCTTACCATCATTTATCATTATAATGTCTTATTTTAGTGTGCCATCATGCATACACAATTTACAGGATGCTGTTGTAGCGCGAGAAAGGGTTTTGCGAACATGCCTAGCATAAGGTGATGCGGACAACATGGTTACGCTTCGAGACAACGCGTCATCAGCAATTCATGATGTATGATTACTTGTAGATGGCGCGTTCAGATTATCGCCAATGGCCGGCAGACCGAGTATAAACCATAAGAATGTGGACTCTTATTAAATTATTCTGCATCAAAGGTTTACTCATTAGCGTTCTTTGAAAGAAGCTTTTTCACCGATTGTTTATCTGGCCAGTAATTGTTGGGTTGATTTGTGGGAACTGCTATACAAATCAAATACATTGCATTCGTTAGGAAAGATCTGCAATTCTCTTTTTTGGCATTCCAGTACCCAGGAAGCTCTAATGTATATGTCATTGTTTATCCATAATATCGAAATATGCTATTTATGGGGAAAGTCATATGTCTGGTACATCAGATTTTTCATTACTTGAAGAAAAGTGAAGTGATATACATACCACATTGACACCACTTTACATTGAGTCTTAGCTGATTCTGTAATATATAGAACTTAGATCTTACATATACAATAAATTTAGCACTCAATTGTATGGACTCTAGTGATAGGAAAGGCATTTGCATGTAGTGATTATGATTGTATAAATGCAGATATAAGAGGGTCAAACTTCTCATTCGTCTTGCTGGTGTGATGGTATGCGATGCCATCGCATACTACACCCGGTCACCTCTAATATTGACCCACGAACCATGACAGCCCAGAGGTACATTCGTGGCATCCTTCAGCCACATGTGTTCCCATTTAATGCAGAGCCCTCAGGAGGCATTTTTCAACTGGACAGTGCTCGGCGACGCACAACAAGGGTGTCACAGGAATACCTCAGCTACATTACCACCTTTCCCTGGCCTACCCGATCCCCAGATTTGTCACCAATCGAGCATGTCTGGGATCACTTGGGACGGCAAGTTGGACAGCCTACAAGTTTGGTGGAACTAGAGGCACGCTTACAACAACTGTGAAATGAGATGACGTAGGACACCATATGGGACCTGTATGCCTCAATGCCCGCCCGTATCGCATTGTGTATTCACGCTAGAGGTGGCCCATCAGGGTACTAGAACCTCCATTCAGTCGTAGTTGTTACTGTAATAAATAATCCTTTTGCTTTGATATTTGTATCACTTACTTATATCAACGTTGCACTCATATATATAAAATTTCGTTCGATTCCGACAACTTTTTCTTGGTGCGCAAATTTTTATAGCAATGAGTGTATACTGATTATACAGCAGACAATCGTTTCTGAAAAGCTTATTTTTTTTCTTTAATTTTCTAAGTGCAAGGATTTCTTGGTTAAATTATTTAACAATATTGCTTCCCTTTCATTCTATGTAAAAGTTAGCCATAAAATTTAATTTTCAAAATTTGATTTAAAAGTATATTTCTCTTGTATCGATGAAATTACCTCCCCCCCCCCCCCCTAGTTCGAGAATAGTGGACATTTATAAAATACTTTTATGGTGCAATCTAAACTTGCCTAAAAACATCGTTTAAGAAAATATCAAAATTATGTCCTTAATCTTCAACTTATGATTTCAATCTTATGATTTAATCTTTAACTGCTAATTAATCGCTGTTGGATGTCTTGTCTTCGATTTGATTTTTCTTTTGACTCTATTATTCAAAAGTATTCTTTACTTTATGATTTGGATTTCTTTGAAGCTTCTTATATCAATAAAAATTCCAATAATCGGGTTAATGATGTATCTATAGGGCACCAAATTTCTCCCAGTTTTTTATGTGAATAACATCTATGGTTGGGGCATCTCTGGCGCAAAAACGGAGCGTTACAAAAACTGTTAACAATTTGGACGCTTATATCCAAATCAAATGATTGCTAGCTAATGAACTGGTTCACAACTTAAAATTCAGCGCAAATAAAAATAAATAGGCACGCGGACGGTTCGAAAAATTTTTGGATTTTCTTCTTTAGCGCAAGTCTGGACCTGAACGTCCATATAAGCGCAAGACTATGTCGGTCAAACTTAAAATGCCTAAGTGACAGATCTATCTCAATAGTAGCGCCACTTAGTGTGATAAAAAAAACCCTTAAGGAAATATGAACATGAGAATGAAATATGAATAAATAAAATACAGATTGGGCGTTTAGGTCCAGACTTGTTACACTGAAGAAGGAAATTCAACTGATTTCCAAAGCGTATGTATGCTTATTTATTTCTCTTTGCGCTGCATTCTACGCTGTGACGCAGTTCATCTGCGCTGTGACGCAGACTGTGTGCAAAATCACGTGTCATTGATAATTACTTAAAAAAGTTGATTGTTATTTTAAAAAAGTTGACTCTTACTTAAAAAAATTTTTACTGTGTGCAAAGCCACGCTGATTGATAATTCGTTTAAATAATTGCATTATTGATTTAAGAAATGCATATCAATTATAATTAAATAATCAAGATTGTTTTCCCTTTGAAAATTTTCATTAGTATCATCAAAAAGGTGTGAAAAACCCAGACCACACGACTGACCCGAAGGTTTGCAATAGCTATTTGTGTGGTCGGATATCAAAAAGGTGTATAATAACTTGTGTTGCTTGGTCAAGAGTGGTAATAGAAAGATCCGATCTCCTATTCTCCTCCCATACTTTCAGGCTTAGTCTTTACGAATACACTATCATTGTTGGCGACATTTTCTTTTATACAAATCTTTTATATGTAGTGTGAAGTGTCAACAACATTGTTCATGTACCAGATGAAGCCTGTACTTAAATAGAACTCCTAATAAGGCCTAAACAGAACAACATACCTCTAGATTTCGAGAGTACCAGACCTATCTCGATTTCGAGAACAGCGATCTACCCACTGAGATACTTACGCTCAGAAAGGGACTTCACAAACTTCAGAACCAGAGATAAGGTTATTCTAAAATATTACTAGCGATTTTGAATATTTTTTTTTCTCAAAGTTCAATAACATAAGTTTGAATATTATAAAGGTTGCGTCCAGCAAGAAATATTATATTGATATGGAAAGTTATATTGTAAAAATAAAATATTTAATGTAAATTTTTTTCATGAAAACAAAATGATCATTTTCTATCAAACAATTTTTGCATGCTTATTTGCTCATTGTTTTCGGTACCATCGTCACCATGCAATTACAGGCAATATAGCTCTTTCACCTCACATACTTATGTCTCTTTTTATAGACCCGGGTGCTGGAAAAGGGGAAAAAGAAATTGGAATAAGAATTTACCTTTTTTTAAAGTTTAACACTGAAAAACTTTAATTTGAGCAATTTCGCATTGAAATGAGAACATACATCGTACCATCCCTCTCGCTTCCAGCACCTTCATCTACCTCCTCTTTGTTTTATGGCCACAGAGAACGATATATTTTTTCTTCCACCCTCACCATCCCGAAGTTCCACACGTTTTTTTCTCTCTCCCCGGACCTTACCCCCTTGACAAATTGTAGCAATAGTGTTTGCACATAGCAAGGTGTGGACCCTCCCTCTTTTTTCACCTTTTTTCTATCGTCTGTTTTCGGGCATCACCTTTTAGGGAGAGATTTATGCTACGAATTAGGAGCTCGGAAACGACACTTTTTAAGCCGGTAGAGGCGCTCCAGTTAAATTGCAAATAGAAATTCTATGGCAGGGGTTGTTTTTCTTCTGTGGGGTTACGTTTGCAAACGTAATTTAAAAATTCCGAGCGTGTTTCTCCTGACAAATCGCCCTGCGAAATCGGCTCTTTATCTCAGGCCTGAAAAACATTTTAAAGTGGGAATGGGGTCGTTTGAGGGGGGCTTTTATTTTCATACCTGGGCGTTGGGTTTCTTTAATATTTTTCTTTACGTTCAATTTTATTTCCACTCCGCAGTCAAGGTTTCACATAGCAAGAGGGTAAAAAAAAAATGAGCCTTACGATAGTTTCGAAGTTGCATTCTTTGGTATATATTTATCTTTATATATCTAGTCTTTGTTTTTATTGATATTTTAGAATAAAACGGTTGCTGTTGCTATTGTCTCTTTTGCTTCTGTCATATGGCTTGTCAAAATGTTTATGGATTTGACGCATCCAATTGTTTTAACGTCCCTATTAAAACGCGTGTATAAATGCGAAAAAACAGTCAAAGAGATGTGAATATTAAATTGTGATTATAATGAATAGCTTTAGGAATAAACAGGGTGCTTCGTAATAATTGCTTGACCGAATATCTCTTGAACGTTTGATCGCAAACATACGTTTCTAGTTTAAGAAGTGTTATATGTGTTACGAACGTGCAACATTATTTGACGTCTCTTTTTATCCCTTTCACGATGTATAATTTGAAAATCTAACGGAGAAAATATCCGTATGCAGGCATCCTTTTCCATGACGTGAGTCTAGGGTTGCCATATGCCGAAGTTCAAAGAAGAGTTGCCAGATTCGACGATTTATCGCAAATTTGGCGACATTTAGCGATTGTACGAAAACGAAAACATTTAATTTGATCTTAAGGGTGAGCGTCAGTAAATTTTCTGCCCTATCTGCGCTTTGTTAACTTTCGCGGCACACATATTTCGCCGAAATTCTGCTCAAACAGTTGCGAAATATTTTTTGGAAGATAAAATGCAATGCTTAGATTATATTAAAACTAAATTTAATGCCCCCAAAACATAGAATATATTTTTTATTTCAATCCAAAATATTTTTGGTGCTGCCATCTGTTGTCGTAATTTAATTCACATCGATTATTTTTATTTTTTAATGAACATTTTTAAATATCTATTCCTTTTAATACAGTATTAAATACAACAACAGATCATATATAATAATGCCACAATCACGGAAAGGTAATTTATCATTCTATAAATTTGATAAGGGATCTGAATGTACATCACTGAGGACTGCAGTTTTGTCTTCAAGTTCCTTTGTTTTCAAGTCCAAGTTCAACTACGTTTCCGTGATTATGACATTATATATGATCTGTTGTTGTATTTAATAGCATATTAGAAGGAATAGATATTTAAAAATGTTCATTAAAAATAAAAATAGTCAGTATGAATTAAATTACCACAACAGATGGCAGCACCAAATATATTTTAAATTAAAATAAAACATATATTCTATGTTTTATTAAGTGTTAAATTTAGTTTTAATATAATCTAAGCATAGCATTTTATCTATAAGAAAATATTTCGCAACTGTTTGAGCAGAATTTCGGCGAAATATGTGTGCCGTGAAAGTTAACAAAGCGCGGATAAGGCAGAAAATTTATTGACGCTCACCCTTAAGGATGTTTTCCTGACTGTTCACCTTGTTTCACTTTATAAAAGGATTAATTTTTTTTTAAATGTAAGTTGATGATTAGAAGTGTATTTAAAGGGAGAAATGTATATTATAATAGTAATAATTTTTAGTAATTTAAAAAAAAATCCGGGAGTTCCTTTCCGCACTTCCGTCTACGTAACTTATCACCATAAGCTTTTTGAAAAACTATATACATTTAAATAGATTTTGGAAAAAGAAAGAATTATGGGACTGTCTTCAGCATTTGGTCTCTCTTTGCAGAAGCATGCGGAAACGATTTGCACCGCACGGGAAAATGAATTGTCACTCCAAAAAAATCTCACTTGCAGGGGTCACTAATGTCACGGAAAGTGATCCATCATAATTTTTAAGTGGCCTGGCCATCCAGGCAGATTGACAGCCCTGATAAAGGGAGGAAAGATGAATCAAAACTGGAGCGACGACTCGGGGGAAAACATTTGGAAAAATCGATTGTGCGAGGGCGCACAATCAAGTCAACTTCTACAGGGATACACTTATGAAAGGATAACTTTGGAATTTCGGTGTTTGCTGCTGACAACTGGAAAAAATGGGCTCAAGCTTTAAATTGGTCGTGATAGACGATTTGTTGAATTTTGAACCTCTTTCAAATTTTATTTTTTTCGTCTTTAGAAGATGATCTAAAATGATGTCAGAAATGACCTTTCTATTATAAAAACCCCTGACAGATTGGAGTGCGGTTCCAGGAAATTTCTATTTGGACGCTTTGCGATGTGTTTATTTTTGGTTAGGTTGAGCCATTTGATTTGTTGAATGGCCAGTGCTCTTTGGTTGTTGTTTTAGAGCAATGGAAGTGAATACCTGGAGTGTGAGGTTCTACTAGAGGGGTGTTAATGCAAAGACAACATAGGCAGCTGGATAGGGCGACATATTTTTGGGGGCGGCAAATTCATATTTTGAATCAAACTTCGTTACTCGGCGACTGGTTTTAATTTAACCCTAAAGCTACGTTTGATGGGGTTATTCTAAAGCTACATTTGTCATTGGCAAATTCGAATTTTGAATCAAACTTCGTTACTCGGCGACTGGTTTTAATTTAACCCTAAAGCTACGCTTTATGGGGAAGTTATTTTAAAGCTACATTTGTCATTGGCAAATTTGTATTTTGAATCAAACTTCGTTACTTGGCGACTGGTTTTAATTTCACCCTAAAGCTACGTTTGATGGGAAGTTATTTTAAAGCTACATTTGTCATTGGCAAATTCGTATTTCGAATCAATCTTCGTTACTCGACGACTGGTTTTAATTTAACCCTAAAGTTACTCTTGATGGGGAAGCTATTTTAAAACTACGCTTGTCATTAGTGATTATATAGTGTTATCATTTCTCTAGAATAGCAATTTTCTAATAATGGGGATCAATTGCTATACAATTTAAAATAAAAATGAAAAATCATGATGTAGCATTGGATAGCACAAAATGTGGAATGCGGTTGGTACCGGACCGGGAAGGGGCTCGGCAGGGGAACTATAAAGAGCAAAACTTTAAATCCGTTTTTGGTCTCCAGTACCCAAATAATATACATTTATGAAAATTTATTTACTGTATTCATATATACACACTGTATGCAGTATAGCCCCCCTCCCTCCCACCCCAAAGTCCAAATCGCTTTAACGGTTTTTGAGATTACAAAGGGTCACCAATGATAATCGAAATCTTGTTTTATAACTAAACTATATACATTTTATTCGATTTTTCCTTCTGCGTTCACATCTAGATAATATGCGCGATATATATCGTTCATATTGTGCCCAAATTGTTCCAGGAGTCATTCAGGAGGAACAATTTTGACAAAATACCATTTCATAGCTAATTATGCGTTAGCATCTAGTATATATTATATGATACTTGTCACTCAAATTTGGTCAAAATCGCTTCGGTAGTTTTTGAGAATACAAATAGGCAACGATGTGACACCTACCTACCTCCCCAAAGACCGACACAACTCATTTCTGGTATCTCTGGGAAGAGACAATGCATACATGATGCATTTACCTTGAAAACTCAACTTGCTATTAAAGCATGATCATCACTCTTTTCTTGAGATACGTCGGTTAAATTAAAAGGTTTGCTTAATCTACTTCTAGTACTAAAAGCATATCTATAAAAAAAAAAAATCTGATGTGGCAACATAAGACTTTCCTTATATAATGCAATGAATTTACTACTTTTACAGTTAAAAAAAAATGTTATTCTTATAGTAGATACTTATATTCTTTCCAAGAGATTGAATTTTTTTCAATTAGTCGTCATTTTCATTAATTTAGCGTCATTTTTATTTATTTGGCGAGATTTTCGCTAATTTTGCAACATTTAAAAAGTCGACAAGTTGGCGACATTCCGCCAAATTTGTCGCCAAAATCTCGCCAAGCGTTATGAAAGGAGAAATAAGATATTCTTATACCAGATAAATGACTATTGGCGTTCAAATACAAAAGTATTACTCAAAGTATCTTTTCTCATGAATGGAACGAGCTAGATCCACGACAATGATGTCACCAAATTTCGGTTAATATATTTTTTTAATTTATGGTTTTATCTCTGCGGTTAATATATTTTTTTAATTTATGGGATTTTTTGATAAATTTATTTGAAAAATTTGCAATATCTCGAAAACGGATCATGCTAGCGTTCTGAAGTTTATGCCAATCGTTTTCTAAGGAAAAATTACATAAGAAATGTCTATTTACGTAACTTTATTAAAGGTTTTGATTTTTTCAAAATTTCACTCGAAAATTTGGGGGGAGGAGTTTGAACATTCGATTGCGTTTAAAAACAATAGGCTTATAATATTCACGGATTGTGATTTTTGTACCAAATTTCATTCGAATCGCTCTATTCGTTCGTGAGATATCGTCTCCACAGATTCACTGCCTCCCCCCTCCCCCCCACACAGATATAACCTCAAAAATGTTTGATTCGTGATGAAGGATGCTTGAAACGTGCTCTCCCGTCGAAAACTCGAATTCGAATTTTCTACCCCGTCACAATACTTTCCTTATATATTATGCATATAAGGAAAGTAAAAAGGAAGTTTTTCTCTAGCTCAGCGCGAGAAACTTAAAATAAATACCAGATTTCATTTGTAATTTGCTCTTTTGAAATATATCGAATTTTTTTAAAATTCGATATGTTTTAAATTAGATCTATTAAAGGTTTTGATTTTTTGATGATTTTTTCAAAATTTCACTCGAAAATTTAGGGGGGTTCTGAACATTCGACTGCGTTTAAAAACAATAGGCTTCTAATATTCACGGATTGTGATTTTTGTACCAAATTTCATTCGAATCGCTCTATTCGTTCGTGAGATATCGTCTCCACAGATTCACTGACCCCCCCCCCCCCCACACACACACACACGCACACATATAACCTCAAAAATGTTTAATTCGTGATGAAGGATGCTTGAAACGTGCTCTCCCGTCGAAAACTCGAATTCGAATTTTCTACCCCGTCACAATACTTTCCTTATATATTATGCATATAAGGAAAGTAAAAAGGAAGTTTTTCTCTAGCTCAGCGCGAGAAACTTAAAATAAATACCAGATTTCATTTGTAATTTGCTCTTTTGAAATATATCGAATTTTTTTAAAATTCGATATGTTTTAAATTAGATCTATTAAAGGTTTTGATTTTTTGATGATTTTTTCAAAATTTCACTCGAAAATTTAGGGGGGTTCTGAACATTCGACTGCGTTTAAAAACAATAGGCTTCTAATATTCACGGATTGTGATTTTTGTACCAAATTTCATTCGAATCGCTCTATTCGTTCGTGAGATATCGTCTCCACAGATTCACTGACCCCCCCCCCCCCCACACACACACACACACGCACACATATAACCTCAAAAATGTTTAATTCGTGATGAAGGATGCTTGAAACGTGCTCTCCCGTCGAAAACTCGAATTCGAATTTTCTACCCCGTCACAATACTTTCCTTATATATTATGCATATAAGGAAAGTAAAAAGGAAGTTTTTCTCTAGCTCAGCGCGAGGAACTTAAAATAAATACCAGATTTCATTTGTAATTTGCTCTTTTAAAATATATCGAATTTTTTTAATAAGTAGATAATGTCCACGGTTAGGCTCAGTTTCAACCTTCCATTTTTCTGGAGAAGGCTGTGAACAGGACACAGTTATAAGTAAAGCACGTGACTTTACGCATAATCAAGAGTTTACAAGCGCAACTAAAAGTTTACAGCAAACCCTGAAAAGCGCAACTAGTTTATTGAGTAAAATGTAACACAAATTAGGATAAATAAGCATACGTACGATTAGGGAGTCAACCCTAATCAGTGCAAAATTCCTTTATCAGTGCAAAAATTCTGGACCTAAACATCCAAGTAAGAACAAGACAATTACTTCTGCGTTTAGATCACATACAATTATTAGGATGAAACCATTAATTATGATAATTAATTATGATGCATTAATTATGATAAAAAAATGCAACATTCTTTGCTCTCTCGATGCCATTATAAGACATATATAAATTATTATATATTTTCTGAAAAAGCCCATAAAATATCTGCCAGAAAAAAAAAGCAACAACATATATATTGGTTTTTTTTAGAATAGTAGAATACATAAAAAATAAGATCGCGAGAACAGACTGTTCATTTCTTGTTTCCCTCTTTTTAATTTACGGCCAATTTAGAACTGATTGAATAATGCTACCATTTAATAATGTTTCAAATATACTATTATTGCTAGGACTCCAATAAAGCCATATTTACGATATAATTAAAATATCACTGTATGTAAATAAGCAAATTAAAATTGATCTCGTAGCTATAACATTACTGCGAAGAATTTCGATAACAAAGGGATTAACTCTGTATAAATCTGAGTAATATACTTTTCTATTGCTGTTTCACATATACACCAACGACACCATTTTTTTCGTGACACTTGTTTCTTATTGTTGGACACAAAGAAATAAAAAGTAGGATGAAACACTAGGACATTGGACAATAAGATTTTTCTTTTATCATGTTTTCGACATCATTAAATCCAATATATACGGCATGATCAAAACAAAGTCGTAAAATGCTTAATGAGTAAATGCCACCGTTTCTATTTTTTTTATAGATATCTCAATGTTATAGAACACGTAACGTATAAAAACACTCCTTACAAAAACTCTAGTACTGGGCCTCAGCTCTTACAATTCAGCAAACAGTAATAATAATAAAATGGAACATAAATCCGGGGGTGTCTTACTTGAAAGGGGAGGGTCGAACCTTTGATAGATTCGACCTATAACGAGACATGAAAGAGAAGCCGCCGTTCTGGAGGGGGTGCTTCGAGGTAAGATTAACTGATAAAAACTTTGAAACTTAACAATGGAAGGCTGAGAAAAAGGCCATAACACGTAGTATTTTAAAGATCTATGTAGTATTTTGGGGGCGAGGAGAAGGGGATGTAAACATCCACAGGGGATATAAAAAAGAGCCACGCAGTCTGCTGTGGAATGGGAAAATCCCCCTGTCATTCTGGGATCCCCCTGATCAGGCCCCTTGGCCCAGGTACATAACTCAGGAGGGGATTTTCTTTTATGGGCAAAAGTGGGATGAGCCGCTCAGGTGTTAAACGAAACTGGCAAGTCGTGAAGAGAAATTACCTTTGACATGAGAATTAAGACAGCCGAAGGAAGTTCCGCAGTACGTAAACAGCTACAGGGAAACCCTGCTTTAGGGAGGCGAGTCAAAGAACCACAACTTGGATTTGCTTTTTCCGAGGCTCATTTTAAATATGTCGGTACACTTTATTCCAATATATTTACTATATGTGGTTTGTTATCGATCATCAATAATTAACCCCAAAACTAACGTGTGCAATAAAAGCTTTCCGTACAGATTAACAAATTTTATTATTATGGAAAACACATGAATTTGAAATCGAGATTTAGAAGTTGGTTTTTCTGTGCCTGCGAAACCGGTCTAATGGATGGTGTTATTTGCAGTGGAAGTTTAATCTTAACCAGAAGGCCTGGGTTCGATTCCCAATAGCGAAGGAATGATATAAGTGAAATAAAACCAAATTTCGATATTCGACATGCTATAAATAGCTTGGTTTTTAATCGGTAACCATGGATATAATACAACGCAGACATTTTTCGTTGTGTAAAAGTAGGCCGTAGGAAAATATTTGGTAACCAATTCCACTTGGATTCAAACTAAAGAACCTTTATTTGCTTTTTGAGAGGACTATTGAATGTGATCCAAAACAGAGGCGTACGCATAGTGAGCGCATGCGCATAGTATGCAAATGCACTTTCGAAATTGAAAAAATATTGATAATTAATTTAAATCATTGATATTATTATATATACATTTTTGTTTTAAATCTAAATGTATATGCAAGTTATTTATAATCATATGTTTTCTTTATTATTAAGTTAATTTTTTTATTTTTACTTTCTTTGTATAGAGAATAACGAACCCGATAATTTTTCTTTTCGAAATTTTGAAGGATAAATGCGTTTTAAGATTTTTTGAACTATTTTGAAAATATGTTCGCCTGTGTGTGAACACGATAATTAAGGAATATACCTGTCTACCGCTTTCAAATTTTATATGTAGATACCTTATGGGGGGGAAAAAAAAAACTAACTAAATAGAATGTTTAGTAATTATCACGATTAAGATTTAAAATATTAGAATTTTAAGATTCTTGGAGCACACTTTTCTTTAGAAAATATTGATAATTCCCGAAACAATGATGGTAGTACGTAATATATGGGGGTTTGATAATTTGGGCTACAATATAGATATTAATGTTAGTTATTTTTATTTATTGAACACAGATAAGCCAAATGCTGCTATCAACATCACTAATAGCTGTTGCCAACTTGAAAAAAAGAAATTTTAAAAGAATAACTTGGGTATAAAATCTGCATTTTTTAAAGAAATTGTACAAAATATCTTAAAAGAATAGCTTGGGTACGAAACTTAAGAAATATATATAATTTTATCATTCTGGTAATGATTATGAAACAAGTAGAATTAAACACCATGAAATATTAATGTAAGAAAATGTCAAAATTCAGTAACTGAGACCACTAGAATAACCTGTGAAATATATTTTCAACAAATCTGTTGAAAATATTATGTAATATATATATATATATATATAATTGAAGATTTTTATGATTACTTGTAATATATATATACCCGAGAAATACCAAAGAAAATTGCTTGTAAACTGAAGGTAAAGGTAAAAAAATTGCAAATCAGAAGCAAAGTGCAGCACAATGAGCTAGGCAAGAAGTTTGGATATTGAATAAATGGAATCTAGTGAATATAAAAGGAATAAAATGAATATGGAAAGCATTTCTGAAACCATGTACGTTATCAAGGGCCATACATGTTTCATTAATGCTGATTCTACGTTTCTGTTTACACAACTGTAAAATGTATTACAGAAATAATGTAAATGGCCCGACGTAGAAGAAAATACAAAGTGGATCAAATACACATAAAAAAATCAAACATGAATATAAAATATTCTGTTACACCAGCTTGTGGCTAATTATTGAAATGAGGATGCAAGGTATTATAAAGTAATATCAAAAGAATATAATGAAAATATATCTACCCCTAGTACTGTGGTACTTCTGGAAAAGCATATGTATTACCAATCATCTCAGAACAAACAGGTTACAGTGAATTTTTAGTTACTGACTAAGCAGTTTTCGCAAAGCAGGTTAAAGTGAATTATACGAATTGTTTAACTGTTAGAAGAAGACATGGAGATTATGAATTATTTAGAAATGCTAGAGTATGATCTGTCAATATGTTGCTGTAATTGTTGCAAGTTTTTGAATTTAAATTTAAAATGTGTTTTAATAAAAGAAAAAATAAGATTGGGCGGGTAGTTATTTTTGATAATGGTGTTGATGAATTTATGAAGATGTTCTTTGTAGTAACAAGGTGTGCTTAACATTTTGATTCTTAATTATATATATATATATATATATATATATATAAAATAATGTAATATATTATGTATATATATAATATATTATCTGTCTAAATATTATTGTATACTTAAATTTATACCCATTCATATGTTTCAGTAGAAGGGAGCGAAATGGTGTCATCTGATGTATATTTTTGATACAGAATACAAATGTAGAAAATATTAGAAAATTAGTTCAGAGATTCTGAATTAACGAATTTTTGGAATCTGGAACTAGTTTTTATTATATAAAACTAAGAAATATTTAAAAAGTGGTATTTTTTCATTAAATTGCAACTTAGATAAATATAAAAACTTGGCTTATGATAATTTCTATAATTGCTGTTGCCATTAAGTAATTATTTATTATTGCCAAATGATTTGTACATGAAATATTTATTAATTTACCTATAAATTACTATTAAGCATTTATCAATATGAATTATTTAATGTTTCATAAATAATGATATTCATAAAAATATTTTGTACTCGACATGAAAAATTTCCGCGAAAACTCCTGATCCAAGATAATAATATTACCCTGATGAGTGTAATATTACACCTATCGGTGTAATCTTTGAAAGGAAACAACCAGGACGCCGATCTCTTCAGAAGTTTTCTACATTCAAGGGCAAATTTTGCTCCACAAAAAACTGGAACCAAGCAGTCTGGCAAGAGCGAACCACCGAAACAGGGGAAGGGGACGAGATCTTCAAGAATGGGGAGCGCACATTCCTTGCATTCCCCCCTCCTTCTGTTTATCACTTTGGACAAAAGTGGCAAAATTGGCTTGGCGGTAGGCTTTCTTTTCTATTACCCCCTGAGGGCGTACAGAACTTCAAGGGAGGAACATGAAAGGAAGCAAGTGACTGAAGTTGACTTTCTATTCATTACGTTTGGCATTTACGCTTGGCATTAGAAAGCGAGTTTGATTTTGACAGTGTTGTGATTGTGCATTCGTTGTAAAATGGTTCCGATTCCTTTCAAAAGAAATCATTGTGAGCGGAATATGTTCTTTCGTAATATTTTCCAATGCACAAATGTAATAACATATATATATATATATATATATATATATATATATATATATATATATATATATATATATATATATATATATTTATATATATATATATATATATATATATATATTTATATATATATATATATATATATATATATATATATTTATATATAGATATTTATATATATAGATATTTATATATATAGATATTTATAGATATTTATATATATATTTATAGATATATATTTATAGATATTTATATATATATATATATATATATATATTTATAGATATTTATATATATATATATATATATATATATTTATATATATATATATATATATATATATATATTTATATATATATATATATATATATATATATATATATATATATATATATATATATATATGTATATATATATATATTTGAAATATGTAATAATTAGAATTATGCAAAAATAAAAAAAATAAAAATACAATTCAAGTAATATTAACATCACCATAGAAGCAAATTCACGGCCATAATGCCGATAAGAGAAAAGAACAGCACCGTCCCAAATTTGATGATTAATCAGAATTAAATTCATCTTCAGGTCTGAGTATTTAATTCTAATTAACCCAAACAAATGCCTGTTTCAGATTAAGCAATAGTACATTACTATAAATGCTTAAACACAGACTACAGGCAACAAAAAATGAAAATAGGATACATTAAGAAAATTTGTATTACCAAGCGGCATGAACCCTTCTTCTTCCACCACGTGTATACACGATCAACCTCAACAGTTTAATCTAGAAGCACCGGAATGAACAAGTCGAAATTCTACCAGGGAGGCAGTACGAACGTTCTCGGTAATACTCCCAGACCCGTCCAGTGAGTCTAAGCTGGAGACTGGACAAGCAATTCAGAATATAACTTCCCAAATATGCAATCCTGAATATGAATATGAATCAAAGATGAAAATTCTTACTAAACAAGTAATTCATAGGAAAACTGGATAAACGAGAATGCCACTATACACCATTATAAGGGCGCTCAAATCGTAGTTTCAATACTGACAAAAGTTACATTTTTTTGCGAAAATAAAATTCAAAACATTAATGTTAATGCATCTTATTTTCCGATTTTTTGATTTTTCTAATGTTTTTGACTTAGTTTATTATTTTTCATTTTTATTTATTTATATAATTAATATAATTAATTAATATAATTAATTATATAAATTTATTTATTTATATAATTAATATATATATATATATATATATATATATATATATATATATATATATATATATATATATATTGGTGATCTCAATATTGTTCAAAATGTAGCACTTAAAAATCTTATGCTTTATGGTACCAAATTCCGAATCCAAAATACATTAAATCACTCTCTTTTAATTAAACAACTAAATATTGATCTAGAAAAATTCATATACAAAATTGCTTGCAGTAAAAACTATCCTATTGAAGCTTTCGATATGTGGAAGGTTAGCATTCTGATAAACATCAAACATCTTTTAAGTAACTTGCCTATAACTAAACCTACATTTAACTATACAAACTTGAAGCAGGAAATTAATGAATTAAAATCACAATTTGTCATCACATATGTGGATAAAGCTGCCAACAATTACGCCATCATATGTAAAAAATATTATGTACAAATCTTAAACGATTTCTTAAATCACAATGATATTTTTAAAAAAATTGATTCTTCAGCAACATCCATATCTAAGAAAATTATTGCTTTTCATAAATTATTAAAATTACCTTGCAACAATCTAAGATTCCCTTATATTGTCATGATCCCAAAATTTCATAAAAATCCTATCTCTTTTAGATCTGTAACTATAGGACATAAATCTTATGCAACTGTCGCTAGTAAATCTCTTTTGGTTATTCTTAATAAAATCATCTCTAATATAAATGATAATTCAACTTCTCATATTATTAATAACAGTTATCAATTAATTCAAAAGTTGGATACGATTAATATTTTGGGTTTTAAAACGTATGACTTTAAGGACCTTTTCAACAATATTGACATAAAAGATCTATATAAAGTAACTTGGGATATTATTAAATCTTTCTATAATAGACAAAATTTAGATATAGATCATTCTTTCGTGCACCACCTTCTCAAGTGTGTAATTTTTAATAATTACTTGATGCAAGGCAATAAAATTTATATGCAAATTAAGGGTGTTCCACAGGGTGGCTCTGCCAGTTCAGCTCTCGCAAATCTTTATCTACACTTCTACGAGTCAAATTTTATAAACTCTGCATATACATTCTACAGATATATTGACGATGTTATTCTCATTAAAATAGCTCCCTCATCAAATGATATAGATTTTGATTTTTATCCTCCAAATTTATCCCTTTTACCAAACGAAAGCAACTTCTCGTCTAGCGTTAATTTCTTAGATTTAACTCTATCTCTTGATAATGAATATTCATTTTTGTCAAACATTTATGATAAAAGAAAAAGTTTTCCTTTTAAAATTCACAAGATAATCAATTTTAACTCATGTATGAGTAAACAGGTATATAAAAATATTTTAATAAATCAATTTCACAGGATTTTTAGGTTATGTGAAAATACACAATACAGTAACCATCTTGCAGATTTATTTCGATACTGTAAGACTGAATCATATCCAGTTAATTTTGTTAAATATCAATTCTTTGAGATTTTAATGTCTTAGTAATAAGTTATGGATACATATTATATAATTGTTAATTATTAATTATTACTGAGTTTATTGCGTATTTTTTTATTTTATTATTTTAAATTTTTTTATTTATTTTATCTTTATATCTCTAATTTTTGGGTTTGAAACTTATAAATATGTATAGTTAAACATGCAGAAGTATTTCCTATAATTCACATCAGATGGCGCTCTCTTGTACTCTTTCCTAATACTTTGTTTAGTGCAACGAAAAAATGTGTCTTGTATAATGGTGAAGAAAGGTATGACTTTAATTCTATCCGAATCATTGTGGATTGTTGGTTAGATTGCTTATATGTTTGCTTAATGCACTTTCATTATATTCCTTCCAATTTCCTTTTGCTTATTTTTTGTTATTTTCGTTTATGTTATAGTCTGGAAATGTGTCGGATCTTTTGACGTTATTTCGGCCATGTGGCTGTATCGTTGAGCGAAACACATTTGGAACCTCTGTGGATGCAAAGATCCTTGATAAGCTGGATTCACAGAGCTTCTATCCTATTTCATATTTTCGGATTGTATCATTTCTCTTATTTTGTCATTTTAATATTTTGAGCCTCCAGATTTTGATAATCCTTTGTTGTTTGAACTTGATTAGTATGCTTCGCTCTTGAATGTTGATAAATTCATGTGTATTATTCATATTTAAAACTTTTTGTCTTTTATGGTAGCATTGTTTTCCTTTTGTCTGATATTTCCTATCATATCATAATTAATTAATTTTCCTCCGTATTGTTTTTGAACCAGGGTATGACACTGATCATGTTTTAAATTAGTATAACAATTTTAATTTTATTTTTAATTTTATCTTATTTATTATATATATATATGTATATATATATATATATATATATAAATTAGTAAATCCAAAGTTAGAATGTATGTAGTAACTCATAATACACTATTCCAAAATTTTCTACAAAATACAAAGAAATAAAAGAAATTAAGACATAAAGAGGAAATAATAAAGCGTAATGCAGGTCATAAAGATAAAGACAATCAACAAATTTCAAAAATGAGGAATGCAAATAAGAAAACAAAAAAATCAAGCAAAAAAGCTTGCACATGGAAGAGATTTAGGCTTACGATAAGTTCATTTCGAAAAAATTCTCTTCGGGTCCATATATCCCTTCGAAATGAACACAAAAATGCTTGTTTCTGAAACACAAGATAGATTTTATCTATAAACTTGTGTTATATGGACGACAAGCATATAGACTGGAACAATAAAGGAAACATAAATACCTCAAAACACACCTCTTCAGCGCAACCATGACGAGCAAAATATGACTAGACCAATGTTGCCATACGCCAAAATGAAAAGATGTGATTAGCTGTTGCCAAAGAGAGTAATAAAAACTGTACTGCGCAAAAGCAATAAAATGAGTTGTTCAACAGTTAAAGCTTCAAGATAAAAAGATGAAAATATAATTTCAAGAGAATGAAGAAGTACGGCTAAAATAAGATAATAAGGGGAGAATATGAGAATTTTAGGCTAATCGAAACTTATTAAGTATACCATTTACTAAATATGCAGGATATTGATACATTTTACTGGTAATTTTGAGGTTATTAATGTGCAAAGCATGAAATTTTTTATCTGATAATCTATAAATTCTAAAAAGTTGATTAAGTATAATATTTCTAAACAATTGAATCGAGTGGCAGGAATTAAAAGGTAATAATTTATTAATATTAAATTAAAAAAAATCTTTTTTATCATATAAATTAGTAACTATCCCATGAGCAGGTTCTATAATTAGATTTAAATCCAAATAATAAATATTATTACTAATAGATGTTTCATTAGGTATTAATTCCAAATTATCCGGATAGAAATCTATATCTATGACATAGTTATCTGTAAATACAAGACAAATCAGATCATCTACATATCTATAAATTTTATAATCTGTTGAAGTAAAGAATTTTTCGTATTGATATAGGTATAAATTAGCTAACATACTACTACTACAGCCACCTTGTGAAACACCCGAGACTTGTAAGTATAATTTATTACCTTGAAAGATATAATTATTGAAAAGAACAAAATGGAGTAGCTTAGGAAAATTGGTAAATTTAGTAAGATTAGAATGATAAGTAATATAAGCATTATATAAAGCTAAAATGACATCATATAGATCAGTGATCTTAATATTATTAAATAGATCTTTAAAATCAAAAGTTTGAAATCCTATTATTTTACCAAGCGTTTTTAATTTATTTTTTAATTCTTTACTGTTATTTAGAATAATGTAGCAATCACCAGAATCTCGTAAATTACTATTTAGTACATTTAAATAATTTAGTAATAATTTACTAGCAGTAGTAGAGTATGAATTATGACCACTAGTAACAGTTCTAAATTTAGTAGGATTTTTATGAAATTTAGGTATAAGCACAATATATGGAAATGTCAAAAATTTATTATTAATATCTAAATCACTATACATATTGATAATTTTCAATTTGATACTATTAAGAGAGTGTGAATCAATTTTAAATAGACTATTATTTTTTAAATAATCTAGCAGATATTGAATATAGAATTTTTTACAAATAATAGCATAATTATTAGAGGCTTTATCTACATAAGTAATAACAAAAGATCTATGTAAATCATTAACAGAGTGCTTTATATTATCATATTATATATAGATCTAGATAAATTAATACTACAAATGGTATTTTTAATAGATCTTAAAATAGGAAATTTCCACATATTAAATGCCTCTAAAGGCTGAGCATATTTATAAGCTAATCCATAAATAAATTTATCAAGGTCCAGATTGATTGACTTTAACACTTGTTTAGAATTATTACATGAAGGTAACCTGAATTTAGTGCCAAATGACATTATAGTTCGTAAAGATTTATCTTTTACAAAGGCTAAGTCACCAGTAACTATATGACCCAAGTGTGGATTAATAAATTCAGCATAATTATCAACACTACAAATACATTCACCATCTACATTTGTTGAGGAATCTATGTCGACTGAGAGAGATTTTGAAATTGCATTGTAATTAAAAATGGTTCCTCCAATAGGCTTGTTATATTTAAAAGTTTTAGTAACATTCAAATCCTTTACAGGCAATAGATGATGGAAATGATTAAATAAATTCTTAAAGTTTATGGAATTATAAATAGGATGCTTAATATATATATATATATATATATAATACTATTAATATATATATTATATTATATATTATATATATATATATATATTATATATAATGCTATATATATATATATATATATATATATATATATATATATATATATAATACTATTTTTTAGGTTATTAATGTGCAAAGCATGGAATGTGTTTTATAAATTCTAAAAAGTTGAGTAAGGATAATATTTCTAAGCAATTGAATAAAGTTACAGGAATTGAATGGTAATATTTTATTAATATTAAAATGACATACATAGACGTACCGGTACAAAGTTGAAATTTTCAATTGTATAATATCTAAACGGCCATCAATATTGATGTCTTCCTAAATAAAATTGATATTAAGAGGAATTACAAAGAGGAATAATAATTCCTGGACTTTGTATTTTCTTTTTTTTAAATAGTAGTTAAAACGTGTAAGCAGAGCACCAGAAATGTAGACAAGAGAGAGGGGGCGTTTTTGGCATACATAAGGCCAATCAGGTGTTTCTTCAGCTCAGGTGCTTCCTCAGCCTCGAACAAAACTGCAGTAGGAAATAAAATGTCACCAACCGTAGTCGATTACCGTCTCTCCATAAAGGTTCTATTCGCAAATTTATAAGTGACCTCAAATCACTATTATTTGTAATAAAATATTTGTTTTGAATTTAAAACAAGGATTTTAAAAGTAAACACAGGTCAAGATTTTTGACTCTTGGAAAATTGTTTATATTTTACTCTCAAATTTTAACTTTTCAGATATAGATCATAGCTTGCAGACATGCAAATACATACGTACAATGTTGTGCAAACATTTCACTGTTGAAAAATTAAATAATTCTATATTTTCATGCTTTTGTTTTTGGCTCGAGTTAAATGGTTTTTCCATCCTTACTGTAAACAAAATACAAGAAGCAAAATGTAATTTCCCGGACAGGGGTTCGAACCCTGGACCATTAGGATAGCAACCTAACGCTCTACCTATTGAGCTACCCGGTATCGCTAAATATTTAACTTCTCAATTACAAATAAAAAAATAACAGTTTTAAGATTGAAATCAGTCATAGTGATATATATTACTCTGAATTCAATTTCATACAACATAGTATACTGTTATTTTTAAATTTGAATTTAGTATACATCCGAAGAGTCACCAACTAGAATTTACAATTTAAAAAAAAAAAATACGACCCGCAAAAATTTATAAAAGTTAAATAAAGGAAGAAATATTGCTAACTTTATTAAATAGGGTTTATTCAAGTAAATTTCTGTGACATAGTGAATTAAATCACTTACAACATGCTAGGGGAAACTGTTCTTAAAATGTTCCCATTTTTTGACATTTTCACTGCTTTTTTCGTTCGTCAAATTAAAAAAAAAACTAAAAATTTAACAATAAAGATCAATCATGCTTAAAGCATTGATTATGAAACACTTTCCAACTTCAATGCAATTTTATTTAAACAATCTAAAATGCAATACATTCCTCGGTAATATTTTAAAACTTATCACAATACTACATTAATTTATTATATTTGAAACCTTCATCGCAAAAAATGAATTTCATTCAAATGACAGCATTGAAATATAAATTGTCTGGTTTAAACATCTCTAAAATGTGATACACTCCTCGGTAATATTTTTAAAACTATCATAATACTAGGATAATTTATTATATTTGAAAAGTTCATCGAAAACAACTGAAATTCATTCAAATGACGTCATAGAAAAAATAACACGCCTGGATCTCTCTATGAAAACAGCATTTCATTCATAACTTTTTCCCATTCATTTCATTCATCACAATACTATAATAATTTATTTTATTTAAAAATTAAGACCATGGAGCTACAAGTAATTAAACTCTATGCTTAAAACTTCATCGAAAAAAATTGTTCTTCTCTTTGTGAAATCAATGAATATTTCATTCATATCAGCTATGCAGACTCCATGAGCTAAATAATTTTGTGTTAAGGAAATACAGCAATTCTAATACAACTCATTATACATATTTTGCTGTTTACATTTTACATAAGTGAAAAATAGGCTTCGTTGTAGAAATAATCAAATTTGGATGATCATTTAAACTCAAATATAATGTAATTGCGTTATTTCAGTATGTAGATGCACAGAATTTAAGCAAAAATAAAGGGCAAATAGTCATTTCTTATGTAATTTTTCATTAGAAAACGATTGACATAAATTTTAGAACGTTAACATGAAGCGTTTTCTAGATATTGCACATTTTTCAAAAAAAATATCAAAAAGTCATATAAAATAAAAAATATATATTTTCTATTGAGAAACATGTTCACTTTTCATATGTAATACCATGCGATAAATTTGGTGACATCATTCTCGTGGATCTAGCTCGTTCCATTCATGAGAAAAGATACTTCGAGTAATACTTTTGTATTTGAACGCCAATAGTTATTTATCTGCTATAAGAATAACTTATTTCTGCGTCAGTAAAGCTTGGCGAGATTTTGGCGACGAATTTGGCTGAATGTCGCCAACTTGGCGACTTTTTGAAATGTTGTCAAATTAACGAAAATCTCGCCAAATGGATTAAAATGACGCTAAATCAATGAAAATGACGACTAATTGTCGAAAATTCAATATCTTGGAAAGAATATAAGTATCTACTATAAGAAAAACCTTTTTTTTTACTGTAAAAGTAGTAAATTCATTGCATTATATAAGGAAAGTCATGTGTTGCCCAAAGGGTGAGTGTCAGTACATTTTCTGCCCTATCTGCGCTTTGTTAATTTTCGCAGCACACATATTTCGCCGAAATTCAGCTCAAACAGTTGCGAAATATTTTCTGAAAGATAAAATGCTATGCTTAGATTAGATTAAAACTAAATTTAATACCCAATAAAACATAGAATATATTTTTTATTTTAATTCAAAATATTTTTGGTGCTGCCATCTGTTGTCGTAATTTAATTCATACCGACTATTTTTATTTTTTAATGAACATTTTTAAATGTCTATTCCTTCTAATGCGCTATTAAATACAACAACAGATCATATATAATGCCATAATCACGGAAACGTAATTGAACTTGGACTTGAAGACAAAGGAACTTGAAGACAAAACTGCGGTCCTCAGTGATGTACATTTAGATCCCTTATCAAATATAGAATGATAAATTACCTTTCCGTGATTGTGGCATTATTATATATGATCTGTTGTTGTATTTAATAGTGTATTAAAAGGAATAGATATTTAAAAATGTTCATTAAAAAATAAAAATAATCGATGTGAATTAAATTACGATAACAGATGGCAGCACCAAAAATATTTTGGATTAAAATAAAAAATATATTCTATGTTTTATTGGGTATTAAATTTAGTTTTAATATAATCTAAGCATTACATTTTATCTTTCAGAAAATATTTCGCAACTGTTTGAGCAGAATTTCGGCGAAATATGTGTGCCGCGAAAATTAACAAAGCTCGGATAGGGCAGAAGATTTACTGACTCTCATCAGTGCTTTGTTAACTTTCGCAAATCACGTTTTTCGCCGAAATTCTGCTCAAACAGTTGCGAAATATTTTCTAAAAAATAAAATGCATTGCGTAGATTATATTAAAACTAAATTTAATACTCAATAAAATATAATATATACTTTTTATTTTAATTCGAAATATTTTTGGTGCTGCCATCTGTTGTAATTTAATTCATACCGATTATTTTTATTTTCCAATGAACATTTTTAAATACCTATTCCTTCTAATACAGTATTAAATACAACACCAGATTATATATACTAATGCCACAATCACGGAAAGATAATTTTTTATTCTATAAATTTGATAAGGGGTTCTGAATGTACATCACTTAGAACTGCAGCTCTGTCTTCAAGTTCCTTTGTCATCAAATCCAAATTTAATTACCTTTTCGCGATTGTAGCAACATTGTATATGATCTGTTGCTGTATTTAATAGTGGATTAGAAGGAATAAATATTTAAGAATGTTCATTAAAAAATAAAAATAGTCGGTATGAATTAAATTACGACAATAGATGGCAGCACCAAAAATATTTTGAATTAAATTAAAAATTTATTCTATATTTTATTGAGTATTAAATTTAGTTTTAATATAATCTAAACATTGCATTTTATCTTTAAGAAAATCTTTCGAAATTGTTTGAGCATAATTTCGGCGAAAAACGTGATCTGCGAAAGTTAACAAAGCGCGGATAGGGCAGAAAATTTACTAAGGTTTACTGACGCTCTTTCGCAAGGGGCTCTAAAAATATCTGCGAAAATCTAGTGCTGCCCTTTGTACTTAATAAAGGCAAAGCTGTTTTCATTTTATAAAACAATGTTCTCAGATCTCTATTGTTTGGGGCAAAGTCTGTTTACAATAAAAATTTTGATTGATAGATTGACATGGAATGAACAACTATAGGGTCTGATCACGTCAAAATGGGACCCAGAGTGTGGTGTTAATTCGGAATCCTCATACACATACCAAACACATATAAAACATAAACACATAACAAATTTGGGGGTCGGTGTTTCTTTTAGGCATACATCCGGGGGGGGGGGGGATAAGCCCTCCCCGGAGACTATTAACCGGAGACATTTTATATTAACCTGGTTTCTATTTACGTCACATCATTTAGATATATTTATATAGGGCAAATACAAAACTCCCCCCCCCCCCCCCCACCTAAAGTTTCACTCGCCGCACTGCTCGCCAAAAAAGTCCTAAAAGACTGTTTGTATCACTGTCCTGAATGACCTTTTTTATATGGAGAAAACTCACAAACATTTTACTTTAAAGTAATATATTAAAAAAAAAAGACTTTAAAGATATATAATATTAAAACTATTAACATATTTTATAATTTAAAATGAAAACTAACATAACTAGTTGTAAATTAACTAAAAAGTTATTTCTGTTTTCATTTTTTTCACATACAAAATTTAGGGCCCCAGTCGCCCGTGCGTTAATAAGGCCCTGTGAACAACTATTACAAAAATCATTACTTTAACATTATCTGAAATGATAGACAGAATACATTTCATCATTTCATATCTTATCTTAAAATTAACAAATAAAATAGAAATATTTAATAAATCGAATTGATTCTAGTATTCCTATGCTTCAGCGATTTTTAAGCATTCTGCGGAGCACATTTAATACCGATGAGCTTAGGTAACTTCTACGTTAATATATTGATATAATTTGTGTTAACTTGTAGAGTTTTGGATCGTGTATTTGTAACTGAGAGAGTGAACTGTTTATTGAGCCCGGATAGCTCAGTCGGTAGAGCGTTAGGCTTTTAACCTAACGGTCCGGGGTTCAAGTCCCTGTTCGCGCGATCACTTTTTGTTCTACATGTTTTGTCTACAGCAGGGGTGGCTGAGCCAGACAAAACCTGAAACAAAATATCTAAAGGTTCATAGACGCAATAGAGCATTTTCGGTATAAATAATTTAGTTACACTTATTTACATAAATTTAGGAATATCATATTATTAAGTGACAAATATCGTATATTCCGAGTTAGGCTTTTAACCTAACGGTATAAAGTTCGAATCCCTTATCTCGAAAAATGAAAAATTGTACACCAAATCTATTGCAAATATGTAATAATAATATTTGGAAAATACCTATATTCGTTACCTTTTTAATGATAAATTGTTTTTATATCCTTCTCCAGCCCGTTAAATTGTTCACGCTTTCGACGTTTAGTCTAGGAAGCAAACAAAAAAATTATCGACCAATGATATGAAATGTAAATTTAATAGGACCTCTCAGAGCTCTTTGTCTCAGAGTCAACTAGAGGGTGGAAGGGGTGAAGCAGGGGCTGGAGCTCTGGGTACTGACATGCTCAGGGCCTAATTGATCCAAAGTGGGACTCACGGCCTGGTGTTAATTCGAAGCCCCCAGACCCACCAATCGACACATCAAGCACATGCAAAACATCAACACATAAAATATTCATTTCTATATTCTGACTTCTATTGCATCATTTAATAGTACATTTACATTTATTAATTACTTTTGAATTCAACCATCTACCTTTCGATATTCTATTATTTGCAAAAAACATTTTAAAAGAAGGTAAAACCTGTTGTAAAGCTGCATTTGCGCATATTACAGAGTTTATTCTCTTTTTAATTTTAATTTATTTTGTATATTATTATCGCTAATGCATTTCTATACTATAACTACCAGTCCATCTATGTATTAACATGGACCTCTATGGATATTGTTTTTATTTAGCTATCCCTTTCATTATTTCAATTGATTGATTTTGGTATGTCCTCACATTTCGCATAATGAGTATTTTGGTTTGAGTTCACTCATCTCTTTTATGAATTTTTCTGCGGATTATTGCTACTCTTGGTCCATTTTCAAATTCGATTATCAAACTCTTTTTCTGTGGGTGTAGGGCTGACATCTCTCGGCAGGCAAAAGAGTTTATTGCGTTTTTTGTGTTATATATTTCTAAACCTTTATGTTAACCCAGACGTCAATAACTTTTATTGCTTATTTTTACATTTTAATCAAGACATGTATTTTCACTATATGTGGCCCCCTTTTGCCTGCAGTTGTAGGGTTTCAGTCAGACACATACGTATTAATAGCTTTGCATATCTTCCTTTCCGGATGATTATGACTCTATTTGTTCACACTTTGATTATTTAAGAATACTACGTATGAAAATTGCATGTAGATCTTATCTACTTCGCTTTTTATGTTACTCTCCGGAATTTCGTTTCACTTTTTCATTATGTATTAATTATAATTAGAAATTCGTACCTGGCAAAATAGTTTTTGAAGAGGTTTATATTGGGAATTTTAATTTAAAATTCGGGATGCAAATTTTATTCATTACCTAGTGTTCGGTCTATTATTTTTATGAATTGGGATAATTATAGATCGAAAAACATTGACCAATTAGGCGTTATAGACGATTTGGAAGAATACCATACCAACTCTCAATCTAAATCTTATTCCTTCAATAGATGCAACCATAATAGGTGTAAAACTTGTCCTTATGTTGGCCCATTACAAATTAATAATAATTCCACCTCACAAAAATTCTGCAAAGTTTTTAATTGCATTTACAAACTCAATTGTACAACTTGTAACTTATCTTATATTGGCCAACCAGCAACCCTTTACATCTTAGAATGAATGTCCACAAGGATCATATTAAAAAATTTGACCATAAAGTCTTTAATGATCTCCCTACTAAAAATCAATTTGCTACCCACGGATTTAAAAATGTATCCCTTCAAATTTTAGATATTAAAATTTCATTAACTGTTAGATTAGTATTTGAAAATTATTATAATAAAAATACACAACTCTCTCTCCCTATGACTTAAATCAAATATATAATAATAATAATATAGTTAAAAATAGTTTTGAATACAATTCCAATAAATCTTCAGTATATAAACATCTTTTTCAGTATTCAAAGTCATCAACTCCTCGTAAAAAGCTATATAAGCGTGGCAAAGGAAAAAGTAACTTAAGTAAAACTATATTGATTACAATACAGACATATTGAAATTACAATATAATTATTCTCAAATTTTCAATTTCCTACCAATTAGAACTTGGATATATAAAATCAGAAAATACAAATTAAATATTGTTTATGCTAACTTTTTCAAATTAAAATTAACTAATGAGCATTTTAAACATTTATTTTATGATTTGCTTCTTCCTCGTACAAATTTCTTAAATTTCCACCTACACCATTCATCTAGTCCACCTACTAAAATAGCTTACTGTGTCATTTCTTTTAAACATCCAATTTTGAAGTCTCTTAACTTTAATAATTTATTTTCAAAATATCAGCACTTGTTACCAGTAAGTGAGATCAAAATACAAAAATCTTTCAAATTTAATTTTCCAATTGGTAGAACTATTTGTAATTACAATGAAGTTTTCGGGTCATTAAACTCCGATCATCTTACGTCATGTGTATGCAGCGATAAGAATTTTACTCGTTATGTCAACTCATCTCATGGACACATTATTACTGGGGATCTCATAATAGTTCAGGATGATATACTTAGGGATATTATGAATAAAAGGTCTAAATTTCGCATTCCATTCTGCCATCACCCCAAACTTCTTCTTCAGTCTTTGTCTTTTGATAAAGACTGAAGAAGATAAATTCATATACCAACAAGCTTGTTCACATTCCATTCCTATTGAAGCAGGAAGTATACCACTCTACATCTTCTTAAAAATGTTATTATAAATATCAAATTTACGAAGCCTAGTTATCCTTATAAATAACTCCCATCTGCTATTAAAGAACTACAACAACATTTTGTCATAACTTATGTAGATAAAGCTTCTAATAATTATGCCATTATTTGTAAAAAATATTATGTTTCTCTGCTACAGAATTACTTTAAAAATAATCATATATTTAAAGCCATTAATAATCAGTCTATCAAAATCAAAACTAAAATGCTAAAATTATATCCACAAATAAATATTACTTGTAAATTTTATAAATTTCCATATGTTATTTTGGTTCCAAAATTTCACAAATTTTTTTTTAGAAGCATATCGGCAAGGATGTATTGAATTTTTCGAAAAATTTCTCCTTATAGAAGGAAATTATTCTTGTAAATAACAAGTTTCGTTGCAGAAAAATTAAATTAAACCCTAGTTAAAAAAAAAAAAGTCTAAAGTTAAAATAATAATGTATATACAATCCTTGTAATTAGTCAATTAATTTGTTGTAAAATAAAAACAATTTGGAATAAATCAATTATCGTTATACTTTTATTTTTGCATACACCATATTACCACAATTTATTTATGCAATTAACTTCGGCTGCTATCGTTTGATTTAATTAAGTTACTTTCCTATCTTTTGTCCCAAATGCCTTTCTATCCGATATTCAAAATTGAACTTATGGACTACATCAATTAGAATTATTACAATTTATCACCAAGTTAAACACGCAGGTAATGCTTTTGATAGAAAGAGAAATTATTATTAAGAACTAATTATCCGGCGTTCGCACGGGTGTTAAATAAGCGCTTGCTTACATAAATAATACAGATACGAGTAACACCACTCAATTTTCAAATCGCTTGTTTTGAACCAAAATCATTTCTTCATTCGTTTCAATCTATATCCTTTAGTTTCAACGCATGTGTATAGTCGCACGCAATTATTTGCCATGCATATGCGTATAAACATTCACTTTCCAGCGTAAAGAACGGAATCCAAAATTTTGATTTTCATGGTTTTAGTTAACACGTTAAGCGCGGTGTCAGTCCGTGGGGACTGACAGTGAATTTTCCTTTTAGGCGGCATCAATCCGCGAGGACTGACGGTGAACTCTTCGTTTGGGTGACGTGTGACAAGGAGTCACCCAAACGAAAGGTCAAAAAATAAATGTAATAAGGTAAAAAAATAAATGTTATAATTTTAATGGAGTTTATTAAAACATTCTAAGCAAAGATGTGGTTTGGTTTTACACATATTACAAAAAGTGACGACCTGTTCGATTAACTTTCTGGCTGTATTGCGCCCGAATGCTTTTGCATTTGTGTCATAACATTCAGAGTAATAATATTTTCGGACTTTATGGACGTCTCCTTCTTTTTTTTTGCAATTTAGGAAGACTTCTTCTCTCAACGTTTTCGGTATTATAGGCAACACATATTTTCGTAAATAATTCCTGTGAAAATTACTTTGTGAAACACAACTTTGAATATCACAGAAGCAACGAACTGTAATTTACTCAGCTCAAATGAGTCTTTCGTGTCCGTATTCTAATTGACTGTCTCTTGGTGGTCGCCCGTTCACCATTCCAGCACATTATTCTTCTGTTTATATTTTTTATACTTCTAAATTGGCTGCGCCATTCCCATAGCCGAAACGGATAGTGAAATACAATCGTCACCTCGACGTGCGTGTTATCTTCTGTTTATACTCTGACCAAATATCCCGTCGAGCGATAGTGCCCCCCTCTAGGTGCCCCCTGAACGGTAGGCATAGAGCAAGAACGGTTCCGCGCTCAAAGTGTTAATAATAAACAAAAAGTCAAAAAATAAATTAATTAAAAAATATGTTTTTATTCAAATGCGAAGATACACACATACACATTTTTTCAAAACACTAGAATTGTACTAATCTTCCTTTTTCGGACGCGGGGAAATAAGAAAATTAAAAAGGTATATTTCGATGCATTTCAAAATAAATGAATAGGATGGAATTGTTATAAGGATTCGATTCAAAAATTGATAAAAAGAACGTGCTTCGTTTTTTTCGATGATGTCAAAGCGAGTTGGAGAGAGTTCAGCTAACTTTCACTCGAAATATCTTCTAAATTAAAACATAGATATAAAAAGCAAGAGACGTAAATGTTTAGTAGAAAATCCAGTTTCTAAATTCATCATTTGTTTTTACAAAACTTTTATAGTTTGTATAATATCTCTGTGATAACATTTCCGGTCTCCAAGGAACCATTTTGCATGAAATTCATTCAAAATCGCGCTTCAACGTAAAATAACTAAAAATCTAATTCTAGTTCAAAAGAAATCCTCAGTGATTCCAGTTTGATGGACCCGAAATGGTTTTGCGTGAACAATATCCTTCGTTGTGGGTGGTTTGTTTTCTTCAGATATTTTTGAAACAGTTCAAAATATCAAAATTAGAACCACCTTTTAAAAATAGCTCAACATATTAAAATACCGAAATTAGAACTACTATATTTAAAAAACTTAAGAATCTGAACCGAAATTTAATTATATATCCTTGTGTAGCTAGCAAAGGGCTACAAGTTAATGTTTACAGTTTATAGCTTGCATTTTTAGTTTTCAAGATATAAGCATTACAAACTTGAAAAACGAAAAATTTTCAATCTTCTTAAACTTGACAAGACAATTCTTCGAAAACTATAAAAGTTTTGTAAAAACAAATGATTAATCTAGAAACTGGATTTCCTACTAAACATTTACGTCTTTTGCTTTTTATATCTATGTTTTACTTTAGAAGGTATTTCGAGTGAAAGTTAGCTGAAATTTTGAACTTATTTTTTCCAACTCACTTTTTTAGTTTTTTCGAAAAAAAAAAGTTAAATTTTAAAATACTGAAATTATCTTCATATATTAATAAACTGTACCATATTTTCGGTAAAGCAAGTAAATATTATCTGTATTTATGTTTATTAGGTTCAGAGATAAAAGCGTCAAAAGTTGTTTTCAGTTCTTGTAACATCTACCCCGACTTTGGACGGTATTCGTCTTAAACTAGGTCTGTCCGTACTGGGAATTCAGTTAATCCATGTACCGAGCTTCATGGATGTCTCGGGCTTGGAGTTTTGGCTATATACGGCACAGATAGACATACAAATATCTTTCATTACGCAAGATTATTAAAAAAGGAGAATGGAATTTAAGGTCAACCAGGAGGGGGAAATAACCCGGAGAGGATGCCCCTGTCCCAAGGGGCATCCTCTCCAAATCGCTTTTCATGGATCTTCGTGTAGTGTGCAGTCTAAACTGTATTCAGCCCAGTCCTAATTATTTTCTATTTTTTTTTTTAATTTTGTAATTCTATTTCAAATTCTCATAACATGTTTTAACATTTTTCATTTTAAAATTTTGTTAACTTTGTATAGCTCTTTTTCACCTTTCCGTACCTTGTACTTTTCCTTCTAAAGAGAGGTTTTTGTGATGGTGTCAAAATTCCTGCTGTCGAATTTTGATGGACACGAATAAATTATTTTATGATGTTATTTGAATATTATTCGAATAATATTCGAATATTATTTTATTCGAATTCGAGTTATTCGAATATTATTCGAATCTGCGAGTCTGTACGCACAGCATCTCTGTGGCGTCTAGATTTAGAGAATTCGACTGTAAAATGAAATTTAAATGTGTGAATGTGTTTAAATGGCATGAAATTTAAATCTGTGAATAATTTAAATGTGTGAATGTGTTATTTGTGAATGTGTTTTGTATAACCATTTCAATGATGTTTGCTCGTCTGTAGCTTCTTTTGAATAAATTTAGGTACTGAAATTGAATTTGGTATTCTTATTTCATTTAGTAAGCGCAATATATCAATTTATTTTTAGAGATGTGTTAAGATGCTTTTTAAGGACTTTTACTCTGATATGCGCGAACTGTTTTCGTTATATTGGAAATTTTACTCCCTATCCCCAACTTGGAAGGGTGGTACATCTCCCGGGAGAATAAAGCGATATCCTTTGAATTTGATACATCATTTAATAACAAAAATAATCCTATTCATGTTCAGAGAGATTGAATCTAAAGAAGGTTTTATTTTGTGTGTATTGCAACGAAGTGTGTTATTTATAGGAAGCTCTTTTAAGATTTTCCCCTTTTAAATTCGTGTATATCCGTATTGCCTTCCCAACTATTCTCTCAGAAAATCGCAGTATGTGAACTTATTTACCTGTAATTTTCATTTAATATCATTTTCATTAACTGTCCAGAGAATTAAAATATTATTTTAATAGGTACATCAAATACGTACCCATCATGAACGTGACTTCATTTTTTTTTCTTTTTTTAACCTGCGAGTTTCACATATCTTATGATTGACCTCTTTACGTGCTGTCGTAAAACCCATGCACGTCGCTGTCATCCTGGAAAAATCATTTACATCTTTCTGCACCAGCTGTGGAAATAAGTGGGCGTGGTCGTCTTCCCCCCTTTCCGTCAATGAGAACAAAGGATCCGGCCAGTGGGAGTGGTTTCGGAAGTGTCTTGTTGACTGAAGATTCTTTAGAAATGCTGTGAAAACAAAAGACTAGGAATCAATACAAGATTTATGAACTCCGCAGGCCTGGACTTCATTTTCGGGTTGCTGTATACAGGTATCTGCGCCAAAATGGTGTTAGTGATGCAAGTTGGCTTACGTGGTTTTTTTCTCTCTTCTATTCTAGGGTTGCTTTTTGATATTCACAGATCTCTGAAAGATGCAAATGTTCGATGAAATGGTTAGTATTACGATATATGAAATCCTGCATTAGATTTTGAGACCAGTCTGTGCGTTACCAGATCGTAGTAGAGAACGAAATATTGTTCTTCTTCTACGGAAGGCGACATTACTCGCCATCAACATATCCACCTTTTAACCTTCACTCTGCCACTAATTACGTTTTTATTTATATGATCTTTGCATGATTTTTTGACCATTGCAGGACCCGACTCCTGGATCTTTACAGACTAACGATAATATGTTTTGGGACCTCCCGGCACACGTTTTCACTATTTTTAGACTGATGTCCGTTTGCCGGTCGTCGATTTCGTCTGTGCACAATAGCTGCCATAAATGTTAATGGGTATTCACGAAACTTTATATCCGGCTTTGTTAACAAAACAAAACAAAAAAAAACCCTAGAGCGATAGCATATTTTAAAATTCGAGCGAAAACTTCGAAATTTTATATTTTCCTAACATGACAGCATAGGACAAAATTTCACATAATTATGCATAAAAGGGGCTCAATGATTACGAAACTTAACTGTTTCAATCACTGTAGTGAAAATAACCGCGGGTCAATTTTTCTATTCATTACGTCATTACCCTCCCACCCCCCGAGAGGGGTACATTGTTATACTTGACATCAATCGAAATATTTTTTCATGCCCTTTAAAATGAAGGGTTACATGCTATAATTGTGATCATTTGTTCTAACCATACAGACTTTTTAAAAAAATCTTTACGAAATTTACAAAGAAACAAACAAAAACTGTCTCAAGCTATTTAAAAATGGATTTTGGTATGAGAATTCAGAGTTGAGATACACGCCAGTTAATTACAGCATGTAAATGCAGCCAAAAATTACTTTTGAACATTCTAGTTACAGGTTAAGAAATTTTAAAATTAAAAAAAATATATATATTTCATCTTTTTAAATTAAAATTTAAGGGTTTAAATTTTTTTCTTGAGAAAACTGAAGTGAAATGACATTCGGAGAATTGGAAAGTATGAATTTTTCAGTTGCTTCCTCCGTCTAAAAGTATGAATTTTTCAGTTGCTTCCTCCGTCTAAAAGAAATGGATTTTTAGGCGACACCACTGCTTGATATTACACGCAGAATAGCGCAGATTTATAGGAAATCAATTTTCCTTCCCTGAAAGCATATCATAGGTGATCTATCTTCCTGCGTATATTTAATATAATTATTGCTCTCCACAAAAATGCTGACTTTCCAGTAATTGTTTACTTGCAGAGGTTGTAGTATTTATTCTTTTTATAGTCAGCATTGCCTTCCAAAGCTTCGGGTTGGTTAGATCGGCGGTCCCCCTTGGCAGAGAAAATGGATACTTCTTAAATGCATCAAATCATACCGCTATTAATAAATAACATTAATAAAAGTACATTAACCTCATCAAGTGAAGATAAGATCCCGTAACAGACACTCCGATACGCCTACTTCTCTCATTATTAAAAAAGAAAATCAATTTCTTTGCACAGGCAATAAGAAGCCAATTCTAGCGACCATAGGTAGTCGCAGAGCTGTATAACCATACTTGTGATCTGTAAAGAAGGGAGTGTGGGGGGAGGGGATGTACAGAAATCCAGGTGTGCAACAATAAATCTTTTTGGCGGTGCGACTTTTCGAACCTTTAGGGGGAGGAGATTTTCACCTCGCGGAGACCAAGCCCTTTTTTCGCACTTACCTTGAGGTAACGCAAGGCAAACATCTCCGAAATTGGCTTCACTTGGTTAACGAGTTGATTTTTGTAATAAATTTCGAGCGGCTTTTCTAAGGCGCTTATTAGTGATGGAGTGGATCTTTTTTAGTAATCCACACCTCACTGAGAATGAAAAGCCTTTAAAAGTTTAACAGTGATGCATTTCACTTATAATTACATTTACTGAAGCCGCTTTGCAAATAGAAACCAGTTTCGCCTTTTTTCAAGCTCGTCCGTTTCTTTTTCACATCGTGCACGTCTTTCGAGACGCCTGATGTGTTTTCAGCAGAAGTCCTGATGCGTTCTAGTAAAAGTCCTAGTAAATGCGATGGGAGAAGATTCTCCATAAGCTAAGATTCTGCTGACCACTTCCTTGTCTATATTTTTCGATTTCAGAAGAGCGCGCCTGTGGTTTCCTTCGTATAACAGAACAGTTGGGGGGTGGGGTGGGGGGTGGTAAATATGGACAGTCGGGTCTGGTTTTGCAAGCAATATTACCAAGAGACTCGGAAGGGTTATTTTGACGATGATAATACCTAATGCATGTAACGATTATGAGAAAATGGCATTCGACTAGACACATTGTAGGTTCTTCATATCAAGTTTTGGGACGGTCGCTAAACACAATAATAGAACTTTTTGCTTTTTCCATTCTTTTTAAATACTGCCACTGCGTTCAAATGCTTAACTATGGGATGATTGACGATGATGAACACGACGTCTTTCTCATTATGGGAGCCGTTTGCATGTACAAAGCAATAGATTAACATTGTTTATAAGATTATATCATAGTTAAAATTGAAATTAAAAATCTTGCTGCTATTTTTTTAAAAATAATAAAGTAACGATAAGGGCATTAAAGTAAGTTTCAGGCACCCTGCGCCCCTTTTTTAACACTTTATAACATAGTTGAAAAGTGTTCATAACTTTGGTCGTTCTGCCTGTCTGTCTGTTCGCACGATAACGCCGTAAAAATCACTTTATCAAAATGAAATTTTAGTATATTGTTGCGACGGTCTGTGGGACGTATGGGAATGTAAATGAATAGTATAATCCAATTAGTTTTGGATTGAATCCGGGTTGAAAAAAATGAGATACATTGGATCCTATGGGACCTAATTTTTCAACCATCTTTTAAGTGAAGTTAAAATTCACAAATGACTTTGAAAATTTTAGGAAATATTCAAATTATCAAATAAAATAAATAAAAATAATTTCAACAAAATGTGTTCGGTAGTTTTTTAAATAAAAATTAAAATCATAATTACACTCATGAGAACACTTGGCCCACTTCAAAATAAAATATGGCATCCATATTTTATTCCCAGAGTAAAAATCGTGATTTTTAAGGTTCTTTTAAATGTAAATTTAGTGTTACATCCGTCCTAAAACCGCTTTATTTTTGATTAATTTCTGTGCATCTATATTTTGTGCCAACGCAATTACAATATTTTTTAGTTTAAATGATCAACAAACTTTGATTATTTCTACAACGAAGCCTAATTTTAATGGATGCAGAAAGTAAACAAATCAAGCTGTAAGATGAGTTGTATAAGAATTGAGGAATTTTTTTTAACGCAAAATTATTTAGCTCTGGAGTCTGGAATATAGGTGATATGAATGATTTTACATAAAGAAACAGACGATTTTATAGCATTGCCTTTTTCCATGAAGTTTTAAGCATGGAGTTAGAAGGTACTTTTACGTCCATGATTTTAAGTTTCCAAGTAAAATAAATTATTGTAGTACTGTGATAATTTATGAGAATATAGACAAGTGGTCAATTGTAAGATGAGTTGTATAAGAATTGCTGATTTTTTTCACGCAAAATTATTGAACTCTGGGGTCCGGAATAAATGTGTATGAATGAGATATTCACTGCTTTTACATAGAGAGCCAGACGATTTACATTTCGATGGCGCCATTTTAATAAAGTTCATTTTTTTCTATGAAGTTTTAAATTTTCAAATAAAATAAATTATTGTAGTTCTGTGATAATTAAAAAAATATCACCGTTGAATGCATCGCATTTTAGAGATGCGATACATTCAGCGGATTGCATTTTATTTGGAAAGTGTTTCATAATCAATGCTTTATGCATGATCAATCTTTTTTGTTTATATGATGGATTAAGAAAAATTAGAGGTTTATCCACACAATTGTCAGCTAATTATCTTATTTTAGTAAGAAATAAATATTAGGACTCTGCTTTTTTAATGTTAGTTGATTGTTTATTTGTTTTCTAAGAACTTAATATTATTAAAGTTCTGTTTCCTTTTAAGTGCTCAAGGAAGGTAGTCTTCTATGGAAATGGAGAAAAATGGTTTTTGTCTTTTATAAATTGCTTTTCTATCAAATTTTCTTATAATATGATTAAATTTCATAGAACTGTGAGATCAACTGCAGCCTTTTTTTTATTGTAGTGATTGCTGTTTTACTGGGATAAATCTTGTCAACATTTGAAATATTAAAAATCTTTTGGAATGAACTAATAATTGAAATATGCGATAAAAGGTGTACCCAAATTTTTTTTTTTTATATAATTATCATACTCAGCTTTCCATATTCAGGGACTGCTTATCGAAAAAAAATAATTATGTTGTTATATTAAAAGGTTAAAGAGATAATAGTTTTGAAATTATGTGAAAATTTGTCCAAGTGTACTAAAAAATGGGTATCGAAATTTCTAGTCTGAAAAGTATATAAAAGTTTACGCTAGGAGAGTAAGGGGATTTAATTTTGAAGATCCTAGCCTTTATACTATTTGGGAAGTATGTATTATCCAAGAGGCCAATGGTAAGAGAACTTCGTTCATGTTACATAATAGAAATTAAAGAGGCATTAACACACTCAAATTTTCATCATAGAGGAAAACCTTCTCAGAATCTGTTAGTGAAATAACCAATGAACTATTTCTTATTGTAAAAAAATATAATATATTTTTATCAAGTAGTAATAAAACTGATCCTAGCCTAAGTCATTTAAAGGGGGCGTTTCTAAAATTAGGATTTTTGCTTCTATTGTAGATCTCAGCATCCATTAACCAGTTTCGCAAGAAAACTTGGTATGTGTCATCATTTTGCAAACTTTAGATTCCGTTTTATCAAGCAACCAATTTCACCTACCCTCGCATCCTAAAAAATTGGAGTTTTTGACTAGGCTGAAGTCTATATTCACGCGCGTGACCGCTATGACCGCGTGAAGTTTATATTCACGCTCCTGAAACACATGGTATAAAAGATAATAAGTATGTCTATTATACTCACTATTAAATTTCTTGGGGTATTTCTAAATTCCAAGCGTGTTTCTATGTGAAAGGCCCGGACCACCCGACTCAACCTAGGGTATGAGCAGCTGGTTGAGTGGTCGGAAGCGTGTTTCTATGTGAATTTTTGTTGTTTACTGTTCTATATTTTGAGATGTGAACCCAGTTGTATGTCTATTTTTATCTTGAATATATGTATTATTCCATCCTTGCTAAATGAAAAAGCCTCATATGTACAATAACTTGATTGATTGATATATTGTTTTTTTTTGCATTGAATATTAAATGTATGTAAAAGAGATGCACATTACAGATTTTTTATATACAGTCAGTGTCATTTTTGTTATAATTAAAAATATGTTTTTCCCTCACATTCGGTTTGATTTGCTACTTTGGATTTTGCGCACATCAACGTTAGCTCGTCCTAAACTGACTGCTTGAATCGATTTTCATTGAACTAATCAACGTGCTCGTTATGACTGTCATGATAGCCAATTACGGGTAATTATCGTTTTACCACCGTTTTGCAAACACAATCCCGACTGTATATACGCGCTCATACAAATCATGAATAGACAGTTACAATAATTGCAGTAGATTAAAAAAAAAACATTACAGTAAAATACAAAGTAAATAAATAAAATAACTCATTTCTGTAATTATTGCAAGGTTGTCAGGTCCTCTTTTTTTGGCCTCCATGATGGATTAGTAAAAGTGTCTGAAATATCAAATCTTGTTTGTATTAGAGTGAATACTTCTGTTCCCTTTTATATTTGCTTCTTTCCCATCTCGTTGATTTGATTCGGTGATTTCAGCCTGACCTTTCCACTATTTCCTATATTCATTCCGGTTCACGCCTGCTTTCCAAGATGGCGATTTTGTTCGCAAAGACTGACCGACCCCTGGCGTTTTTAATTAATTTGCTTTATCCATGTGTTATCCTTTAACTTCCAACTGGTGGGACAGTAATCAGGAAAATAACTTCGGCAAAAGGGCACTTTAGCAATGATGGAAAAAGTTTCAACTATTGTGTTTGTCCATAACGGGTAAAATATAATTCGAATTATTGGTTTGTTTTGATTTGTAACCCAAAGTTTTTATTTAATGAAATGGAAATGAAGTGATTTTTAGTAGGAAATTACATTTAAATTCAAAATAACGAACTTTCTTATTTTCTTATGCAACTGCATTTAATTCTTCTATATCAAATTTACTAGGAAATAACAAATGACTTGCCAGTTTAGGCATGTGCTCAAGCTATATCTATGGTGATTTATTTAGATATTCTTCTCGGGATGTGAAAAAATTCTCAGTATTATATTTTATCAATATAAATAGTAAATTATAATACATATTTAATTGTAGTTATTTTATACAATATGTATGTTTCCATTAGTGGCGTAAACAAGGTGGCTTTTGTTGGTCAACCGGCCTCCATTGGCGGAACCATTGCATTAGTTCGTTATAGGGTTGATATTGGAAAATGAGCTAGCAATCAAGAACCCCTTAATTCCGCAATCGACCCCCCCCCCCCCCCACCTTCCGAGTTTCTGGCTCTACTACTGACTTCCATTGATCAATATGGATATGGAAATTTTAACGATGGTTCTGATGATTATGCAATTATATCAACCTTAATGATGATAAGACGCGTTCGCAAATTAAAACCATTCTACTGAACAATTCCTTATAGTGCGAAATAATTTCTTGCCTTCTTGATGAATTTCACTGTTTTCATGTAATACGTAATGAAATATACGTAACTTGAACTAATGTATTTTTTCCTGCTGTTAATGTAAGCATACATAAGAATAAAATGAAACGTGAAATGATTAGATGAATGTTTGCCGTTATAAAAATAGTCAAACATTTTAAATGCAATAAAAAAGTGTAAAAACATGAGATTAGACATTGACGAAACGTTTAGTATAAAATCAGTAATTCAGTAATTTTTAATATATATTAAGAAAAATAAGAAAGTGGGGGATAGTTGGCACCTCTTCGATTCTGCACGAATTGTAAGCATTGAGGTGTCTGAGGTAAATAAGATAAATACATATAGGAAAATATTGTAAAACGACGATTTATTTTATGATATTTTTATTTAAGGGCCTTGAAAAATTGCATTTGGTCAAAACAATTTTTTTAAAGTTCATGCATCCATCTGTATTGTGATCAGAATTTCGTGGACATGTTCATTAAGCTTAGAAAATGAATCTGGGCTGCCAAGAAACATTGCGGACTCTGATTTTGAGGCTTTTTTCACTTTGTCTTATTTACAATTCTTTTTCTATCTGTATACATCGTAAAATTTTAGTTTTGTCTTTATTCCTGGTATCTTGGGCTCCCTTTAAGATCCTGGCTGGTTTCTTGGGTGCTGTTCATCCTTGATAATCCTGCAAATATAGAAAATGACCACAATAAATAAAACTACTGCTTGTGAGGATATAACTTTCTATTACTTCCTAGACGATAGCAGGCATAAGAAAATCGGGTGACTACAAATGTTTCGAGGGCATTATAAGTCCTCTTTCTCAGGTCGAAAGCAGTGTGTTCTTAACAATCGCTAAGAAGAACAACACTGCTCTTAATCTGATGAGGAAGATGGCTCATAATATCTTCGAAGCAATTGTAGTCGCGTAATTTTCTCATGCTTTCCGTATTAGAAAGTTATGCAGAACACAATCTCGCATAAGCGTGAAATTATGACAGTTTGACTTTCATGTCGTATTACAGGGAAATGATATACGCAAGTTATATCAACCAAGTGAAACAAAATTCATAGTCCATTTGATAGAGCTATAATTAACATTTCGTTCCTATTGCACCTACATTCGTAGACCTGTCTAGCTCGGTTTCGCGATTTTTAGCGTTTTTCTGTGCGGAACAACCGATATCTGCAATGACAGTAAGAAAATTTGCTATGTGCCGCAGTTTGAAGAACTTTTTATCTAGATACACAAATTTAGGTTTCCCACGCAGCAGACATCAAATTCCAGTTTCGTCTTTGTTCCTGTATCTCGGGTCGAGACATAAACCTCAGACTACATGAAGCTGTAATGGTCAAAGTTCACCCCTTTTAAGCGGATTCACTGAGTATAGTTTATTAATCAATTAAGACATTCCGAAATGTCCAATCGAATTTATAAAAATTATGAGCATTTGAAATTTTGTAAATAAATGCGATAAATGTAAGTTAATTGATGCATATTTACCTCTTCTTAACATTCTTTTTCAACAGATAAAAAAAAAACACTAATATTTCGGTTTTAACAAGTTTTAAAAGCATTTTGAAGATTTGTAACAAATAAATATACACAAATTAACCTTCATTTACTAACTTTTATCGATAATTTCAAACGCTGATAATTTTTATAGGAATTTGATCGAGCATTTTAATCGGCAAATTAATGAACTAATTTTTTATGAAATAATTTTGGATTCATTGGATTCATAACTTCCCAACTTCCCTTATCAGCTGCCGTGTTTACATTCGTTGGTCATCATAAATGTTGTTCAAATCTTCCAGTATCTAAGCTGCTTAATCTCATAAGGATCTCAATATCGTCATTAGTCTGATGAGTAGTGATAAAGGGTTTAATACTGAAGAGTGATGAGTAGTCAAATTGAAGGCTTCGATTGGGATCAAAATATCGTTGATTGAACGAGACGATAGTTAAAATAGAAATCTTCTTAGTTTCGTGTGCAAACGATAAACATTTTACATTACTGCAAAAGGAATGTTATATTGTAAAAAACTTATATTGTATTGTATGTTATATTAAAAATTATAAAATAACGAAGATTACTAACGAGGACAGTTAGTTAATTGGTGAAAATAGAAACCTTTTCATTTCTGTGATGGAGAGCTCAGATTATTAAAAAAAAAATGAATGACTTCATTTTCGTTTTACGAATTTTGATTATTCGTTTCCTGTATTTGAAATATAAAATTTTCGGTTTTTCAGGCAACTAGCTGCATCTTATGAATGATGTCATTCGCTGTTAAATACTATATCACTGCATATTAAATGACTATTTAACATTAGTAATACTTACTTTTAAAATGTTGGGAGAAAGAAAAAGGGGTGGACATTTTTTCTTTTTTACCGACTATAAAATTCAATTAGATTTTTGTGTCTGCTAGTTCAGATAAGTGATCCGAATTTCAATCAAAGGCTCCAATCCTTTACAGAAACAAACATCGACATTTTGTGAAGAGCAATTGTTTCGCTGTCAGGCATGTTTGCAACATTTTCTCAACATTTAAATACTGGCGATACTGAGAAAGTAAAAACCATGTCATCGAAAATGTTTCCCTGTATCCTGTGGATCAGTGTCGAGAGAGGGGGGGAAGCCGGAACAAATTTCCAGGGCCTTGCAGCCTGCAGGGCTCGGGTCTGGATACATGAAACGCAGTTTTTTTTTTTTTGTCATTGGACCCCGAGTTAATGTTTTTTCGGGTCCCGGAGTCGCTCACACATAATTGTAAAAAGAAAGAAAGAAAGAAAGAAAAAAAAGGGCTGAAACAGCCAGCAGAGGATTGAATAGAAGACAATTTCACTAAAATTGAAATATCAATAACAATAGGCATTTAGGGATAAAAATTTTAATACACGAGCTATTGCTGCGCCATCAAGGACTCCTGCTTGAAAATGTTTGACAAGATGCGCAAATTCAAATTATACTTATAATGTATAAATGTTTAACTGGGTGCTGTTGTTGGTGAGACCCAGACCGTCCGACCTACCAGAAAGGTGCAAGGTAACTGTTTGGACGGTCGGGAAAAGCCACCCAATTTAGACCGGAACCCAGTGGGGGAGGCATCCACAGGGACCGTATCCTCCTTCCCCTACCACCAACCTCTCGGAAGGACTTACGGACCCACATGTTTAACGTGATCGTACTCCGTGTGAAAACGGTGGCAGTTTTGGCAGCGGAGGGAATCGAACTCGGGCCTACCGAGTGCAATTCCCTCGAGCTAACCACTGGCCTACTGCGCCCTGTTTGACTGGGTGCGTAAAACAATCTATTCTTATTATGCGTACTCATTCTTGTGGTAAATACCCCTCAAGATTTTTCAAATTCTTATCCCTCAAGATATGACGATTCGAGAAAACGAAAAATTGCATATTGTCCACACTATGCAAATCCTTATGAGGGATCATAATTTGATTTCGGGTTGTTGTACATCGGGCACAGGGCAAAATATCCAAACCTAATGAAGGTATCCATAATGGAGTTTCGCTGTGCATTGTAAATTTGCACAACAGCCCGTCCGTTGTTTGATCAAGATAAGTTCTCTGATTTGATAGACTTGCAATTCACTAGAGAGGTTGATGGATTGTCTATTAAATTTTATGTTATCATAACAGTGCATTGAGTAGTGATTCAAAACTTCTTTTGTTTCGAAGAACTCTAGAAATATTTCGTAAAATCTCGTAAGAACCGCTACCTAGGTTAACACATAAAGTTCGATAGGGGTATTGTAAAATAGACGTGTAAAGCAGTATAGGGTTAATAAATAATTAGCTCATTCTTTTGTATAAAATATTACATGGGTATTTTTTGCCCATCTTTTTCTTTACTAATCGCAGTTAAGTGACAATCATTTTTAATTTACATTTGGCTTACTGATTATAAATACTGTGTACGGATTTTGTAATGATTTTGTGTTAACATAATAGTCACATTAAAACCCTAATTTAAATTTCTTACAAAAAAAAAAAAAAAAAAAAAAAAAAAACCTGCTATATAAACTATTGTTTTCGAAAATTTTCAAATTAGAATTAAATATAATTATTTGTAATTCGCATACTTGACACGAATATTTCATTTTTTTTCAAACATTAATATCTATGGAGAAATATACTTTCCGGAGCAGAAAGAGAAGGGGTATAATGGAATATTATTTCGTATGGAGAAAATTAATTCTGGGATCGGGGAGGGGGGGGGGATAATGAAGCACTATGTAGACATTTAATTCTTGGAATGGGAGGGAGGGGTAATGGTGTTAGTACATGGTCTAGTATATGGGAAATTGAAATACACTATCAATGTAAATGGTGTTAAAATTATATATATTAACAAAATCAGTCGGATACATCTAATTAAATGGCGTAGCAAACATACTTCCAAGTTGAAAAAAAAAATTAAAAACTTTGCAAATAAAAAAAAAACAAAAAACATGCGAATGAAATCCTGTAAAAAGATACATATTTGAATCTAAAGAATATGTGATCCAACTGTATGAGAATGTCAAGTAACGCCTCACATTCAAGATATGTTTGATATCAATCAAAAACGTAGAAAGTTTTAGCAAATGATATGCTTTTGAATGCGGTTGCCAACAAGCATGCAGCACAGTCCTTATTTATCATTCAACGGCACATCCCATCAATGGACACAATAAAGTGGGAACGAAATGATTCCATAAAACTACCTACTTCTAATGCCATATCGATAGCACTTTCGTCTGCATGATCCTTTCTCGCTATACAACTCATGTAGGAAAAAATCCCCCCGATCTGACGGCGCGGCGGATCAGAGAGATTGCTATCGCCATAAAGGTGATGTTATTTGAGGTATATGTCAGTGGTTGATTGCAGGCCGGCACTTTTGCCCCTCGCCTGCAGCCCCCTTCCCTTGGTCTCTTCGTTTTCTTCCTTTATTTGTTCCTGTTGCAGTGAGAAGATCAATCACTTCTTGCACGCGATTGAAGGTTCTCGCTTCTGTTGCGCAAATCTTCGGTTAGTTAGTCCAGCCACCTTGTGGGTTTTGCGCCTTTCTTGCATTGATTCCTAGACGCAGTAATCTCCCGAGTTGTGAGATGTCCACTCGCTCTACTTGCCTTGTCACCCGAATTTCCATATATAATATTTCGTGTTCTTTTCGAAATGCACCGCCTCTTGCATGGTGTGAAGAGTTATGTGTACAGTGCATGCAAGCCTGGATGTAAGAACATTTTGCAGGCGGGGAGGATAAAGTAAAACTTTCTAAGATTTGCTTCACTTTGATGGTAGTTGGTGCTTGCGAAAATCAGTAACGACCCAGTAAATGTGGATTGTGTCTGCCATTGTATTTTTAATAAAATCTACTAAATTCAACAACGGGACCCACTTTTGAGATTAAGAGTCCATAGACAACTGAAGGCCTGGTCCGCGCTCTCGGATTAGCTAACAAGACAAGAAAATTTGCAAAAATTTGTTTGGATTTTTTATATGTATCCGCAAACTTTACTTGGATTTTTACTTCTATTTTATTACGTAAAGTAAAAAATAATAATTTTTATTTTATTACATAAAGTACACATTTTAAGTAATCTAAAGTAAAACGTTTTTAAAACGTTACGTAAAAACGTAAATTTAAATTTTATGTCTTCTAAAGTGAAAAACTCTTTAGCAGTGACGTATTAAAAAAAATCATTGATATATTTGAAAAACCTACCTTAGGAAGCATTATTTATTTCAGCGATTTTTAACCTCTTATAATTTGTTTCTTGACCAACTACAATCTTTCCGAAGTTCCCTTGTGCCTGCAATGGCCATCCAAACTATCAGTAGTTGGAAACATTACTATCTTTTTTAAATAAAAAGTAATAATCTCGTCTGCCCATTGTACACCTGGCTATCATTTAAATCGCCCTAGGACGAGGCGGCGCACCCGTTGAAAACCACTGCTTTAAAAAATAGAGCGACTTCCATGAAATTTGGTCTACTTATTTTAATCTGGATCTTAACCATGTCCATTGACTTTCAAAAATATCAAATCGCAAAATCTATCATTTTCGCCCCCCCCCCCCCTTCAATTGGTATATCTGCTAATTTAATGTGAAAGTCATGTGCTGACCACCCCATATTTCTTTTCGCGTGCATTTTTATTTATATTTTTTCGAGTACTTTTATACTTTCGGCAAACTGACAGCACCTGAAAACTCACATTGCCCGGTTTTCACTTTTCCATTCTGTATCTGTCAGTTCGGAACGAACGCGTCTAATTAAGTATTCTCATCGGGATTCGTGTATTTTTAACAACTCCATTCATCACACGATAAATCACACGTCGACGTCAGAATCCGAAACAGCTCCACTCTGTGCTTTTAATGCGCTATTTTGGGAAGCTGAGTCTGAATCTCGAAATTAATGAAAAATTAATAACTGTAAAGTCCCCAAAGGCAAGAAAACAAATGGCATGTAGGTTCACAAGAAAAACCTCATTAATCAAAGAAATGTCATTTGGTAGAGTGAAATAAACAACTTGATTGGAAATATTATTATCTATATATGCAACTCTAATTCATATATTGTTGGGACATCTATTTATGAATTTGCTCGTAATTCCACAAATTGCTTTCATATTTTCATAATAATTTTTTTACGCGATTTCGTCTTTTTCAGAACCCCCTCGGAGACTCAGAAGACTGAATCTTGGCATAATTATTTATTCATATAATTATTTGGAATACACTCCTCAACATGCACAAGCCATAGATAATGTCATAGAGAACGGAAAAACAAATTACAGATAATGTGAAACACACACAAAAAAATATGTAAACACAATAAAATGAATACCTAAAAATTAAAAGAAATAATTCAGAAACACATTCCACATTATAATGCAACCATCAGAATATCTAAAATCTTAAACATCATAAAATTTAAATATATATATATATATATATATATATATATATATATATATAACAATGGTATCCATACTTTATATGTTATCGTTCGTAGTGGTCACTTCTCGGTTAGTTTCTTCACTCTTGAGTTTGTCTTACAGAACACATCTGCACCTACTTTCACTTCCTCTAATCTAGTCCATTCCATTGCGGTTTTTCGCGTGGTATGCATTCAAGCAGGTTCACGGGGTCAGACTACCATGAAGATTATTCAAGCTGGCGGGATTTTTGAGTTGCTTTTTTTTTTTTTTTTTTTAATGTTTGTGCATTTTTTTTTCTTTTCATGTTTGTGCATTTTTTTTCTCATGATTATGTGTTATTTTAGAATATATAAGTTGAATTTTGACCACCTGAATTGTTTCTGTGTGAATTTCGTTTACTCAGTTGTTGGGCACAGATTGCATAACATTTTAACCACGTGTTTTTTTGCAATCATAGAAACAACGGATTTTAGTATATCTGTCTAGAATGTGCCCCTGAAGACGTTTCTTGCAGATATATTATTCATTGATTTATTTTCTTTTTCCTGGCCTTTCTATGATCTACTTTTTCAGCCCTTTCTCGCTACTTTTTACTTACAGCTTTTAATGTAATTAAATACAAGTTAATATTTTATCCGCGGTTTGATGCTGTGCATACCGATTTGCACGCCTGCACTTTTGTTTTTATTATTTTAATTTATATATATATATATATATATATATATATATATATATATTAAGAAATTTATTTTACGTGTATTATGAATACCAGTGACCTATCGTTATTGAAAATGGTCTGTAGAGCATATGTGAAATGGAATGAAAATGGTCTGAAGAGCATATGTGAATTTAAAATAGACTCAATGAAAGGCTGGAGAAAAATTCCATTATAAATAATGCAGGTACTAAGTAGGTATTAAATACTCCTCTTTTCCTGTTTCATATATAAGATAAGCAATAGAAAAATGATGATTACAAATTGTTTACATATTTGTGAAAGTCTGGTAAACTTAAGCATATATATATATATATATATATATATAATATATATGTATATATAATATATATCTATATATATATATATAGTTTGCCTTAATGGTTGTACTTCGATTTGCTCATTCCGGTGCTTCTATAGATAATTTCAGTTGCTTCTAAATAATTTAAGATCGCATATACACGTGGTGAAAGAAGAAGGGTTCATGCCATATGGTAATACAAATTTTCTTATATTCATTTTTTCATCTTTTGATGCCTGTAGTCTGAGTTTGAGCATTTATAGTAATGTACTATTGCTCAATCTGAAACAGGCATTTGTTTGGGTTAATAAGAATTAAATACTCAGACCTGAAGATGAATTTAATTCAGATTAATCATCGAATTTGGGCCGGTGCTGTTCTTTTCTCTTATCGGCATTATGGCCGTGATTTTCCTTCTATGGTGATGTTAATATTACTTGGATTTTTTATTATTACATCTTTCTAATATATATATATATATATATATATATATATATATATATATATATATATATATATATATATATATATATATAATGTATATATATAATGTATATATATATATATATATATATATATAGATTGATAGATAAATCCTTTATGCATAATTATGTTAAATCTTGTCCTTTACTGTCATGTTAAAAAAAATATAAAATTTCGTATAAACTTCGAAGTTTTCGCTCGAATTTCACAAAATTCTATCTAGTTCTAGATTTTTTGATAATAAAGCCGGACATAAAGTTTCGTGAAAATCCATTGATAAATATTTGTGGTAGCTATCGTCTGCGCGAAAAATCGATCACAAACTGACGAGAGACAAACGGACGGACATCACTCTAAAATTAGCCAAAATTTGTTCAGGAGGTCCTAAAACATATATTAGCGCCAAAATTTCAAAATCGAAAATTTTCATAACAACAATACTTTTTCAATACTACATATGAGAAAGTAGTACAAGGAATAAAATACAGCTCGCACATTTTCGAATTTTAAAGAAATTGTATTAGTTTAGTTCTACATTGGAAAAAAAATACAGAGAGAAAAAACGAAAATTTGATTAATTAATTTTCTATTAAAATCTCATCATTAGCTTCATTTGCAAAACTTAAATACTCAAATTCCTTTTCATTGTTAACAGTCTGATATAGCTACATTTAGATTTACATTTATCGTAACAATTTATTTTTTGTGTTAAATAAGGATATGCTATTTTGCCCTAATAATTTGCATGCAATTAGTATTTCATTATCTTAAAACATAAGCTTGAATAAATGTTAGCATTTTCCTTAGGAGTCTCAAAAACTATAAATCTAAAAAGTGAAGAATCTGATGCATTGTCTTCATGATCTTAGATCCTGCTCTATATACAAATTGCATTTCAAGCATATTTACATTTCAAAACATATTTGCAAAATATATGTTGGTGTCATCGTTGGAAAATTTTGTAAATGTATCAACTCTTCCTGTGTATAAAAGCTCCACTACCTCCTCTACTTGTTTTACTGAATTTATTACTTTTCTAGAATTAATTTACTTAAATTGTTTATTGCTTATGCAGTACAAGTTTCTCCAGTTTTTCTTGGCAGTCTCATAGTCGAAACGACTTGTAATTACGTTACGTGTTGTGTCTGATTTGTTTCTCTTAATTCTGTTTGTGTGTGAATTAAATAAGTAATAAATATTTTATTACATGTTATGCAAACCATGACAGCTTAGCTGGAGCAACTTCACAGGCAGCACACATCGGCCCTTTGTTTAAAAAAATGATAGACATCAAGAAAGGAAATTGTTTAGGGGAAAAAGAAATCATAATTATATTTTAACAAGTGCTCATAATTTGTTAAATAGAATCACGTTCCCATTGCAGTTAGTAGCATTTATAATAGCACTCACGGGGCTTTCTGAAAAGATAAAAATGCGTTAAACAACTATTAATAAGATAATAATAAATTCGTCGTGATTAATATATAATAGCAAATTTATCAACCAATTAATACATTATGCATGCGTTATTGATTAAAAGTGATTAATTATTAATCACTGGTGTCGATCATAATAATGATCCCAAGACGCGTTCTTAAGTAAATTATTCTATTGAATAACAGATTCAACTTTCCTTTCAGATCAATTTTCTGCTTTTCGAATGAATTCCATCGCATTCAAAATACACAATAAATATGAATATTGAGAGTTATATTGTAGCCACAAGAATAGTAATAATAATAATAATGATAGTAATAATAACACTAATAACAATAATAATAATATAATAATAATGATGAAGATAATAATAATAACAGTAATAAAATAATATTAGTAGTAATAATAATGATGATGATGATCATAATAATAACAGTAATAAAATAATATTAGCAGCAGTAATAGTAATAATAATAATAAAATAATGAATAATAATAATAAAATAATAACAACCAGCTGAATCCGCGTAGAGCATCAGCGCCTTACGCATCTGTGAAATATTTGTCAATAGGAATCTGTAAATAACAAGTAATTGGCTTTCTGTTTTGCATTTATTCTTTGGCTGAAACTATTTCCAATACTTCCTTTGGCTCATCGAAGTCTATCAGCTTCATTTTTCAATGTTTTTCCTTCAAAAACTTCATCAACAGTTTTATTGGCACTCCATGCCTCTACATGCATTATGGCAAATATAACTAACTTCCCGTCTCAAAGCTATCTCAAAATCACTATGAAAAGCCGAAATAAAAAGAGTTATTTTACAATGCTTGTTTCAATCGTTGACATTCGAAAAGAGTGCATAGAAAGCTTCGTATAAAATAGTATATCATCATTTTTTCTCCAACTTCATGCAAACAAATATCATTTATATCTCAATGAATTTAACTAAGTAAATAAAATGGTTTTATGAAGTTTTTAAATCATGGAGATCGAGTTTCTCTTTGTCTTCATGTTTTAAACAAAGTATTGAAGACTAAACTCATTACCATTCGACAAACGATAACTAGTCTCTTTTTTAGCGTGACGTACAGACATTATATGTATATATAGATATACTACTACTTATAATAGTAATAGTAATAATTTTACTAGTAATAATTTTAATAGTAATAATAATAACAATTTTTATAATAATAATAATAATAATATACATAAACATAAATACAAATTACTTAAATTGAAGATTGGAAATCAATGGAATTTAAATTTAAAAATGAAATATTTTTTGCAACGTAAAAATAGTAATTTTAAACATTTTGAAATATTTGAGAATGTGGTTTTACACCTTTAGGTATGCCATTGTATGAGAAAGTCGAGTGGATGAGACAACTTCAGATACGTTTACGCGAGTTCTTTGAGGGCCACTTTAACATAAAAGATTTTGTTTACCTGTCCATAGAGCATTAGCTACAATGAAAACATAGAACCGGAGAACACTGACTTATCCTGATGTTCCTGTCAATGGTTATTCATATTATTCCCCAACTGATACAAACAAGCAATCGCTGCACGAAACGAGGCAATAAATAAACATCCAGCTGCTCTGTGGCTTCCGTGTCAACACGGAGTGACTGACACTGCAGATGTCCCTGCGATGAGTTGACACGATATGTGCGTCCTTACATTCCTTAATGCATGTCATAATGCTTCTGGACATGACAATTGGATGTTTGTCCTTGCATAATAAATGGGACGTTGGGATGGATACGTTCATTAGCGACTTAATGATTTATTTCTTCGAACTTAATGACTCGATTAAGTATACGGAACTTTGATTAAGTATACGAAATTTGATGTAGTATACTAAACGATTTGAGTAATTAATTTCAGATCACCTGAGTTTTAGATTGTGTGTATAAGTATTTGACATAAACTCCTATTTTAAATTTTGATTCCTATTTTGAGGTTTAGCCTTTCTCAAGAACTCTGACCTCTTGATGAAGAGACAATTTGCTGACTGAGCCATCTGTTCTTGTGTGAACACCTCACATTCTTCAATTGAAAGCCAAGACACCTTTTACATCAATGAATGCATCTATATTTCCCCTTAAAGTTTAAAAGTAAAATAGATGCTTAAATAAAGACTTCATTATTTGTATATAGGTAATTTTAATTTCATACTAGGATTAACGACAGTGCTCAACTGCCAATGTGAGGTGTTGCTTAGAGAAGTACTCGAATGTTCGACGTGGAAATTCTAGCAAAGATAATCTTCCTTCAGCTAATTGTTTCATTTTTCCCATGCTGGCCCATGAAAAATAGCCCCTAACCTCTCCTCTAACACATTTACGTTTAAGTATTTTAGCCCATTGTGTTTTGACAAGCATGCATGCTGGAAAGTGAAAGATTTATTTATTTATTTACTTATTTATTTATTTTTTAAATCGGCAAACTAGTTACAAGTATTTTTAATGTATATTGAAAAGTAATGCATTCAGTTTACAAAAATATTGGAACTTCTTCTAATTATATCATCATTTTTTTTAAGAAAGCACACACCTTGCTATTCTCAGCAACTATGGTCGGCAAAAAAATTCTGAAATCTAAATGAGTTAGAGGTTATGGACTATTTTTCCCAGGTTAAAATGGGAAAAATGAAAGAAGCGGCTGGAGGAAAATTATCCTCTTGAGAGTCGGTGAAAGTAATACTTGACACATAAATATTCAGCTAATCTCCCATACAGCTATGAACCAAAGAGCGCCATGGACGACTATAGAAGAGGGCAAGAGTGAATGCTTGTCCCTTTGGGTGTTTTATAGACCTCATATATACTTGTGAGATCTATGGGACGTTCAAAGTCACAAAGGCGGGTGTTATGTCAGTTGTTGTTCTACGACTTATTCTTGAGTTTCCACCCCTACCTCAAAAAGCTCTAAGGACTCCTATGCAGGCAAAATTTTGTAACTATAGCAACATTTATAGAAAGGAGAGGATTTTTATAACCCCGAGTTATACAGTAACGCAGCATCCGCACATATAAGAGTGTGACTATGTAGTTTTTCAATTACGTCCTGTTACGTTGTTGTAATGATACACCTATATTGCAGCGGAATCCCAATCGTTTATTATCCCGCATAATCGAATCTACAGGGGGGATTTTGGAATAATGGAGGTAGACATTAAATATTGAAAACTTACCCCGCATTCAATTACTTTCATCAACAAATCACAACGCATAAAATCATCTCTATCTCCAAACTTGTCCAATACCACACTCGAAACAATAAAATACGACCAGCCATCCGAAGAGCACATTGGAATCATTAAGATACTCTTGCAGTAACGCCCCGGCTAGGGCTTTCTTCCATTACAACCACAATAGTCATCTGTACTCAAAGATTCAGTAAAATAAAGAATTCATCTGTTAAAAGTGAGTCGTGAGCGGAATTCTTAATTTCCTGGAGCCTTTATTCGAACGTTAGGAGTTGAGTTGCTGTGACGTGACAATTTTTATGTGGTGAAATCTGTCTGAATTTTCAAAAAGGAAAGGTTGGGTGGGTCTTTGTATTTCGTCATTGGTAGCGTAATTATTTGTTATAGAAGATAGTGTTGGCTTTGTGGTGATTTGTTATTCATATTCTTTGGAGTTAAGCAAAAATGTTTTCTTTGTAACACCATGTATTACATTTAAATGTACGCTCTGTGAGTAAACTGCGAATAATTTAAAGGTGTGTCTCTTATTTGCATTAAAGCGACTGACAGTTTGTCCTGATTTGTTTGTATTATTGTGTTATTGCTCGTTGCTTTTCTAAAAATAGTCTGTAACGGAATCGCGCTCCTGGTGTAGCAACTATAGCATCCCTGATCCAGTTTCACAATTTCAGTGCTCTTGACAGTGCTCTGAACAGTCGATGACTGTATTGGTTAGGAAAATAAATGCCATGCGGCGCAATTTTTGCGAACCTTTGGTGACCGATGAAGTCAGTCAAATAAGTTATAAGTTTAATCGCAATATGTAGTATTGACTCTAATAAGGGACTTCGCTGAATTTAATGTTGCAGAGCGTAATGTTGTTGCAGCCAATGTATATATTATGCACATCTCGACGAGCTGATACTGAAAAAATATTTTTTATTTGCCATTGTTAAAGTGTAGAAACTTCAATATACAAGGTGTACAGCGGAAGTTTTTTTCTTAAACGTTGGTTGTATAGATACATAGTTCCAATTGCAAAAATGCTGTAAATAAAGTAGGACATTATAAAATAGTAATTTAAATGATGTGCAATATTTCTGTAAAAAATTATAAAAATTAACTTTGTATACAGCCCCCTCTAACGACGGTTATTTGTTTACGGAAATATTGTGCATAATTTAAATTACTATCTTATAACTTCCTACCTTATTTAAAGCATTTTTTTGCAAATGTAGAAACATGTGTCAACAACCAACGTTTCGAATAAAACTTTCGTTGTTCACATTTTGTGAAACGTCCTGTATTCTAGACTAGAAATTTCTATATGGAACTCAAGCAGATTAAAGATTTAAAGTCGCGATAGTGACTTGGGTCAACGCAAACTAAGTATTTGGCAAATACAGTGCCACAGATGTTTCTACATTGTAAGATCAAATATAGCTGATTTTCGACCCTGTTTAGCTCTTGAGCTATTGGTCATATGAAAAGCAATAAATATATTTGGAATCAGCAACTGGAAACTAATTCGAAACCCGAAATATCTTGAACAGGACTAAAATAAGAGCGGAACTAGAGTAATATATAAAAACACTGAAATCGCAATTTGAAAATTTAGCTAATCATGCTTCTCCATAATCTTCTCCGCAATTCACTCCAATGTCCTAAATTATTTGCCTAAAATATTGCAAAGTTTCGGTGGTTTTTTTCATCATGGAATATGTTGGACATTTAAAATGAACAGCACGTAAATTGAAATTTAGCATTTACAGTTATAATGGAATGACTTATTCATATACTCATGAGTAAAATCCACATAAAAATGAAATTGATATTTAAATTACTCGTATATCCCGTAAAGTAAATGAATATTGGCGAACTGTTTGGCGTCAAAATGCAAAACTATTATAAAAAAAAAAATTCTTTTTTCGTAAATAGAACGAATTAGATCCACGAGAATAGTGTTAACACATTTGTCGCATATGAAAAGTGAACATATTTGACGATACTTACTAATTTTTTATTTTAATGTAATTTTTATGAGAATTTTTTCTATGTAACTGTAATGTGAATTTTTTACTTTCCTTATATACATAATGTATAAGGAAAGTATTGTGACGGGGTGGAAAATTCGAATTCGAGTTTTCGACGGGAGAGCACGTTTCAGGCATCCTTGATCACGAATCAAACATTTTTGAAGTAGCGTCTGTGTGTGTGTCAGTGAGTCTGTGGAGACGATAACTGACGAACGAATGGACCGATTCTAACGAAATTTGGTACAAAAATCACAATTCGTAAACACTGGAAGCTTATTGCTTTTATACGCAATCGAATGTTCAGAACCCCCTAAGTTTTCGAGTGAATGTTTGAAAAAATCATCAAAAAATCAAAACCGCTAATAAAGTTAGGCAATTAGACATTTCTTATGTAATTTTTCATTAGAAAACGATTGACATAAAGTTTAGAACGCTAACATGAACCGTTCTCGAGACATTGCACATTTTTCAAAAATATTTTCAAAAAGTCATAAAAAAAAAAAAATTCCTATTGAGAAACATGTTCACTTTTCATATGTAATACCATGCGATAAATTGGGTGACATCATTCTCGTGGATCGAGCTCGTTCCATTCATGAAAAAGATACTTTGAGTAATACTTTTGTATTTGAACACCAATAGTCATCTATCTGCTGTAAGAATAACTTATTTCTTCGTCCATAACGCTTGGCGAGATTTTGGCGACGAATTTGGTGGAATCTTGCCAACTTGGCGACTTTTTTAAATGTTGCTAAATTAACGAAAAACTCGCCAAATGAATAAAAATGACGCTAAATCAATGACGACTCATTGATGATGACGACATGGAAAATGACGACTCATTGACGAAAATTCAATATCTTGGAAAGAATATAAATAACTACTATAAAAATAATCTAGTTTTTTTTTTTACTGTCAAAGTAGTAAATTCATTGCATTATATAAGGAAAGTCATGTGTTGCCCACATCAGATTTTTCATTAATTTTTGTGTAATGAAACATTTGGAAAACGTGCAATATCTCGAGACCTCATACAAGCTTTTGTGTCATTCGGTTTCTAATGAAAAATTACACTAGAAATGATTATTTGTTTAACATTATCGAAAGTCCTTATTTTTTAATAGTTTTCTCAAAATTTCATTTCAAAATTAGGGGAACTATCGAGCATTCGATTGAGTTTTAAATCAATAGGGTTCAAGATTGAAATTCTTGTACAAAATTATTTTCGAAATGCTTTCTTGGTTTCGTGAGATATCCCGTCCACAGACTCACGGACATACACACACACACACGGACATTACTTTAAAATTTGAGTTCATATGGATGTTTAAAACGTGCTCTTCTGTTGAAAACTCAAATTTCGTATTATCGATCTCGTCATAACACGTTATTCGTACATTAATCTGTGCTTGTAGGAAGAGTTTGAAATGGTTACTATAAATTTATCAATATTTTTAATTATCGCAATTAGTGATAATTAACGACACTCAATTGAATGCTTTGAACCTTCCATGCAAAATTTTTGAGCATGATACGGATTTGGTAAAAGAAAGCCGTGACTGGAATTCTTAATTTTTCTGCTCTATTATGGGACCGTAAATGAGTTTCGTTGCAGCAACGTGACAATTTTTGTGTGTGTTGAAATAAATGTACGTACAATTGGATTTTTATAAGGAAAAAGATTGGACCTCTGTATTTCTTTATTGGTAGCTAAATTATTCATTACAGAAGAAAATGCTGGCTTTGTGTGAAATGCGATTTGTTACTCATATTTTTCCGAGTTAATAAACATATTCTAGATATCTGTGTTTCGAAACTAAGAATAGAAAACGCGCATTTTTTTATTTTAATGACTAATTGTTAATTACGATTTTAAAGCACGAAAAGCTTCAATGGGTCATCCCTCACCACTGATGGATGATGGCTTTGCGGTCATTGCCGCTCGTCAGCACGGGTAAGATGGCTGGAGAACCCTCGACAACAATATTCCTTAAAGCAGGCATTTTAGAAATTTATAGAAGTATTTGCTTTGAAACCAAGTACGAACGATGTAGTGGATTATTTTAGCCCCACCCACACTGTTCGCAAAATTCTAAGCACTTAGAATTCGTCTTTGGGTGTGTGTGAGAGGGGGTGGAGGGATTCCAAGTCTGGTCTTTTATAGTTCTGAGTCAATGGATAGAGGGCGCTCTTATAGCGGGATGACAAACTCTATTGAAACACAGTGGGGTTTGAAGCTGCATTATAAGAGCGTCCTGTATCGACCGACAAGGAACTAGATCAAGGAGCTTGGAATAGGATCCCGGCTTAAAGTAAATATTTCGATCAGAAAAAGCCAAAGATTTTGGGGAATTTTGTGCTCGGTGGATATTATCATGTAAATAATGGTGGAAATGGTGTCGTTTGCTGTCAATATACAATAGAACGGGCTAAAAATACTAAGGAGAAACTGAAAAACATGTTTTTAAAGATATTTGAATTATTCTTTTAGAATCAGAGATTTTATATATATATATATATATATATATATATATATATATATATATATATATATATATATATATATATGAATGCAAGCAGATAAAGACGGGAGTGACCATATGAATTGCATAAAAATGGCAGGGGTGGATTGCGACACCCCTTTCCTGCTTAAAGCAGCTTTTACAATCCGTGTAACGCTCACGGCACCAACATAATTCCATGGTCAGTCTCCCAAATGTGCGAAAACAAAAGCACCAGAACAGACTCAGAACCAAAGAAGAAACGAATTTTGCAAGAGAAGCATCCGTCAGTCTAACCCAATGGAACATCTCCTTATAAGAGTAAAGTTGCTCATGCGCAGAGATATATCAGGATAACAGTTTCGCAGTCATGAATATTAAACCTCAATTATCAATATTTAGATTACAACTTTTCTTTAAAAAATGAATTGTAATAATGTTGTATAAAATTGATTGGATAATTTCTTTTTATAGCTTCTTCTGCAAATTTTTTACATTTGTAAATGCAGTCTTTCCTAAAAGTATTGTAATTTTGATTTCTTCTAAAGTGACCAATTATTATATTTCTGAAGACATACTTTGTAAGGTTTGAATTCCAGTCGATTATATGATTTACCTTGATCCTGCATGATTCTCATTTGTCGTGTAACTCTGTATATATTCCATATTTCTGGTGTTTTTTGATTGCTAAATCCAAGAATTTCACCGATCCGTCTTCACACTCTGGATTTTCAATAAGGTCCAATTCGCTTGGGTAGAATGAAAAGTCAAAGCAAGGGGTGTTTTCATATCCCCCAATCGACGTAATCATCGACGTAACATTATCGACGTAACGGAAGTAAGGCATTTTCGATAGGATATGAGTGCCTCTTTCGTATTTAGATAGATAGATATCTGCTAGTACTGACGAGCAACTCCCTCCCATAGGTATGCCCTTGATTTGCTTGTAAAAATTGCTTCCGTCTTGAAGTATGTTTTCCTTTAATACCAATTCCACCTAGTCCATGTATCTTCTACAGGTTATAAATTGTTTTAAATCGTATTCTTCATGTAGATCTTTCAGAATTAATTGCAAATTAGTTAAATCAATATTGTTAAAAAGATCACGAAAGTCGTAACTTTTAAAGTTGATATCGCTATGGCAAAATTTCAGCCGGCCTATCAGCAAAGAATTTCTAACTATCAGGTCCTGTCCGTTTTTTATCATGATAGAGTTAGGTCTTTTAGTATCATGCATAACTATTTTGAGTAAATCCAGAAGTTTTTTTGTTTGCTTTTATCAAATATGAACCACATACCACCGTCACAGTTCGAAACTTGACAGGTATTTTGTGTAATTTGGGGATGAGGACCAAATATGGATATTTTATTGTTTTAATATCTATTCCTATTCTTTTGTAAAGTGCCTTTATTCTATTTGTCAGTATCAATGCGTTAATGGGTATTAAAGCATACATTTCACAGTCCCTGTAACTTTTGTTTAGTGTATCCACATAGAACTTCTTACATGTGAAGGCATAATTTGCTACAATTTTATCGGTATATGTTAAAACATATTCCTTTTTAAATTGCTTGATGGAGGATGGAACTTTAATTTCTCTTTTGTTTTTGCTATGCTGCGGGTAGTAGTGACAAAAAGCTCTGTAAAAATTATATTTCCACTCATTAAATGCTTGTACTGGTAAACTATGTTTTACCGCCAATCTATAAATGAGGATGTCGAGATCATTATAAAATTCTTCATATACATTTTTAAATTCTTGTATACGGTACTTTGTGCCGAGTTGAAAAAGGTTGTTAAGTCTTTTGTCTTTAACAAAATCCAAATTTCCGAAAATTATATGCTTATGATGAGTGTCACTATGAATATTCTCATGATAATTACAAGAATCTACATTATTTGATGCAACATCTTGACAAATTTTGTTATAGTTGAAAAATTTCCTTCCGTTGGTTTTGACGAATCTGTAATTGATCATGATTTTTATATTAGACAAAGGAAGATATACTTTAATTTGATTTAAAATAGAATGGAATGGAATGTTCTCATACATTTTGTTCTTGAAAGTTGTAATAAAAAATTCTTTAGATTGTTTTATATTTTCACTTTTTGTAAGTGTTAAGTTAAAAATTCTGGCTCTGAGTTTGATTAAATCCAATAGGATATCAATATTAGTACTTGCTTCTTCAATTTTGCAATTGCTTTCTTTTAAGTTGAAGTGTATTATATAATTCCATATTTTCTGTAGATATTTAAGCTTGATACCATTGGCTATGTTTTTAATCCATCCAATTTTCATCGTGTTTTCAGTTTTTAAAAATTTCAATATTTTTTCTTCTGTTTTAATATAAGTATTATGTTGTTTTTTACTTCCTCTTTGCCATCTGTGAGATTTTTTATCTATAAGGTTTTCTGATAGAGGGTATGATGAACTATCTCTGCATCTTTCTGTATTACAGTTTTCGTTGAACATTAATGAATTAAGGCCATATGGGTAAGCAGTATTGAATTGTTTAATATGGTTGCTCTCCCACCACACTCTTTCCGACTTATTTGGTACTATATCAATTATAGTTACCATGATGTTGGTGAACTCATGGGCTTGAAAATGTCTCAATTCTAAATTAGTAGCGTGAATTTCTTGTTGTACTTTTCCCACCTGGCTTCGGTGTAAATTTATTCGAATGTTTAAAGGATTCTGCGTCTGTCCTATATATTTAGCTTGACATTTTAGACATTCAATACAATAAACCACATTATAGCACTTGCAAAAAATTCTTCTGCTGTCGTTGTCTGTTGTAATTTGTTGTGGATTAGCCACGGGACACAGTTTGCATCGTTCAGATTGGCATTTTCGAAATTTAAGATTCTTCATATGCTGGTGGTGATAATTATGAATGTTAAAAAAATCATTTGATCCATTTGGGATCTTGTTTGGATATAAATCAATATTTACATTTTTTATTTTTGTCTCAGTCTGATCATGGTCAACTAGTACAGATTTGAAAAATCTCCTCATCGATATGCTTTACTATTAGAGACTAGGGTAACGGTATGTCGATAATACAAACACCCTACTATTGTGTCACCGGGCATATATTCGTATTAGAATATATTTGCCAGTCTCTAATATTATATATAGTCTTCATTCATATTTAAAAAAAAAAATCAACAGTTTTTTAACTCTTGTTGAGGAGTAAACAAAGATTTACGCTTTATCTCCCTTTCTTCCGATTTTTCTGTGATTATTACATTGAAAATCCAACTAAAATCAATCCAATCCTCGCTATACATCTGACCATTCCAAACTGTATGGCAAAGTTTTAACACAATTATATACTTTTTTTGTAATTTTGTAAAAACCACCATTTATAAGATTCGTTGATAATAGTAACCTGTGAAGACTACCAGTTTATTACACGTATCTAAAAATACATCATAAAAAATTAAAATACCTATTTAGCATATATGTATAAGACGAACGACCACAAATCACTTACATCAATTTTCTAATTATCACCACAACACCATCATAAATATAAGTTTAATTCTTACCTTTATAATCAACCTTGCTCCATTAATCGTCTAATGAATCCTATCGCACATCACACGGAAGACCAAACACTTCACCAAGCTGGTCCGAGAGGTGGCCTTTATGTAAAAAGCTGAGATGAAAAATAATGGATATGTACTACTTCCGCGCTTTGCTGCTGGATGTAGACATTCCTTATACTATTACAATAAAGTGGCTCAATAAATTACAATAATTACAATAATAAATTACAATAAAGTGGGGATGACAAACTCTATTGAAACACAGTGGGGTTTGAAGCTGTATTATAAGAGCGCCCTGTATCGATCGACGAGGGACTAGATCAAGGAGCTTGGAATAGGATCCCGGTTTAAAGTAAATATTGATGAAATTGTAGCATGTATGGACATTCCAAGGTCCCGAGTACATTTAGTTTTACATGATCATTTAAAAGTCAAAAAGGCATGTGCGCGTGCGCGTTTTATTCCACACAATTTAACTGAAGCTCAAAAAGGTGCAAGGGATATCTAAAAAAATTCAACTCTGCCTCAAGATATGTCTTTGATACTGTTACAGGTGGCGAAACGTGGATTTATTCCTACGAACCCGAAACAAAATAACAATCTACTGTTTGGTAATTCAAAATGAACCAAATCCCACAAAAGTTGTTTGTGCACGAAGTGTTTCAAACGAAATGATTGCCTCGTTTTTTTTGGTAAATCCAGCCATTTTGCAACTGTTGCTTTGAAGGATCGTAGAACAGCAAATGCTGATTGGTATACGTACAATTTGTTTGCCAGAAATTACGACAATTTGTTTGCCAGAAATAGTTGCTCAAATCAGAAAAAAAATGTAGCAAAACGTAGCATCATTCTTCATCAAGAAAATACAAGCTCACACACTGCATTTTTAACTAACAATTATTTGAAGCATGAAATTGATAAGCCATTGTAATTATTTGCCTTATTTAACACCCAATTATTTCTCTTGTTCCTAACAATAAAAAATAAATGCGTGGTCAATGATCTAATAGCCCAGAAAAAGCAGCAGAAGCACATAAGTCACATGTTTCTACTATACCATCATACTGAAAGGCATAACTGTTTTAAAACTTGATTCATCTAAAAGAAAAAAAATCTATTGATACTAAAGGAGAATATTTTGAAAAACAATAAAACTATTCATTTCCATACAAAAATATTTTGTGTATTATTTTCTAAAAACTTAAATATTAGCCTACGTAGAAGTTGAAAATCTAGCCGGTTTTCGTTATGGAAAATGTGTTCAAAGCGTTCATTTTTTGAAAACGTTCAAAAAATGTGTTCAAGAAAATAAATTCGCTATGAATGGGCTGTTTTTCGTTATATTGATATTTAATTTAACCCATGCTTCTTTAAAAATCATGTTATTTTTTTTTTCTAAATTTTTTAATCTTTAGTCAGCTTTAAATGATAGCATAGTTTTCAATTATGTGCATTGTGTATTATAATCGATCCCATTAAATAATACTAAATTGTGGAAGAATACAGTTTTCTATTTCATTAAGCTGTATATATCTCTAACAAAACACCGGGTATTTCTGCTTGAAAACAAAAAGTGCACTACATAAAATTTGCATTTTGTATTTCTTTTTTATTACTATAATGCAGTATACAGTATTACATTGAAACTTATTACGTTTTGATGATAATATGCAGTAATTATTTACTGCATGAAATATTTAATTTTTTTTATCCACTAACAGATAACGAGTAAATTCACAATGAAAATTTGGGTGTGTTAGTATTTTTGACGTAACATTTATGATCGGGGTATCTAGTTGAAATTAGAATTTTATGAAAAATGTAAATTATTTGGACGTTTATATCTCCGAAAAAATAGATAAAAATCTAAGCAATTTGTACTTGTTTTGCTATAAATACGGTATCATTTATGAATATACAAAAATAATTTCAACATTTTAATTTTTTGAGCTTTTTTATCTGAGCGAGTTTTTTCTCCACTTTGCTGATTTTTACTCGAAATATATTTGAAATCTATAAAAGATCGAAATAATGAGCGACAAATAACATTCAGTAAGAAATCTAGTTTCTCGATCAGTAATTTGTTTTTACGAAATGTTTATAGTTTTCGCGCAGTCATCTTATCAAGTTGAAGAAAATTGAGCATTTTCCGTTTATAAAGTTTGTAGTACTTGTAACTCGAAAACTAATAATGAACAGTCAGCAAGTAATTTGTATCATTTTGAAAGCCCTACAAGGATATATAATTGGATTTCTGTCGGGGTTCTTAATTATCGAAATCTAGTGCTAAAGTTTTCGATATTTTAATATTTATTTTAAAAAAAGACATTCACGTAAAAAGCTGTTCAGCTCTATCGGAATGGAACCAGTGGCGGATTTACAAATAGGCTAAATGGACTGAAGTCCACGACGGCAAATTATTGACGGCGGCAAATTTTCATCGGCGAAAAATTTTCTACAACGACAAATTTGTGAAGGTGCTCCGACGCGGCTAAATTATTTAGCCGATTAACCGAATATTATGCATTATTATTTATTAAGAATTACTATGTTTCTTTTACAATTTTAAGGAAGATTTAATCTTTTCCCATTTACCTACCTTTTATATCCAATTTTAGATATTATATCTAGTGAAACTAGGCGGCAAAATATATCAGTCTACAGGTGACGAAATCGTAAATCCACCACAGACTGAAGCCACCACTGATTTTTTAAAATTCCTAATATATAACATAAACAAAGTCCTATTACCCTCGTCTACTTGATCAGTGACGTAAGAAGTGCGGTATAAAAAGAAACTAGCACTGTTACCATCAAATTGGCACGATTCTTATAACCGGACTGTTAGGACAACAGAAGCACATCAAGTATGGATATAGCAATACATTTAATTAGTTTCTTCAACAAATCGACGGATGAGAACATCTCGGTTTCCAAACATGCCCAAAAACAGACGGAGCCACAAAAGACAAGCAGTCATCCAAAGAGTACATTAGAATCATAAAGCTTTTCTTGCGGTGACGCCCCGGCAGAGGGGTTTCTTTTATTACGACCACAATCGTAATCTGCGCTCAGGTTGGGTATAAAATAAAGAATTCATAAGTGGCAACAAAAAGCCGTGAATTGAATGCTTAATTTTCTTGCACCTTTATTCGAATATAAAGCCATTTGCAATGACGTGACAATTTTTATATGTGTTGTGAAATATGTGGCCGAAGTTTTCTAAAAGAAAATGGTTGTGTTTCTCTTTTAGTAATCGGTAGGGTTCTCTCATATGTCCTTAAGCATCCTTTTGACTTTCGATCGAAGTGTTATAGAACTGCAAAAGCAGGGTCTAAACATAGGAAAGCGACTATGCGCTATCGATTGAGAAAGGTTTCAGCGGTTATAGGAAAATACACTGCTTCTGGTCTGAAGAAGAGGACTCAAAACAACTTGGAAACAATTGTAGTCATCCGATTTTCTTATTCCTGCTCTCTTTAGAAAAGTATTAGAAAATTATAATTTTCACAAGCGGCAGCTTTATTTATTGTATGAAATACTAGTTGTCAATATTACTGTAATCCTTCTCTACTACCGTAGATATTCGTTGATTCGCCCTCCTCGAGAGAGCGCCTCCTTTTGTCTCAATTTGAAATTCTGAAAAATCCTGTTAAACAGCCCCCTCCGTCGGAAAAAAAGTAAAAAATTTTGTGGTCGAATAAAATAAAGTTATTGGTAAATATACTTTGTTTTTTTTTTAGTTGAAACTTTCGAGTAAGCATCCTCCTCGTCGGAATTCTACTTATTTCTTTAAGCAGAAAATTCTGAGTAGGAGCCTTTTTTACATTTTTCTAGATTTTCAGTCACATTTAAGAAGCGTATATGAATTCTACGATATACATTCGATATCTCGGCTGATATACTATGCAAAAATACAAACCATATATATCAAAGGACGCAGCCTGTATTATATTGTGTGGCGAATTATTATTTTTTTTTTGTTTAATTGATGGGCCGGGCGTAAGAACCACATAAGTCCATTTTTGGTAATTTTTCTTTTAAATGTTAATTCGTAGAGGAAAACCAGCCTTTAATTTGGTGTACAAACGATATATATCCATTTGATCTTTACTGGGATATATACCGAAAGCGGTTACCCCCAGGCACTATAGTTATGACAGATACTCACGATTGAAGAAGAAAAAAAAGCGGCAATTAGCCTGGACTAAAAGTGCCAAACATCAGTGTCAGACATCAAAAACTGATAACGAGTAACCATCGTACGTTGTTTTTAATACCCTTAAAGTCATATTTATGCTATCAACTAATCAATTGCGAACCAGAATAGTAATTTAATGACTACTTTCATTCAAACTATTGTACTGGACGCTTCAAAATATAACGAATACGCAATTATTTGTTCTCTTTGGCACGATAACAGGTAAATGGCTCTTGCGTCCACTCCTTTAATTGGACCAAAAACTGTTTTAAATAAAGTTTTTTTGTTGTAAATTTTTAGAATGTTTTGCCTCTGAATGGAAACTTCACGAAACTCCAAGAGAAGTATTACTGCGTGTGTTGCTACATCGTCGTGGGCATGCGGGAATAAAATTTTATTTTCAAAATGCAAGTATACAAATGCTGCTGAAAAATGAAGCAGCATTCAAATATGAGTAAAATTTGACCAGAACTTGCCTTTTAACTTTTTCTACTATGCCCATTATAAAGTGATACGGAAAAAGTATTGTAATGAGGTCAAAAATTCTAGCTGCATTTCTAGATAGAATTCCACGTTTTAGGTATTTTAAAACTCTGATTGACCATTGTTATCGCAACGTCTTTCGCTCTCTCTCGCCCTTTCTCTCTGTGTATGTGTGTATGTGTGTACAATGCATGCATCCATAAACAATTTGACTTCATGAAATGGGATAGTTAAGCCACGTATGCGTTACTCTAGTACAGTTTAGATTTTACTACCATTTGGAAATATCTAGTCAACTTTTCAAAATCGGCCACCCGTGCATATAAAAGAAAAACAACTAAATTAAAAAAAAAATAGACTTCAATATGTAAATTGGTGTTGCCAAATGAAATTTTCTTAATACCATTAATTCGATATAATTACTTTAATAAGTATCCATTTCGTATTATTTTATACAAAAACTCAAAAATAAAGAAAGATTAAAAATTAATTTTATTCGATAAGAATAGTCATGTGTCGGCCACATCAGATTTTCAGGAGTGCTTTTCCATCTTTTTACTCCTGATAGCTATATCGGTGGAAATTACTCCAGTTGTGGAATGCTGCAAAGGACGAAATCCTTTCATAAAACTATTAAGCATAACGTTGCCAATTTTCAATTGACCAATTATTCAATGTATATTCATTACCATTCCCGTGGTGTAGTCCTCGAATGAACAAACCCTTTTAAAAGTTCATTTACATAGCGATAAATCATCGTCAATATTCATCATCATTAATAGCCTCCTAGGCCTAAGCGTACAGATTAGAAATATACGAACACTTGCTCTATTAACAAGATGGGGACATTAATGATGAAGCACACTTGATAGGGTATAAAAATTGGAAGGGGTAAATAATTCATAAATAAAAATGAATTTCGTGGTAACAAGATATTGATTCGCAGTCATTCGCCACATTCTAAATGATTTGAGTGATATGCATGGCAATTATTGTAACCACAAATTTGATGGAAGTGTCCATACATCTGTTTCATACTATAATAATAATTACAGTAGTGTTAAGTTTATTCAGATTAAATGCTGTTTTTTTTTTTCAAATGAACGAATTTTAAATTTCAACAAAGAATGAGTGATAATTTTTGTTATAAAAATATTCTGATTATAACACCGTGGTCAGTTTTTGCTCTCACAATATGCAACATTGATTTTGTCGTAGAAAGTTGCAGAAAATCCAGGATCGATATTGGTTATTAGCTTGAAAATAATTTGAATTGACAGATTTCACCCGAGTTGCTCATTCCACTTATATTCTAAAACAATTTTATATCCACTTATACCAAAGTTGGTATGAGAATGATATAAAATAGATCTTTTTATGAGCTTCTATTCACAAGTTAGTTAAATTTTGTTTTTGAATTTTTACGTTGATTTTCATAAAAGTCCATTTTCTTTTTATTTGGCAGCCTTATCTAACACTGATGAGTAGATAAGAAAGGGGCGTTCACCACGGGAGGCGGTATGTGCGGTATGCGGTATGCGGTAGGGCCGCCATCTTGATTTCTGTAATCCTGGACGGGGGTGTAAAAGGGGGGGGGGAAAAAAAGGTGGGGGTAAAAATTTTGGAGAAACTTTTTGTCGGGTGGCAACGATGTCGTAGTCTTGTACGAGGGGTTGAGGGGGAAATAAATTTTTGGAAAGAGATTTTTTCTAAGTAGGGTAGAAACTTTTTTCGAGGTGGCAACACCATCGGAGGCGGTATGGAACCATAACCGCCTCTTAGCGACGAAAATTGGAACTATCAAGGTGGAACTTAGATATATTTTTTGTTTGGGTTGCCATAGCAACACCTGTGGGAGATAAACTTTTTCGAGGTGGCAACACCATCGGAGGCGGTATGGAACCATCAGCGCCCCCTAGCGGCAGAAAGGAGAATTAAAACTGGGAATTTTTCTGATAGTTGGGATTTTTTTTCTCTTTTTCAAAATGAAGTAATTAAATATATCAAGGTCTATGTTATTGCATGCTAGGAGCGTGCCAATATACCTCCGCCAAGGACATGTTAAGGGTATACCAGCGGTATACTAAGGGATATGCTGAAGGCATGCTAAGGTCATATCAATATCCCTCCCCTATATGGTGGTTACGAACTTAACTGCGAGAATCTTGTAGCGTGAGATACTTGAAAATCTTGTAGGGTGTAGGGGTATGCCAAGAGGATCGAACATGAATTTTAAAAATGTGCCGCTTTTTGCGTTTTTTTCACAAAAAGTTTTCAAAACGTTAAAAAAACAACAAAAATGTGTGTTTTTTCAACAAGTTGAAGTTTTGGAGTTGTCGGATTTCTCTATGGGAATTAACATGGGTTTTCACACTTTTGCGAATTTTTTAGAAAAAAAATGTGGTTTTTTGCAAAAATGCGGCCAAAAATGTGTTTTTTGCAAAACGCGGAATCGGCCGATTTTTTTCAAACTGTCGGATTTCTCTATGGGAATTAACATAGGTTTTCACACTTTTGCAATTTTTTGAAAGAAAATGTGCGTTTTTGCAAAAATGCGGCCAAAAAAGCGTGTTTTTAGAGTAGCAGAATCTCGGGAATCTCGAGAATCTCGGGAATCTCGGGAATTGAGTGTATGAGAGGGGGTGTGTTTCTCCAACCAGTCTTGGGGGTTTAAAAAATTTTAATATTAAATATTTTCAATAAATATTCCCAAAATTAAATATTTTTAATAAATATGGGGGTACCTTTCAATCTTAACATGTTTTAAATAATCGTGAAAGCGTATACTACAATAGGGGGTCTCTTTATACCAACATGGTTTAACATGTGTGTGTTATTTTACAAGTGTATACTACCATAGGAGTTTCTTTCAATCCTAACATGTTTTAAGATAAAGCCAGAGACACGGTTTTGCTTTAGAAAACCCCTGTTCGATGCCTAGGGTAAAAACGCGCAAGAAACGTAGTATTGAGGAGCCCCTATTTAAAACCGCAGAGTCCATTAAATCACGATGACAGATTTACCCCTCCCCACCTCGCATGAATGTGGATAGTTACATCGTATGGTCAGTGCGGGAAAGATGGGATACTGCTGTCAGAGTGGTACCAGGCTATAACTTGAGGCAATATGCCGCGTTGGGTTGGGCCGACTGAACGGCTTTCGCTGCTATTGTTAACATCTGTGGTGGGGGACAGTTTTTTCGGACTCATAGAATGCTTGTGTTGGACCATCGGGAAATGCTATTCTCTGCTGGGAGAGGCTCTTGAAGTTCTTATGCATTGCTTGTTAATAGCTGAAACAAATATTTTGTGCACTTACATTTTAAATTCTTATTTCCATTTCCTAATAATACCTGAAAAAGAAGTTCTTGTGTTTCTACATTTCCGTTTAAATATTTTTTTACCAAGTTGCTAATACCTGAAGCAAATATTTTTGTACTTGCGCATTTAAATATGTTTTTTTTACCAAGTGCTTGTTAAATTCTTATTTCCATTTTTTAATAATATCTGAAAAAGAAAATCTTGGATAGCTGAAACAAAGATGTATACCATGCGTTTTGCATTTCCACTTAAATGTCTTGATGTTACCTGAAATACCTGAAAAAGAAATATTTTTACCAAGTTTTTACGAATACCTGAAAGGTGTGTATCTGTAGTTTCCAAGAAAAAGGCAAAGTTAAGAAAAAACACATTTATTAAAAAAATAAAATAAATAAATATTTATATATATATATACATTATTCTTCTTCTTCTTTTGCACATAGATTTTGAATCGTTTGAAAAAGTTTGGTAACAGGTATAAAAAGTAGCCAATACAGGGCATTGCCTCTGTAAAAGGCGCCAAAGGTGTGTAACGTATTCAAACAATGACGTCACTCGCTTCATGCCCGTTCTTGAATGTGCGGGGACGAATTCAGGCACAGCTGTTTCGCGTGCATTCCTGAATACGCGTGACGTATTCAGACAATGAGGTCACTCGTTTCGTGTCCATTCTTGAATTTGTACCTGTTTTATCGTTGGAGGGCTTGTAATACATTTACACAGCCGTTTCACTTTCCATTAAGGCTAGAACATTGGTTTTTACAGTTTCCATGCATATATTTCGGGCGAGTGATATAAAATAAGAGTTTTTCTTGAATTGGCTTAAAGAGAGAGCAATTTCATGCATATCCAATCTTAGAAATATCTCATCTTCCATTGTGCGTAGCTTCTCCATATCCGTCTTGTATAAACAGTCATGATTTAATTGTGCATATGAATTAGCTGCACAACCATGACAGGTATAAAGATTTCTGATTTGAAATCCTAAATCCTCTCGAACCACAGTCATAAACTTATCATACAAACAGTCCTCTGATAGTGTAGATGAAACACATTCACTATTTTTTAATGCATTTAATTCGTGAGGTAAGATTCGTTGAAACAATCCTTCCAACAAACAGGATGAAATTTCATAAGTAAGTCCTTTTAAACGTTCCAATTGTTCTAGAGTGAGTCTAATAAAGGTGAATTTTAAATGATACGCTCCACATCTTTCACTTTGCACAAGTTGCTGGAAATGGACATTTGCTAAATCTGCAATCACTAATATGGAATTATTGCAAATAAAAGAGGTTTCTGGCTGGGTTGCATTAAAAGATGATATTTTCTGCACAAAACTAGCCCAGGTAGCGGGTGACATAACAACTCCTTTCGTTGTGGGGCTTAAAATACACTCGGAATTCTCAGCATACTGTCTTATGTGTACCTTGACTTGGTTATGAAATGTTTTTACAGAAACTAAAATATTACCACCAAGCTGCATACTGAGATAGCAGTGATTAGGCTTTTCTGTAGTGGAACACTTAGCTGAATCTGTCATAGGCTCTGTCGTAGTAGCACATTCAGGCGAATCGCTAATAGGTGAGATGGGTTCAGGAATACTTAATCCAAGCATCATGTTACATATAGCAGAATTAGGAAGGGAATTATCACAATCGTCTGGATGATCCAACAAAGAATCGTCTGGGCATGTCTGGGCAGATTCCACAAGATGGGGCATTGTCTCGCTGGATGCAGGTGCGGGGTCCATACAGACATCTTCGGACATGTCTATGCAAAGCTTTTTGCAGGGATTTGACGCATAAAACGCATCTTTGCGCTTAATAGGTAGGATAAGGCTAGACATCTCTAGATTATTCATGAAAATACGTTTAAGGTTAAAATAATACTATTGAAGACTGATACGAAATAACAAGTGCTTAATCGATGGAGTGCTAGCTATATAGAGTGAATACCTTATTTTAGACTTCATACACTTATATAGACTAAAATATCGCCACGAATATCACGTGACGAGCTGTAATCACGCCAAAAGAGTCACATGACCCTTTAAAAAGCATTTATGTATGTATGGATAATGTATATTAAATGAATACATTCTGTAAAACAATGGGGTGAACGTTTTGATAATACTTATGAATTCACATTTATGAAGGTAATGACAATAGAAATAGTGTGAATATATTTTAATGAATATCCAATCTTATAAATAGTAATACCCTCAAGGAAAGAAAGCAGTGTATTTAATTATTACTAAATAATGATAACGCGATAAGACCCCAAATATGGTAACCTTTTCCCCACTCCCATTCATAATATGACTTCATATCTCGCCACACATATGTGGTAACCCTATTGTGCTACATAAGGGGGCAACCGTACGGACTTCGCTCTCACTTTCTTTTGATCGACCTGCTGAGAAGGACTCTCCCTCCCTTTAGAAGGAATCTTGCTTAGACTTGTTTCAATCGAGTTAGCTGTTTTTTAGCTTGAAATTTCTTTCTTTTTATCCGTAGAAGTTTCACCATCTGAAATGGATTCGACTAGCAATGTAAGTATAGTTTTTATAGAGCGTACTGCGTATATGAGAAATAACATTTACTTATTTATTTATTTTTCTATCTTTTAATACAGGTTTTTGTCGACTTTGGTCTCTCCCAAGACGAGTTCCAGAATATCACGGAGTTGCCCCTGGAAGAACAAGTGGTACAAATTGTAGAACGACAAAGCGACTGGGAAAGAATGGATTTCACACAAGCGGTGACATCCCCACCCCCTACAAATGATGGATTAGCTGTTGAGAATATCGAAAAGGTATTGCCTGCGGTTTTTCATGTACGTACTCGCCAGAACCCCAAATAGTTTTAGGGCTTTTGAAAATACGGGAGAAAAGAAAGGGAAAGTGATCTTTTACAAAGATCGTTTTAAGAAAAGAAGAAATAATCTTTTAATTTAATGTTTTTACATGGGGGAAATACTTTCAATGTTTTTTAGCAAACTTATATATTTATGCGAATTGTTTTGTTCTATTTACAGGTAGATGATGACGCTGACGCACAACCGATGGTTTCTACAGAGAAAAAGAGAGCTGTTGGAAAGACTGCCCATGTAAGTATTATTTATTGATTTATTTTAGGTAGGCATTTTTTTAAATAGAGTGAGGCGGTTTTTTACGATTAAAGTGTTAGTTTGTTCAAGATTTTAGCAATGCTGTTAGTTGGTTCAAGATTTTAGCAATGCTGTGAGCTTGAGATTCAATGTTAGGTTAGGATGCTGATTTTATCCAAGAGAATGCATAATTAAGATAGATGCATAGCACTTTACGAATTAGTGTGTTAGTTAGATTTCATTTTGGTGAATGAATAGGCGATATCGAGTGAATAGGTGATATCGAACGAATAGGTTCGGTTCTAAGCGTATGCGTTCTTGTAAATACTTTATATAAAATGTATGGAATATAGCGTGATTCTAATTCCAGTCTTTTGTCTTTTGACAGACCTGCACCCTCTGTGAGAAGACTTTCGCTCAGAAATATACTCTAACCAGACATCTAAAAGTACATTCTGGAGAAAAGCCTTTTACCTGTGAAGTATGTGACAAAGGATTTACACGAAAATCAGATCTAAATCGTCATGCTAAGACCCATGAGAACGTGCCCGGGCAAGCAGGGCCTTCTAAGAAGCCAGATTTGCAATGTACAAAATGTAATGCCACATTTACAAGGATGGATAATTTAAGAAGACATATGACCTTAGCATGCCTTCAGCATATCCCTTAGTATACCGCTGGTATACCCTTAACATGTCCTTGGCGGAGGTATATTGGCACGCTCCTAGCATGCAATAACATAGACCTTGATATATTTAATTACTTCATTTTGAAAAAGAGAAAAAAAATCCCAACTATCAGAAAAATTCCCAGTTTTAATTCTCCTTTCTGCCGCTAGGGGGCGCTGATGGTTCCATACCGCCTCCGATGGTGTTGCCACCTCGAAAAAGTTTATCTCCCACAGGTGTTGCTATGGCAACCCAAACAAAAAAAAATATTTCTAAGTTCCACCTTGATAGTTCCAATTTTCGTCGCTAAGAGGCGGTTATGGTTCCATACCGCCTCCGATGGTGTTGCCACCTCGAAAAAAGTTTCTACCCTACTTAGAAAAAATCTCTTTCCAAAAATTTATTTCCCCCTCAACCCCTCGTACAAGACTACGACATCGTTGCCACCCGACAAAAAGTTTCTCCAAAATTTTTACCCCCACCTTTTTTTTCCCCCCCCCCCCTTTTACACCCCCGTCCAGGATTACAGAAATCAAGATGGCGGCCCTACCGCATACCGCATACCGCACATACCGCCTCCCGTGGTGAACGCCCCTTTCTTATCTACTCTGATGAAATTAAGAGCAAGCATCCCAAAATAGAACTCCTTAAAGTAAGGATTTTAGAATTTTTCTAGTAGAAATACTTACACGATAGATTAAAATTTTGAATAAGTGAGAATGCGCTTCTTGTCGTTCCTGAAGAAGAAGGATGCTTTCTACCGGTTTTCTTCTGTTCTTTGAAACCGGTTGACTTGTTTATTTTTTATATATATGCTGTATTTTACGGTTTTAATGTATCATGTTTATATTGCTGTAGATTTTAAGAAATTATTTTATTGAGAAGTAATCACTTCTAATCCAGTGAAGATGGAAGTAGATAAGAAAGGGGCGTTCACCACGGGAGGCGGTATGTGCGGTATGCGGTATGCGGTAGGGCCGCCATCTTGGATTTTCGTAATCCTGGACGGGGGTGTAAAAGGGGGGAGAATGAAAAAAGGTGGGGGTAAAAATTTTGGAGAAACTTTTTGTCGGGTGGCAACGATGTCGTAGTCTTGTACGAGGGGTTGAGGGGGAAATAAATTTTTGGAAAGAGATTTTTCTAAGTAGGGAAGAAACTTTTTTCGAGGTGGCAACACCATCGGAGGCGGTATGGAACCATAACCGCCTCTTAGTGACGAAAATTGGAACTATCAAGGTGGAACTTAGAAATATTTTTTTTTGTTTGGGTTGCCATAGCAACACCTGTGGGAGATAAACTTTTTCGAGGTGGCAACACCATCGGAGGCGGTATGGAACCATCAGCGCCCCCTAGCGGCAGAAAGGAGAATTAAAACTGGGAATTTTTCTGATAGTTGGGATTTTTTTTCTCTTTTTCAAAATGAAGTAATTAAATATATCAAGGTCTATGTTATTGCATGCTAGGAGCGTGCCAATATACCTCCGCCAAGGACATGTTAAGGGTATACCAGCGGTATACTAAGGGATATGCTGAAGGCATGCTAAGGTCATATCAATATCCCTCCCCTATATGGTGGTTACGAACTTAACTGCGAGAATCTTGTAGCGTGAGATACTTGAAAATCTTGTAGGGTGTAGGGGTATGCCAAGAGGATCGAACATGAATTTTAAAAATGTGCCGCTTTTTGCGTTTTTTTCACAAAAAGTTTTCAAAACGTTAAAAAAACAACAAAAATGTGTGTTTTTTCAACAAGTTGAAGTTTTGGAGTTGTCGGATTTCTCTATGGGAATTAACATGGGTTTTCACACTTTTGCGAATTTTTTAGAAAAAAAATGTGGTTTTTTGCAAAAATGCGGCCAAAAATGTGTTTTTTGCAAAACGCGGAATCGGCCGATTTTTTTCAAACTGTCGGATTTCTCTATGGGAATTAACATAGGTTTTCACACTTTTGCAATTTTTTGAAAGAAAATGTGCGTTTTTGCAAAAATGCGGCCAAAAAAGCGTGTTTTTAGAGTAGCAGAATCTCGGGAATCTCGGGAATCTCGAGAATCTCGGGAATCTCGGGAATCTCGGGAATTGAGTGTATGAGAGGGGGTGTGTTTCTCCAACCAGTCTTGGGGGTTTAAAAAATTTTAATATTAAATATTTTCAATAAATATTCCCAAAATTAAATATTTTTAATAAATATGGGGGTACCTTTCAATCTTAACATGTTTTAAATAATCGTGAAAGTGTGCTTATGTCTAAAATACTTGAGTGTTATGAATCGTGTATTCATTTAAGTCTTGGAGTTTAAAGAGGTCGGTCAGGATGAAGCGAGTTAGATTTTGTGAGGATGTATGCATTATAGAGGTACCCAAAGATGAAGATCGCAAGGGATTCTGGGAAATTGACGCCCAGCGTTTCAGAGAGCGCATTTTAAGATTTGGAGTTATTTTTAAATCTGTATATAAAAGAGGCGAGAAGAGCGATTAAGTTTATTTAAAGTCATGTCTTCGAGAGAGGAGGTTATCGTGACGTGTGTATATCTGATAACTGTTTTAATAGTATACATTACAACGGAAGTTTTGATTGATTTAAATATACCAAGGGATTTTATTCTGCATTTAAACGAATCTGTGAATATTTCCATGTTGGAATGATGGACGGAACCTACCAAGACCCCAAGCACCCCGCAAGTTTCGGTGGAGTGGATAGCATATATCGTGCTCTTCAAGGAAAAGTACCCAAGAAGGAAATTCAGAATTGGCTACAAGGTGTGGATGCCTATACATTACACAAGCCAGTTCAACGGAAATTTAAAACCAACCGTGTTATAGTGTATTCTATAGATCAGCAATGGCAAGCCGATTTAGCTGATATGTCAACACTCAGTCGACAGAATGATGGATTTCGCTACATCTTAACATGCATTGACATTTTATCCAAGTATGCATGGGCTATACCCCTGAAGCACAAGAGAGGGGTAGATATCGTGAATGCCTTTCGGACTATATTTAAAGAGCGCATTCCAAAATCTCTGCAGACGGATCAAGGTACAGAATTTAAGAATCAGAAATTTCAAAAATTACTTAAAGAACATCATATCAGGTTTTTTACAACGTTTAACACCACAAAAGCATCTGTTGTTGAGAGGTTTAACAGAACCCTTAAGACAAAAATGTGGAAATACTTTACCAATCAGAATACTTATCGCTATTTGGATGTATTGGACTCGTTGATGGACAGCTATAATCATACCTATCACTCCAGCATTAAGAAAGCCCCTGTGAATGTGAATTCGGACAATGAACAAGAAGTGTGGTTTACGCTCTATGGTAACCTGCCTAAGGGCGTATCCAAATGTATTTTAAATGCGGGGGACACTGTACGAGTATCCAAGATTAAAATGACCTTTGAGAAGGGGTATTTTACAAAGTATTCCATATTATTCTTCTTGAAACGCTTCTTTAACACTTTTTCAATGGGGAATTCCTCTTTCATTTTCACTTTTTGTAGTTCTTGCAGGTAAAAGGTACCTTGTATGGGTTCTCCTAGTAAATCTTGGATTCTGTATACAGCAGGTTCTCGTTTCACACATTCTGTCACTTTAAATAATTCTTCCGACCAATTTGTTTCATACCCCTTCTCAAAGGTCATTTTAATCTTGGATACTCGTACAGTGTCCCCCGCATTTAAAATACATTTGGATACGCCCTTAGGCAGGTTACCATAGAGCGTAAACCACACTTCTTGTTCATTGTCCGAATTCACATTCACAGGGGCTTTCTTAATGCTGGAGTGATAGGTATGATTATAGCTGTCCATCAACGAGTCCAATACATCCAAATAGCGATAAGTATTCTGATTGGTAAAGTATTTCCACATTTTTGTCTTAAGGGTTCTGTTAAACCTCTCAACAACAGATGCTTTTGTGGTGTTAAACGTTGTAAAAAACCTGATATGATGTTCTTTAAGTAATTTTTGAAATTTCTGATTCTTAAATTCTGTACCTTGATCCGTCTGCAGAGATTTTGGAATGCGCTCTTTAAATATAGTCCGAAAGGCATTCACGATATCTACCCCTCTCTTGTGCTTCAGGGGTATAGCCCATGCATACTTGGATAAAATGTCAATGCATGTTAAGATGTAGCGAAATCCATCATTCTGTCGACTGAGTGTTGACATATCAGCTAAATCGGCTTGCCATTGCTGATCTATAGAATACACTATAACACGGTTGGTTTTAAATTTCCGTTGAACTGGCTTGTGTAATGTATAGGCATCCACACCTTGTAGCCAATTCTGAATTTCCTTCTTGGGTACTTTTCCTTGAAGAGCACGATATATGCTATCCACTCCACCGAAACTTGCGGGGTGCTTGGGGTCTTGGTAGGTTCCGTCCATCATTCCAACATGGAAATATTCACAGATTCGTTTAAATGCAGAATAAAATCCCTTGGTATATTTAAATCAATCAAAACTTCCGTTGTAATGTATACTATTAAAACAGTTATCAGATATACACACGTCACGATAACCTCCTCTCTCGAAGACATGACTTTAAATAAACTTAATCGCTCTTCTCGCCTCTTTTATATACAGATTTAAAAATAACTCCAAATCTTAAAATGCGCTCTCTGAAACGCTGGGCGTCAATTTCCCAGAATCCCTTGCGATCTTCATCTTTGGGTACCTCTATAATGCATACATCCTCACAAAATCTAACTCGCTTCATCCTGACCGACCTCTTTAAACTCCAAGACTTAAATGAATACACGATTCATAACACTCAAGTATTTTAGACATAAGCACACTTTCACGATTATTTAAAACATGTTAAGATTGAAAGGTACCCCCATATTTATTAAAAATATTTAATTTTGGGAATATTTATTGAAAATATTTAATATTAAAATTTTTTAAACCCCCAAGACTGGTTGGAGAAACACACCCCCTCTCATACACTCAATTCCCGAGATTCCCGAGATTCCCGAGATTCTCGAGATTCCCGAGATTCCCGAGATTCTGCTACTCTAAAAACACGCTTTTTTGGCCGCATTTTTGCAAAAACGCACATTTTCTTTCAAAAAATTGCAAAAGTGTGAAAACCTATGTTAATTCCCATAGAGAAATCCGACAGTTTGAAAAAAATCGGCCGATTCCGCGTTTTGCAAAAAACACATTTTTGGCCGCATTTTTGCAAAAAACCACATTTTTTTTCTAAAAAATTCGCAAAAGTGTGAAAACCCATGTTAATTCCCATAGAGAAATCCGACAACTCCAAAACTTCAACTTGTTGAAAAAACACACATTTTTGTTGTTTTTTTAACGTTTTGAAAACTTTTTGTGAAAAAAACGCAAAAAGCGGCACATTTTTAAAATTCATGTTCGATCCTCTTGGCATACCCCTACACCCTACAAGATTTTCAAGTATCTCACGCTACAAGATTCTCGCAGTTAAGTTCGTAACCACCATATAGGGGAGGGATATTGATATGACCTTAGCATGCCTTCAGCATATCCCTTAGTATACCGCTGGTATACCCTTAACATGTCCTTGGCGGAGGTATATTGGCACGCTCCTAGCATGCAATAACATAGACCTTGATATATTTAATTACTTCATTTTGAAAAAGAGAAAAAAAATCCCAACTATCAGAAAAATTCCCAGTTTTAATTCTCCTTTCTGCCGCTAGGGGGCGCTGATGGTTCCATACCGCCTCCGATGGTGTTGCCACCTCGAAAAAGTTTATCTCCCACAGGTGTTGCTATGGCAACCCAAACAAAAAAAAATATTTCTAAGTTCCACCTTGATAGTTCCAATTTTCGTCACTAAGAGGCGGTTATGGTTCCATACCGCCTCCGATGGTGTTGCCACCTCGAAAAAAGTTTCTTCCCTACTTAGAAAAATCTCTTTCCAAAAATTTATTTCCCCCTCAACCCCTCGTACAAGACTACGACATCGTTGCCACCCGACAAAAAGTTTCTCCAAAATTTTTACCCCCACCTTTTTTCATTCTCCCCCCTTTTACACCCCCGTCCAGGATTACGAAAATCCAAGATGGCGGCCCTACCGCATACCGCATACCGCACATACCGCCTCCCGTGGTGAACGCCCCTTTCTTATCTACTGATGGATATTCTTATTTTAGCCCCACCCACAGTTAATCAAATTTCAAGCGTTTCTACTTCTGTCCTATAACAAGGTATTGTGTCTAGCAATGTGTTGAGCAGTTCTGACCAAGAAAGCATAATCCACAGGTGGTGATGAATGATCAGGTAAGCACTATCTTGCTTTTTTTGCAACAACCTGTCAGAGCAGAAGTCACTCCTTTGTAATATCTTTTTAAATTCGCTTTTACTATTTCTTCAGGCATTCTAATTTTTTTTAACTTACTTTAAATAGAAGCGGTTTTGGAATTTCATTTTTTATGTACCATGATTTTAACTTTAAGCAGAATGAAATGCAACAACTGTTAAAGCAACGAATTTAGTCTGCTCGAGAAGAGAGAATATCTGTTCAAAAGAATACTTCGAGTTTTAATAGGGAAAAAGGGTGAAAATTAGCTCATAATGAGTAAATTGTGTTTGTTTAATTTGGATTGAGATTTTTTGGAAATAAAACTCTCTGTGGATAAAGTTAGTTTAAATTATATTTTACGAAGGAAGGAATTTATGATCTTATAAAACACCTATAATAATAAAAAAATATGTTTGTTTGTTCGTCTGTTGCGTAAAATCTCGGCAACGTACAGACGTGAAATTTTGTACAGGGGCACCTTGGGTCCCGAGAGGAAACACTTCGTCAAAATTTTCTTTTAATTCAAATTATTTTTTCAGTTATTAAATATTGAATCACCATTTTGAGCGATTTTCGCACAAATTGGTTCCTTTGCCATCAAAAATATTATCGCAGAGTTTTCATTTTAACACCATAGAAAAGATCGAAGAATTTTCTTTCAAAAAAGTTTTGAACGGAATATGTTCCATTAATAGACAAGTTATATATAGAGAACGCGCGACGAAGCCTTAATTTCCAGATACGCATTAATGGCGCTTGCAGTGAAACATACAATAAAGCGTTGTGTTAACTAAGGCTCTGACTATTTAAATTTTGTTGTTCTCTAATTACTGCCTCATTTACAGCTCCTCATCTTGTGAGGGTTCTATTATTTATTATCATTTTATTCTAAGTCTACTTTTTCCTGATTTTAATTTATGTCTCAAACTTCACAACTTTCATTCCGAAGAATCGCATACTCGCGATTTGGCCAAATCTATAATAAGGGCAGACTTTAGAATTACAGCTCTGCCATTCTGAGTTCGCGCGCTTGTGTGTGTTCTGATCATCCATGGAATGTAGCATCGAGAATATAGTCCACAATCTTGTGAGTATATATATTGTGTCGTAGTTTGATCGTCATAGGTTCAGATTGAAGTCAGTTTAGTAATATGTTAGGTTTGAATTTCAATGTAGATTAGTATGTCTCGGGTAGAATTTGTAATGCTAGCGTTATGTGAAAATAAAGTTTATTTGTTAAATGTCGTGATTCCTTCGTCGAACTCTAGTCAGTAGGTTATTGGAAACGTTAGATTAGATTAAAGTCAATTCAGGAATTAGAAAGATACTTTATAACCTCTATTACAGTATATTGAATAAGTTTGAATAAGCAGTACGCGATAGTGGATGTGAGACAATCTTCGAATAGTCGTTTGTTAATAATTTTTCAGAAAACTTTCGTCATTCTTGATATGGGTTCAATTAATCTACCTGATGAACCTTATGTCTCGGTTTTATAGGTGCACAGTTTCTCCTGTATAAGGTCGCTTCAAATTTCGTTCAGTACAACATTGATCTGTCAAAACTGGCTGATATATCATCTAAACAACTTTTTCATGTTCATTTATATATATATTTTTTTAGATTTTAATATAAATCGCTTGCTGTAATTTTTTAAGTGTTCTTTTGTATAAGCGGCACGTCAAAAATGAAGGAATGGTTTTGCCTGATCTCTGACTTATTTCCGAAAAAACTTCAAATTCCGGCGCTAATTTTTAAACAAAACATCCCCATCCCACGTTCGCAGGTGTGAAATTAAGATGCAGTGAGGGCGGCCTAATGAAGATGCTAAAGGAGAACGAATTAATTAGAAATAAAAAAACTCTGAGCTGCTTTGATTTATGAAGGGGGGGGGGGGAGGGGTCCAACTTTTATGCATAGTGCACACCGCGCGGATCGTACAGGGAATAATTAATGCCGCTTATAACCTTAAACGATGGCAGTGGTTAAAACTTAGGACAATGATCGTTGTTCAACTAGAATTAAGGAAGCGCACCTATTAGCTGAGAAGCGTATCAAGTATTGTATGGAAATTATATTGTATGAAATTTCGAGGAATAATTAGTGGTGGATAAATGCTGATTTTCATTTATGCGGAGAGTGGAGAACAAAAGTTATGCTGTAATTCTTTTAACAATAGACAGGCTTGTCAAGCTTGCATGACAATTGGGATCTGTTTCAAACTGCTTATTAGTATAAATGGTGAAATTACAGTACATGATCAGTGCATAACTGTGTAATTAAACCCTCACTGAAACGAATAGTTATAATTGCCATAGGGGCATTTATTCTAGCATCATATTAATAATTAATGTTGTACTTGTATATTAACATAATCATTGTTGCTCATTCTAGTAGAATGTTGTAATAATTCTAAATAAGACATTCTGTTGTTAAGAGAATATATCTTCAACACACGTCTTTTCCCACAGATTAAGAAATTTCGATTTTTAGGAAAACAAAATAAATTATCTTATTGTTACCGTTTAAAGTAAGCATACCAAATTTCGTGTAATTAGCTTGATTATTTTGCAAAATTTCGTTTTCCTTCTGTACAAGTATAGGATTTCTAGTATCTCAAGAACGACTCAAAATAACTATACTAAATAATATTCTTTTATTTTTGATTAAACGTGCGAACTACATTTAACTACATTTCAACTTAACTAACATTTGAACGCGTTGTACTTAAGCTACATTTGAACTATCAGGGCGTTTATATTTTTGGTGAAATGATCACTACAGCATCACTATAAGGAAAGTTGAGATACATAATACAGTACTGAAGGAGATGAAAATAAAAGTTAAAGGTCTCTAATAACGGAAGTTTTGGCAAAATGTTCGCTAAGAAAAAAAAAGTAAGCTTAGGGGGGGAAGGGGGATCGGGAATCAGTTAGATGACAGTAATGTACTCTCAGAAATATATCTGAAATATCGTCTGTTGTTTTTTATGCTTCAGACAATCATTACAGAACTCTTTTTAACACTTTACAACAAAGTTGAAAAGTGTTTATGACTTTGTTCATTCTTTAACACTTTACAACAAAGTTGAAAAGTGTTAATGACTTTGTTCATTTTGTCTGTCTGTCTGTCTGTCTGTCCGTTAGCACGATAACTGCCGTAAAAATGACTTAATCAAAATGAAATTTTAGTATGTTGTTCAGACGGTCTGTAGAACCTATGGGAATATAAATGAATAATATCACCCAATTAGTTTTGGATTGAACCCGGGTCGAAAAAATGAAATATATTGAGCCCTATGGCACCTAATTTTTCAAGCATTTTTTAAGCGGATTTAAAATTCACATATTGCTTCGAGAATTTTAGGCAATATTCAAATTGTTCCATAAAATATATAAAAAAAAATTCAGCGAAATATATTCAGTAGTTTTTTAAATAAAAATTAAAATAATAATTACATCTCTTATATGAAGCGATCACGTGACCATGATATGAAACGATCACGTGACCATGATATGAAACGATCACATGACACACTTCAAAATGATATATGGCATCCATCTTGTTTCAAAATCGTGATTTTTTTAAGTTCTTTTTAATTCATATTGAGTGTTGTATCCGTCCTAAAACTACTTTATTTTTGCTTAAATTCTGTGCATCTACATACTGAAACAACGCAACGACAATATATTTGAGTTTAAATGCTCATCTAAATTTGATTATTTCTACCTAAGCCTATTTTTCACCTTTGTAATATGTAAACAGCAAAATATATAGAATGAGTTGTATTAGAATTCCTGTATTTTTTTAACACAAAATAATTTAGTCCATGGAGTCTGCATGGCTGATATGAATGAAATATTAATTGATTTCATAAAGAGAAGGACGATTTTTTTCGATGATGTTTCAAGCATAGAGTATAATTTTTTGTAGCTCCATGGTCTTAAACAAAATGTTTAAATAAAACAAATTATTATAGTATTGTGATGAATGAAATGAATGGGAGAAAGTTATGAATGAAATTCTGTTTTTATAGAGAGATCCAGGCGTGTTATTTTTTCTATGACGTCATTTGAATTAATTTCAGTTGTTTTCGATGAAGTTTTCAAATATAATAAATTATCGTAGTATTATGATAATTCTAAAACTATTACCGAGGAATGTATAACATTTTAGAGATGTTTAAACCAGGCAATTTATATTTCAATGCCGTCATTTGAATGAAGTTCATTTTTTTTCGATGAAGGTTTAAGTTTTCAAATATAATAAATTAATGCAGTATTGTGATAAGTTTCAAAATATTACCGAGGAATGTATTGCATTTTAGACTTGTTTAAATAAAATTGCATTGAAGTTGGAAAGTGTTTCATAATCAATGCTTTAAGCATGATTGATCTTTCTTGTTTGATTTTATATTAATCATGGAACATGGCGTTTTCCCAGTGTGAAATTATTTTTATTTTAGAGCAATATTTCTCGAGCCATTCTTATGAGAGTGGCATTAAAGAGTTTCAGAAGATACTCCCAAATTCTGAAACCCCTCACAATTCAATCTGAAACCCCTCACAATTCCGGAAAAACTGTATTTTTCTGGAATTAAAATGAAAGGTTGGAGCTTTTATCCGCAAACGATCTAGTTTCACGAAAATTCCTTATACTAACGTCGTAATGGTTGACTTGTTGGGGCTTTTAGAGTATGGGCATATCTTAGAAAACTCCTCAATGACTCTCTCGCAAGAATGATTAGAGAAATAGTGTTCTAAAATCGAAAGGCTTTTACTCTTGGAAAATGCCGTGCTCTGCGATTGATACAAAAGACTGAAAAAACAAGTAAATATAAAAACTTTATTTCCTGGGTAAAATATTTTATTCATGACTCGCCATGAGCAGTATCACGTGTTAAACATTTTTTACTTTTACATATATATAGAAGCGATGCTGCATATTGGATTCATTTTTAATATATATATATATATATATATATATATATATATAAATTGAAAGATTTTAATCGAAAATTACGCATAAACTACTGTATGTTATATATATATATATATATATATATATATATATTGTTTAAAAATCCAATGAAATAATAGAGAGAAGTTTCAACTCAAAAAACCCCAACATTACAAAATGCCTTACAAATAAAAGTATCAAACAGAGAATCATCAATCAAGTGGAAAATAAAAATGCAAACCTCTAGCCATCAAGTTGAAGACAAACAAAAAACATCAATGGAAAGGAATCGATAAAATAATATCAAATAAAATCCAAGCATTACACGTGGACAAGCCCTGGGCCTAATAATGAATTGTTCATTTCGATAAAACTCTTTATCAGTCCAAGTATTTTATAAAAATGAACACAAAATGCATGTTCTTGATATCAGTGATAGATTATATCTATAAACTTTGATAACTTGGACAACATGCATAAACTACTGTATGTTATATACCAAGTCATAAAGATTGAAAAATAGTAAGAAACAAGAACACCTGAAAAAACACTGCATACGTCTGATCCATTGGAGCATTGAATAGACCAATGTTGCCAATCTCAAAAAATAAAGAGTTCTGAACTGCTGTTGCCAATCGTGAGAAAGAAATAACAGTAATGCGAAAAGACGATAAAAGGTGATATTCAATGGTAAGAACATGTAAATTCATGGTAATGCTTATTCAAGAGAAAATGGAAGTCTGGCTAAAATAAGATACTTAGGAGAGAATTTAAGTTTAATCTACCATTCCAAACTTTTTAACTATACTATGTACTAAATAAGCTGGATATTTATATAATTTGCTAGTAATTTTAAGTTTATTAATATGTATAGTATGAAATTTTATATATATATATATATATACATAAGTGTGTGTGCCAAATTTTAGATATTTATAGGGCATAGTAAAGTATGTTAAAAAAGCCATCAAAGAAGTTAAAACAGACGGACAGCAATCACCGGTCATGACGAATTCAATAAAACATTTTTAAAAATTGCTGTTGCAATTTCTCGGAGTGTCGTATATGATTTTACAATTGAATATGCTCGATTTTTCGATCATCCTGTTTTTGGATAATATTATTTGTATACATGTATATGAAACTCCTTCTAATTAAAATTTTCATACATCTCCCAGATTTGTCGTATACATGTACGATCATCCCATTATAACATTATTTCATTTCATTAGATACAATGTTCTACCTTGAGACTTCTTAATCCATCCCGCCTCCATGCATCAGTTACTTTAACCGTACAAATTCGTCCCTCCATCGTGATGTTAGCTTAAAAAATAGCCGAGACTTCATTCCTCTTTCATATTACAGGAAAAAATAAAAAAAATAAAGGAGGTTCCAACCATTTCGCGGCGGTAATTAGCTTTGTTTTAGTGGACTCTAGTAATAGACTTGCTTGACCTTTGCCCTCCCAGCCCTCGTTACTCGTATCCAGGTGTGAATCCTCGTCCTCAATTATTGCCGGCAATGCTGCAACTAGCGTGTAAGCTCCTTTGATGCAGTGACTAAGAAAAAAAAATTGATGTGGCCTGTCCACGACTTTTCCTACATCCTAATGAATTTGAAGGAGCAAGATGTTTTCAAATTTCAATCCGCTCGGTATGAAGACTTTCATGCAGATTGTGCCAAAGAAAATTGGAAAAATGAAGGTTTCAATTGCACATCGTTTCAAATTTTAGAAATGTAAGTGTAATGTTAAAATTGGAAAAGAAAATTAGTAAACAATTCTTGTCTTAGTGAGAAATCGAACAATCGATTTCCTGCTGTTCAAACGGCACTCTATTCATTGAGTTTCCTTCATTCAATTTCAATGTTTGGGAATAATATTTCTTTCAGATTGGTTCTTAGCCAATTATTTCTCTTTTTGAAATTTCCATGTAAATTGGAGGAGCTACCCATTTAGCTTTTTTCAGCCTGTGCACAGCGATCAGCGTATCACTCCCAATTTTATATACATGGTTCTAGGGAAATCCTTTATCACCCCAATATATCCTTTATCACCCCAATATATCCTTTAGCACTCCAATATATTCTTTAGCATCCCAATATATCCCTGAGCATCCCAATATATCCTTGGGCACCCCAATATACCCTTGAGCACCCCAATATATCCTTTAACACCCCAATATATCTTTTAGCACTTCAATATATCCTTCAGCACCCCAATATATCCTTCAGCATCCAAATAATGAAAGTTCCATGAGTGTTAACTTTCGTAGAAACCCTGTATATAGAAAAGGTAAAAAATCATGCGATTGCGATCATATTAGAAAGCTTCTTTGTTTCGTTTTTCTGAAGAGATTATATTTCTTTTAATTCTTCCGGCAGGATTGCTATTTGTACGCCAAATTAATGAAAGTGAGCAAATAGACTTTGAACTTGATACGAAGCGAAAATAATAGACCTAACAACGGAACATCAGTCAGGCATGTCCTGAAAGTAAATTAACTTTCAATTTCTTTGTTGATTCCGAAATTTCTACATAGTTTCGCTTTTTTTTTTGTTACCTCCTTGTACTGCTGTCTTAGTTGCTATAATTAAACACCGGTTTTCTTCACAGAAGTTTTGATTCTGTTTGCAATAAGATACGGTACAATAGCTTTCCGGAAAGAAACCACGTAATTACCGAATGTTCGCCTGGTCTCGCACACATGCCCACATATTGTTTTGTGGTTGAAAAAATGAGCTAAATGAAATCAAATAAAAAATTCATTAAAACCACATCATGAAAGAACGAAAGGGATAAGAAAAGCATGATGACGTCATGCAAATGTCTCAGGTGTATGAACACAAGACTTTGTTTGTGCACTTCTAGTTCCCATCAGGGCCGCCTTAACTCTTGCAGTTGGCCGTTATGTAAAAATAATTTCAAGGCCTCCCTATAAAAATTTTATAGTAAAAATTGCGAAGTACTTTCATCATGGAAGATGGGCCCCACAGACCCAGCATTTACCTACTTTGTCAAAAATGACCTTGGTTTCTGCTTTGTAATTCTCGTTGACTGTAATTATTCACTTTTATTGTGCAGCTAAAAAGAACCTTTACGCATAAAATTTAAATTTACTGATAGGAAACATTTTCTATTGTTCTAGATTATTCTATTCCTATTCTATTTATATTGTTCTCTCCCACGCTGTTGGAAAAATTGCTCTAGTACTCCATAGGGTCCATATTGGGAAACGAAATTCATGACTTTACCCCTCCCTCCCCATTCGACCGCAATCCCTGTTGCACAGATTATGTTTACGCCCCATGCTTTACAATAATTATGTTCTGAGAATTTAATGCTAGCTGCGTGGTACCACTGATTTCCAGTTGTTTATTTGTCGCATCAAAGATTTGCGAGATTGTAGAGCATGGCACATTTTCCAGCTGTCAGTACCGTAATGGCGCTTTTGTGCTGATGAACTCTAATTTTTTCACTACTTGTGTCTATGATCATGGGCACATGTTTAAATATTTATTATAAATTTGCATTTACATGTACATTTCTTATTGATGCTTGTATGTATTTATACAGGATAGGATATATATATTAAAATATATGAAAAAATAATGGTTATGCTATCTGTTACTCCTGCAAAGAGTAATTTAAGTTCGTAATTGTAGTTCACAATTGTTGTATTTGTAGTAGACTGCAATTTAGTATCGTGTGAATGTCACTGATATATGAAAAAGAAACCATGTCGTTTTGTCTTCACAAAGGTGGTTGGCTTCTTTTTAATGGGTTAATGCAAAAATATTTTTTTTTAAGGCGCATATAAATTAATAAAGAATATATGAGAATGCGAATCGAAATATTCCCATAGCATCGCTGTAGTTAAAAAAAAATTAACACCTTTTATCTCAGAGTGATGTTTTTCACGATATACATTGTTCGGCCGATCAGTTGAAGGCATCCAATGAGCCGCCTTAACTGGCGTGTTGCCAATTTATAATAATTTATTTTCCAGAATTAAGAAAATTCAGATATGGATTTTAGGAAAGAATTTAGAATCTCTCTATATTAAAAAAAGTAGCCACCGCCGCTGTTTGAAAAATTTCTCGTTTCTCGAGATTCTTTGCTTCGTACCGCTCAAACTATTGCATATAAAAATATGAAATTTGGTACACTTGTAGTAAAAGCTTTAGGGAAGACGCTGAAGTAAACCGTTTTTCGATATATATTGTAGTTTAAGAAATATTTAATGTCAAAGTCAAAGACAAAATATTTGAGCTGCGAGTTCGCGTCCTGGATAGACTAACAATAGCAAGACCACGAATTTTTGCAGGCAGGTACCTACATGAGTGAATTATTGCAGAAAGGAAACCCTTTTTTTAATTTCAATGTAGTTTTTGAGACATTTTACTTTTTATGCACTTCTGAAATGAACTTTTTTCGTACCAGCACGTTTAGCGATGTACCGTAAAAATATAGCATACAAAAATATGAAATTTGGTACATTTATAGAGAAATAATAGGGTAACACGATTAAATAAACCGTTTATCGATTAAAACTTTAGTTTGGCATGAAATAGTTCTCATGATCAAGAAATTCAGTTTTTAGATTCCCTGGTCTAAAAAAAAAATCCCTGATTTTACCTCCTGCTGAAAATAGGCAGGGATAGAAAAGAGATTTTTGAAAGTAGAATTTTTAGGAAAGATATGTAGTGAGCTCTGCGAGTGCAGCGAGTAAGAAGCGAAGCCTCCCGAATGGTGTTGAGCGAGCGGAGCAAGTAGTGGCCAGAGCCCCCTAGTACTTCAAAATATCATTCACAGATCTGTGATAGTAGTATAGTAAACATATGGCTTGACATTCCTTATGCCTATAAAATATATCAAAATTGTGTATATAACTTAAATCTGTTGAACTCATCCAATTCATTAACTTGACTGGTCTTTTTTACTGACATAAAAGTTTAAAAATTAAAAAAAGAAAAGTTTAAAATAACAACCTGCAAATGAAAGTTAATAAAAAATGAGTGCTTTTTTTCACTCTGATACTGATTGTGATACAAATAGACATAAAATAATGAAATTCTCAGTGTTAAACCCGGTTTTTGATCGGATGCATTAAGTTATGCAAAGTATTCTTTCCCACCCGCTTTACTGCAGAACTTGCGCTCTTATAATAGAGAATGTACTTCTTCTGATCAATATACTATTAGTTTACTGTACGACTCTTAGCAAAGCATAATTAATAAAGGACCCCCCCTTACAAAATTCAATTACTTTTCAACCCTTTAGGCCCCCTCCAGCAAAACGTGTAAGTTTCACAAACTGTAAAATTAGCTATGCCTATATTTTATGCCTATAAAATATATCAAAATTGTGTGTATTAACTTAAATCTGTTGAACTCATCCAATTCATTAATTTGACTGGTCTTTTACTGACACAAAAATTTAAAAATTAAAAAAAGAAAAGTTTAAAATAACAACCTGCAAATGAAAGTTAATAAAAAATGTGTGTTTTTTTCACTCTGATACTGATTGTGATACAAATAGACACAAAATAATGAAATTCTCGGTGTTAAACCCGGTTTTTGATCGAATGGATTAAGTTATGCAAAGTATTCTTTCCCACCCGCTTTACTGCAGAACTTGCGCTCTTATAATAGAGAATGTACTTCTTCTGATCAATATACTATTAGTTTACTGTACGACTCTTAGCAAAGCATAATTAATAAAGGACCCCCCTTACAAAATTCAATTACTTTTCAACCCTTTAGGCCCCCTCCAGCAAAACGTGTAAATTTCACAAACTGTAAAATTAGCTATGCCTATATTTTATGCCTATAAAATATATCAAAATTGTGTGTATTAACTTAAATCTGTTGAACTCATCCAATTCATTAATTTGACTGGTCTTTTACTGACACAAAAGTTTAAAAATTGAAAGAAAAGTTTAAAATAACAACCTGCAAATGAACGTTAATAAAAAATGTGTTTTTTTTTCACTCTGATACTGATTGTGATACAAATAGACATAAAATAATGAAATTCTCAGTGTTAAACCCGGTTTTTGATCGGATGCATTAAGTTATGCAAAGTATTCTTTCCACCCGCTTTACTGAAGAACTTGCGCTCTTGTAATGGAGAATGTACTTCTCCTGATCAATACTATTAGTTTACAGTACGACTCTTAGCAAAGCATAATTAATAAAGGACCCCCCCCCCTTATAAAATTCAATTACTTTTAAACCCTTTAGGCCCCCTTCAGCAAAACGTGTAAGTTCCACAAACTGTGAAATTAGCTATATTTTTAATAATGTTAAATTAATAATTCTCACAAAAGCGATAGGGAATTTATCAAAAAATTGTAATATAATTTTGAGATATTGAATTGTTAGTAACTTGGCGATATTTCCACAAAGTCACCAGGCTGGCGGTCAAATGTATCGCTAAATTTGTAGCCAAGATGGCCAAATTGAGAGTAAGAGTGACAGATATAAGGTTTATATATATATAGTATGGATGTAAGAGAAAGTCGAGTAGAGATTCACTTCAGGTATTTAATCGAATAAACCTATCGATTAATCAGTATGTAAACGATAACTCGATAATATAAATCAATTTTCTCCGAAGCATTGCCTCCTCTTTATTTCGAATATGACAAACCGCTCTATCGAGAACTGATAACCAGCCAACGGGCAAACCAAACACGTACACCCAGCAACAAATATTTGCTGACTGCGGTTTGAGCTTACACGGATAGGACTTCGGTAGTCGGTTTCATTACTATGCAAAGCATCTTAGCAACTAATAAGCACCTTGGAAGACACATTATGTGTTATTTGTTACTCCTTAACTCACATAATGAATCTTGTTCTTTCCCAGTCACGGAGAGTAGGACGTTTGGAAGATGAGCAGAGGAACACGTTTCTTTCCATAGAGGTAATTTCCGTGGAAATTGGCGGTATTAGTAAAGGTATGGTGTGATGAAGTCTCAAACACTTAGGTCATATTTTCGAGGTAATAGTAAATTATAAACGTGATTGCGTTTGCTAGTATGTGACAGGGAAATGGAAGTACTGGGGTTAAGCAATGGGCCGAAATTTTTTTCAATGTTGTTTGAAACATATACGATTTGTATTAGTCAACGTTGCATGAAATGTTACGTCTGTGTTAGTGAATGTTGTTTGAAGCGTTACGTTTGTATTTGTGAATGTTGTTTGAAATATTACGTTGGTATTAGTGAATATTGTTTGAAATATTACGTTTGTATTAGTGAATGTTGTTTGAAACGTTACATTTGCGTTTGTGGCTGTTTTATGAAACGTTAGTTTGTATTTGTGAATGTTATCTGAAATGTTAAGTTTGCATTAGTCAATGTTGCCTGAATTGTTACGTCTATATTAGTGAATGCTGTCTGAAACGTTACGTTTGTATTAGTGAATATTGTCTGAAACGTTACGTTTGTATTAGTGAATATTGTCTGAAACGGTTACACGCAATACCTTGTAAGTAAAAGCGGATTAATTACATAGTGCAATGACAGCGCAGAGCTATAAAGGATCCAAGACATAATTGTGAAATAATTAATATTTAGAAAATTATAATTGGTAAGGTGCGCAAATCAGAATCTCGTGAGGGCTCTGAGATATCAAGTTCCGCTACTGATTTAAGACACATGCGCAACTGTAAAAATTGCATTCAACTGTCTTACTGGACGAAGAAATACAGCTGCCCTGTAAATAGCTGAAAATTTTCATGTTAAATAAATAATTTAAAAAGTAAACTTTCGGTCTATGTTTGAAGCTCTCATTTTGGGTTGGACTAATTTATTCTGTCTATCTCCTGTTCATTTCATGCACAAGAAAGCTTCTTTGACCAGAAGTTATTTACACAGTTTGGATTGGCCCCACTGGGTTCCGGTCTAAATTGGGTGGCACTTCCCGACCGTCCAAACGGTTACCTTACACCTTTCTGATAGGTCGGACAGTCTAGGTCTCAACAACAACAACAGTTTGGAGTGGATTTTAAATCACCTCGAGCATGTATAGATACACAGTACTCTCTTCTTGCATCCGGAATTTAAACTAACTCCTTTGGATTTGAAGAGCAGACACCAAACCGTTCAGTCACATGTGAGCCTTGCAGATTATAATGTTTATTTACCAGAGGATATTTTATTAAGAGGTTTCTTGGCTCGGAAAGTTTAGCCTTTTCTAAAAGAATACAAATGACTTTTCTCAACTTTTCTTTGCAGTACAGAAATATCAAGGGGACTTTTTCAGTGTATGTTTTACTCCATAAATCACATAATGAATCTTGTTTCTAGTTACAAGACGACACTTTGAAGAAGATGAATGTTTAAGAAGATGATCTGAAAAGACCAATTCCTTCTATAAAGGCAATTTCCATCAGGATCGTATGCAAGGAAGATTTGAGGGGGGGGGGGGAGGTTATATCTTTTGCTATCTAATGTTTTCTTTTAAAAAGTCCATTATGATTAAGACTAACATTCACTAAATGAGGTCGAATATAAGGATTACAATGGATTAGCATCTTGCAAGATAAATGAGTCCTCAAGATTAGCTGCGTGCGCACATCCCTGATTTCCTTGTAAATTAGCAAAGAATGTGATGAAATCTCAAGCACTTAGTTATCACATTTTTGTGCTAATAATAAATAATTGATGAGAGACATAATTGCTTTTATTAGTATGTGACGAGGAAAGTTAAATTGTGGGGTTAAATAATTGATCGAAATAATTTGAACGTTTACTGGCTGAAAAGGTTAGCTAGGTCACTTTGCAAGCCATATTAGAATATGTTATGATTTATTTCTTAAGTTACACAATGAATTTTCTTGCTAGACATGATTGTAAATCACTTCGTTTCGGATTTGTGTAAACGAGATTGAACGGCAATTATTGTTATACCATCTCCAGGTTAATTGCACTTTATAGCTTAGAGATGGAAATCAAGTGAAATGGAATTAAGTGATGGGTCAAGGAAATCCCCCCGGTTGTGGAATTTTATCACTCCTGATATTAATACAGATGTGAAAAATAGGTTTTATTTGCACTAAAAAATACTGTTTATTTAGGGAATATGTCTAATGCTATAGAATCGCGAAGAGTTGCTTCAAAAAAAAAAATTGTTTTTTGCAAGTTATAAAGACATGACTAGGCAGTATTTATGTTTTGCAGAACATGGAAAGAGGTTTTGTAATTAGCTGTCATGCACTATTAATGAAAATTATTCCGATATACCGATTCTTTAATATCCGCAATCATTTGAAATAGAGCGCAGTTTTATTGCTAGTAGGATACAAGAGGTATAGCCAACTTGTTGGTCAACAGTCGCTGCTCTATATGACCTGCTAAAAAGGACATAGAATTCTAAAATAATAACTTTTATGTATTGTATACGATGATCAGATAACTAAATATTTTTGCTGAGTGCAAATGCTGTTTCTAATTACGGTTCGTAATTAGAAACAGCATTTCCTATCATTTATAATAATTGAACCTATAACGAAAAGAGGTTAAAATATCTTCATTATATTTTATAGTTAAAACTTAAACTATAGAGTAGCAGCTCATATGTTTTCCAGATGCATTTTATAGAATGACCAATTTGAGGTATGCAACATTACATTTTGCTCTTAGTAGTCATCTGATAATTAATTAGTGACATCGAGCAATTCATGACTAATATTAGTGCCTTATATTATCGTCATTTCTGTTGTTGACCAGAACTTCAAGAGCTACTAATGATCTTATGTTATCTTTATTCCCGTTGGCTTTGGCACATTAAGGATGGTTCAATAAAGTGAATAGAGCTGTTACTGGTATCAGATCAAGGTACCTTACATCTGCATTTTGATATAACAACTAATTATAATTGACATTCGGAAAGAATAGATCATCATGTGGACTTTCGGAGTGGATAGTTGTTTTCAGCAGAACTTCGTCACAGATACAACAAAGGCCAACGGCCGTACCGTGCTTAAAACACTGGTTCTCGTTAGATCCCCGAAGTCAAGCAGTATCTGGCGCGGTTAGTACATGGGTGGGTGACCACCTGGGAACACCGCGTGCTGTTGGCAGATTTCGGGCGAGGTAGCTCAGTGGTTTGCGCGCTGGATTTGCACGCTGCCACAACTGCCGTCGTGTTCATGCGGAGTACGATCACGTTAAACATGTGGGTCCGTAAGTCCTTCCGAGAGGTTGGTGGTAGGGGAAGGAGGGTACGGTCCCTGTGTATGCTTCCCCCACTGGGTTCCGGTCTAAATTGAGTGGCACTTCCCGGCCGTCTAAACAGTTACCTTACACCTTTCTGGTAGGTCGGACGGTTCGGGTCTCAACAACAACAACAGATACAACAAAGAAAAGGGAATTGTCATATGAGAAACAAAATTCTAATTAGACTCACGGGAATGTATACTTATTATTCAATTAATATTGAAATGAACAAACTCTGTGGTAATACTGGTACACTTAGCTGCGAGCGGAGGACCAAGCAGCGAAATAACGAACATACAATTTTGCAGTAGCTTTTCTGTGTTTAGAACATTAGGGCTATATTTTATTAACCCGGATGAGATGACATTAAATCCTTTCATCCCTCAACGTCAAATCTCCCTCACCCCTGTTGATAACCCTCATTACCGGGGTAAAAATAAGAAATGGAATGAAAAAAGAACACGGTGACACACTGTGCTCCAACATTCCCCCTTTGAAATGAGCCGCCGCGGCGATTCGATTTGTTGCCGAGATTCCATCAGCGCAAGGAGTAAAAATATCAGCAGTAAAAAAGCTCTCCGCACGCACGAAGTTCGACGAGGCGGGGCCCCTTGCCCCCGGGCCCCGTCGGTCCTGATTGGGATGGTTATCTAAGGCGTGAAAATCAACAGTATCGGCGCCCAAATGAAAAGGCAGGCAATGCCGGCGCCATCTGTTAGGGTATAGATTAAATTTTATCGGGGGAACTCACCAACAATTTGCCATACCCCCCCTTTCCATCTCCCTTAACCGCTGGTAATTGCCCACGGCGCAGGGGAATGTGTATATTTATATTTATATACATGATGGAGGAAAAATGATTATTGTATTTTTTATTATTTTTCTTCTGAGATATCACTTTGCTAACAAATCGTCCAGTCGAGAAGAAAGGGAGCTTTTAGGAGAGTGGTCAGACGGGATATAATCGCAATCGTCTTATTTTTCTTATTCGATGAAAAAGTGTTTGGCAGTGTCTCTCCTCGCATGCAAACCGCATCAGTTCTGAACGCCTGTTATCGCTTTTGTGTTTTTTAATTTACGCTGATTTGCTCTACCATGGTAAATGGGTTTTGATGTTGAGCCGACATCAAAAACGGTGACGAACTTGCTGGAATCAATGAAGCCTCCGGTGTACCAAAACCATTTTCTTAAATATATTAGATGAAGACAAATAAAAAAATATGGTGTTTATATAGGATCTTGGATGTACAAAACCCACTTTGTTGTTTTCGAGGTATGTTAAAGAGAAGATTTGCTAAATTTGTACCGTACAATCTATATATTCAGCAACTATTTATAATAATGCTTTCCAAAATAACAATTTCTTGAAATAAAAAATGGAAAAGAGTGACGTACAGGAACTTATTAAACTGACTTTGGATAAATTGCAAGAAAACGTAACCCTCTTTTGAGTGGTTATAACATCTTAATTACACTGATTACCGAAGACAGATAAGTTGTGGAATTCAGTTTGTAAATGCAATTCTTGGACAGCATTTCTCATACATGCTGACTTTATATCGTGTGTGCTGATGCTTTATATGCTGACTTTATATCGTGTTTCTTTTAACTTAAAATTTAATTTAGAAATCCTGCAAAAAAAAAAAAAATGCTTTTCTGTCAATATGTCCACGTTCATATTTGAAATTAGCATCCGAAAGCGAAAACTTTGGCATATATTTATGATCCTCTTATGACTATTTCATGCCTTTTCCTAACTCAGAAAGAAAAAAAAAATCGTCGCCGGGTCTCTACTACGGGGAGCGGGGGTCATAACTCCCCTGGCCATCTTTTGGTACTACTTAGTTTTCCAGTTCCATTTTGGTTTATATATATATATATATATATATGTAAAAATAGAAATATTTCTAAAGAAAATTATTGAAATAAATATTTTAGTGTACTTGCGCACAGCAGCATAAAACACTACAAATATATAGAAATATAAAAGAAGAAGGAAGGTAACGTAAAGTGCTTACACAAAGGCGGTAAGGGGTAGTGACCTTACTCCCCAGTTAACAACATGCATGTCTTTAATGCCGCGGCATGCACTCCTGGACGCCAGCACTGACATTAGCCAACCTCCGGAGTGATAATCAAAATCATCACAAGACCCTTGATAAAGGAATTGGATATGAAAAAGTAAGGACCAGGTTATAGAGACAGCCAAGTTCCTGCACATGCTACATATTTATAACACCAAAATATTCAATTCAGCAGTTTTGATGTCTGTGATGTCACAAGCATAAAGAGGTTCAATTTAAATTCACAAAGTCTTCAAATATCTACACAAATTCAACCCATATATTTCGTTTTTTCTGTAGTAATTTTTGATGTAATGTATCATAAATCGTTTTGGATATTTTTGCATGAATGCCTGTAGTAAGAATTTTTTGTCACTTTCCAGTCTGGTGACGTCACTGCTTACTATTCTTTTTGTTCTTGCTAGACCACCAATGAATACATTTCTAAATATATTCATGTGTAAATTAGAGATCCAATGTATGATACCTGCTGTAGCAATATTATAAGTTATTCTTTTATCATATATATAGAATGAAAGTATATTATGGTTGAAATCAATACTGAGATCCAGAAAATTTATTACATTATTCTGGGTTGGTGGATTTTCTTCCAATATTAGATCTGAGTGATAAAATTCAAAATTCATTTGAAAATTTTCGTTTTCATAAGCTATTAACAAATCATCGACGTAACGTATGTAAATCAATTCATTGTTAATATGGGACATCTTTTCAAAATGATCAAGATAGATGTCCGCCAAAATTGACGAACATCCCCCGCCCATGGGGATGCCTTTGATTTGCTTATAGAAATTCAACCCGTTATATAGGTAGTTTTCCTCTACAACAATCTTTATCAGAGACAATCTTTATCATCTTATATCTTAAGGCAGGTATTAAGTATACAGAAAGAATAAAATATCCATATTTAATAAATATACCCAAGCTTCATAAAACTCCAAAAAGCTTTAGACCAGTAACAGTTGGATACAAAACATACCTCACTAAAGCTAACAAAATGCTTCTCGCGATATTGAAACCTATCTTAAAGAAAATTAAAGATCGGGGATCTTATATTGTCGGAAATAGCTACGAAGTTATAAAGATCTTAAAGCCTAATCAAGCAAAATTATTTTTCAGAACTTATGATTTTAAAGAACTTTTTAACAATATTGAACTCAAGATATTATACCGAATACTTAACTCGTTGTACGGGGAATTTGAGATGCAGAAATATGTGGAAATCGAACGTTACAGATCTCTGATAAAGATTGTTGTAGAGGAAAACTACCTATATAACGGGTTGAATTTCTATAAGCAAATCAAAGGCATCCCCATGGATGTTCGTCAATTTTGGCGGACATCTATCTTGATCATTTTGAAAAGATGTCCCATATTAACAATGAATTGATTTACATACGTTACGTCGATGATTTGTTAATAGCTTATGAAAACGAAAATTTTCAAATGAATTTTGAATTTTATCACTCAGATCTAATATTGGAAGAAAATCCACCAACCCAGAATAATGTAATAAATTTTCTGGATCTCAGTATTGATTTCAACCATAATATACTTTCATTCTATATATATGATAAAAGAATAACTTATAATATTGCTACAGCAGGTATCATACATTGGACCTCTAATTTACACATGAATATATTTAGAAATGTATTCATTGGTGGTCTAGCAAGAACAAAAAGAATAGTAAGCAGTGACGTCACCAGACTGGAAAGTGACAAAAAATTCTTACTACAGGCATTCATGCAAAAATATCCAAAACGATTTATGATACATTACATCAAAAATTACTACAGAAAAAACGAAATATATGGGTTGAATTTGTGTAGATATTTGAAGACTTTGTGAATTTAAATTGAACCTCTTTATGCTTGTGACATCACAGACATCAAAACTGCTGAATTGAATATTTTGGTGTTATAAATATGTAGCATGTGCAGGAACTTGGCTGTCTCTATAACCTGGTCCTTACTTTTTCATATCCAATTCCTTTATCAAGGGTCTTGTGATGATTTTGATTATCACTCCGGAGGTTGGCTAATGTCAGTGCTGGCGTCCAGGAGTGCATGCCGCGGCATTAAAGACATGCATGTTGTTAACTGGGGAGTAAGGTCACTACCCCTTACCGCCTTTGTGTAAGCACTTTACGTTACCTTCCTTCTTCTTTTATATTTCTATATATATATATATATATACTATCATAATTATCAGGAACTTTACACTCCATTACGGACAGCTGATCTCCGCCATATGTAAAGCTTCTAACCAATCACCACAGAGCTTGAGCATCGTAAAAAGTATGCAAATTACTCAAAACATTACCGACTGAGATTTCCAGGGCTAAAAGAATCTCAAAATTGTTTCCTAATATGAAGTCTAAGCTTGTATTGCGTCCCAACCAGACGATGGAGGATCCTGGAGACACCCTTTGTTCATGGCATAAATTATTCAGCAATTTTAAATAAACAGACTTATGTGTCTTGAAAAAGAATTCTCAGAAAAAGAAATGTTGTTCATGAAAAATAAAGTAAATTTTTCAAGGTTGTTTGAAAGGGAAAAAAAATTAAGATTTTAAAATAATATTGGGAAAGCTAAATATGTAGTCAAATCGATGAAGTTGGTTATAAATGTCTCTGTGTTACTTTTAAAATAATAAAATTAAAAAAAAAGAAAAAAAAAACTGAAATAAAAATTGAAATTTTTAATCGAAAACTATTATATATATATATATATATATATATATATATATATATATATATATATATATATATATATATATATATATATATATAACTAAAGCGATGATCGAAATAATAAAACCAATTATGTTTTAAATAATATTTTCTATGCTTTAAAAATTAACTTATTTTCTCATCAAAATTGATATTTTTCATTAATTCACTTTCAATAATTCACTTCCAATGCACATGGCATATCTTGAATTAAAATTGACTATAAATATGTACCGAAGTTTATATATTTTAAATTTATTCAATTTCGCCACGAGGGCTCCAATAATCCATTTGTATTTAAAGAACCCCAAATTTTACAATTTTAATTTGAACTTTTGGTCACATTACAGTTCAAAATAAAAGTGTTGAAATCGTTACATAGCTAGCTGCCCCGGGAAGGGTTAGGGGTCATCCCCCGTCACATTTACTGAGTAATTACGTTGAGTAAACGATAACTATCACTGTAAACATACCCCATTCGATCGCCACCTTCCCTTTATGAGACACCGGTTCCGTTTTGGAAGCTATAGTCGATAACAGTAAAATTTGTTTTCTCTTGATTTCTTTGCTGCATCGTTTTTTTTCTTTTTTACGAGTTAAATACGAAACACAGAGTGCCATACTATTTATTACTCTGTGGTGTGAAATATAGCCTGAGCATATAGGATAATAATGTTTATTTTTTCACACATACCACCATACCACTTAACCAGCAGGCCTGTCATTTCCATTCAACGGGCGTCTTGGCCCAAAAGGTGTGCTTTACCATCTATTTAGATACCGGATTAGTTAGGGTGAACGCCGGCCTGCAATTACCTGCCCTGCAAGGTAAACAGGGCTCGACGGGACCATCCATATTCGTCCGAGCCGCGCCTACAATTACCGCCTCATTTTTGCTCTTTCCCTCTCGTTTTGACCAGACTTGAATCGACCCCCCCCCCCCCTTTTTTTTTCCTTTTCTTTTATGAAAAACCACAGAAAATGTAATTTTAAACACTGACGTACATGGCATTTAGTATTAAGAGACATGTTATTTTTCAGACGCGGCTGCTGTGGTTTTATACGTATTGTAAAATGAGTTAAAGGAAAGCTATGTATTTCAGTACATGACGTCAAGCGAGTGCATGAAACACTTCATTTATATGCACACTGAGTGCGGTGCATTATTTTCTTGGTAAAATTCCATGCATTGTTATGATGGCAGCGGGAGGATGTGTTTCAGTTTCTGGTGAAATTGCTCCGGTTTTACGCTACATGTTAGGAAACTAAGGAAAATCTAGAACACGCAGCCAGCGTTATTACCTGAGTAAATAATAGAACTAGCGTCATATGGTTTGACACCTTATGCTTTAGGGCTTCATGTTGCAACTACGAGACTGTGCATTACGGATAGCGCTTCTTATAGCACTGTAAAATCTGCTCAAATATTCGCTTAAAGGGACGGTGGACGTTAAACATTTTTTTATTTATTTATTGACTTAGAAACGTGAAAATTTGTATAAATATTCCTCTTAACATTACTATATACAATACCATTAAATTTTTTTCAATTTTATTATAATTTTGTATTTTTTTTAAATTTAATTGTTTCAACGAAAATTTGTAAATGCTCCTTGCTTGCCATTTGCTCACATTTTTGATTAATTTTACATTATGATCACTCAAAAATATATTATGAACAAATTTGGGTATTCATTTTTAAATCCCTTAGAAAGTTAATTTTTTAAAAATATTTTTCTGCATTAAAACTTAATTTTCATCATTCAATTAGGTTCTTATTCACTTTTACCTTAATAAAGTCCAATTATAAAATGCATACCCAGTTTCATTAAAAAGTATGAGAGGTGTCTTCTTGCCAAATTTCATGCATCTCAGACAAAAATTAAGACGCATGGAGCATTTTAAAAATGTAAAACCTTTGAAAATTCCGTTTCGGAAAAATGCATTCAAGCTTTTGCTTACGGGTGGAACACCGTTTATCCCAAACGAAGAACCTCCCAAAAAGACAGGTATTTGACATACCCTATTCCAAACAGTTCGGCCCCCTTTGCAGGCATGGGCGTCCATGGAAATCTTTGATAGAAACATTGCACCTGTTGCAGCAGGTTCAGACCAATGCCTGCAGCGGGGGATCGAACTGTTGGGGATAGGGTATGTCAAATACCTGTCTTTTTGGGAGGTTCTTCGTTTGGGATAGACACTGTCTCATCCGTAAACAAATGTTAAATGTGTAAATTAATGTTATATATTAAAACTTTTTTTAGTCGATTTTTGCTCATTTCAACGTCCACCGTCCCCTTAAAACAGTGATTCCGAACCTTTTGGGGCTTGTGAACCCCCTTTATCATAATTCGAAACCTTTAGTAAAACTAAATTTTGTGCGGGAAGGGGAGGGGTGATAGATTACTACCAACACGGTCAATTTCTATAAGATTAAGGAAGCCTTGAGAAACGTATATAAGAAAAAATAGAAAAATAATGCAGCATACAGCTGCTTCGAGGATCTCCTTCATCAGGGTTAGACAAACAATAAACTCAAAGTCAAAGAGACGAAATGGGCACAAATAGTCAGTCGGATGCTGTTGCATTGGAGAACACCAGGCGAGAGGCGTTTTTAATCTCTAGTATCATTTTTTGAACTCATCATCAATTTTTAACATTACTTTAGATAAATGTATAAAAATCAAATGTATGAAAATTAAAATATTTAATTTAAATTTTTATTTAGCTTAAAACTTCTTATGTGGCATTTTGATACATATTTGTGTTTGGTAGTTTGGTTGTTTGTTTGGGGCCGTGCAGACAGAACCGGGAATCGAACTCCGGATCTCCGAACTGGAAAGTTGGCGCTCTACAGTTGAGTTACTGGGACGAAATTGCAAACTCTTATTGACGAAGTGGACTCTGCATTCTCCACCCTCTAATGTCAGATTGGCGTGCAACGGACAATCTGACTAACCACCTCGTGCTATTTTTACCTTAAGTTAGCCTCCTGCCACAACTATTTTTACCCATGTTAGTAACCTGCGTGGTCGTTATCCTTTCAATTTGAAATCGGAGCTCAATATCCCAAAGTCCACTGAATCCGTGCTAGTCGCACTAAGGTCACTTCCATACTTCCGACATCTTTACACTAATCTACAGAGCTAATTCGTTCGGGCGCCGTTGTAAAGGGCCTTGCTGCCCCAACCGGGAATCGAACCCTGGATCTCCGAACTGGTCAGCCGGCGCTCTACCGTTGAGCTACTGGGACGAAATTGTAAGCTCTTATTATCGAAGTGAACTCTGCAAGTTTAGAGGGGTGATACAGATCTAAATTAACATAAGCAAAGCCCACGTTTAAGGGGTGTATGTAGAATTTGGTGCAAATAGAAGAAACAAAGGGGTATATATACCCGAGTCGTTGATTATGATTCCACCTGAGATTAAGATTCCATCCTTCGAGTTCGGCTGTATTCGTCTCTCGAGCGCTTTACCCTGATGCGTCACCTTTGTAACACGTGTGCATCTTCGGTCTAAGACTTGATACTATGGGCGTCCCCCTCAAACTATTATACGCTGAGCTGCAATCTTTCAAAATTTCATCCTTTTTTACGCCAAACCTGATCCTCCGACATGACCCCCATTTCAGGTGCCAACAAGGACGTCAAAAATTTTGATACAAAATATTTGGCAAAGCCCTGGGGCCAATCTTTCGTAAAACAGATCCTGTTATATGTTCAAAATTCAAGAGTTGCGTCATATTATTTCAAGTGCATTAACTATAAATGGGAAACTTAATAATAATAAAAACAATAATTGTAAGAATATACTTTGCTAATTTACTATATATTTGTATAACAAACATTCTGATTACAAAAAGTATACTGATTTCGTAACTGTTTTAATTTATCTAACTCTTTTATTTCATAAATAAATTTCACAATTTAAATATTTGAAAAAATGCCGACGCGGTGGTTGAACGGTCAAGGAAAACGATCGTTCGTCTAGCGATCGTTCGTCTGCCGGGTTGTGGGTTCGAGTCCCACCTGCGGGCATGGATGTTGTGGCGTTGGGCACGGTGTGTTCCGACCCCCACTGGTGCGCCGGGGCAACGTCATGTGACGGCTAACAGGTTCACGGTTCTGGCAGATGTATGAGATATTGACTTTTCACGTTATATGTTTCGAGATCTGTTCTGTTTGTATAATGTTTGTCTTGTTCTCTGCCATTGGAAATAAAAAAAAAAAAGTATTTGAAAAAATTTACAGATATTTTGCTAATTAACTATATATTTTTGACAATCTGATTACAGAAAAAATATGTTGATTTCATAACTATTTTACTCTATCTAAGCCTTTTATTTCATAAACGATTCTAATATTTGAAAAAATTATACAAAAAATGCAGATATTTTATTAAATAATTATTCTAATCAAAAACATTCTGATTAAAAAAATTATACTGATTTCATAATTATTTTACCCTACACACTTGTATTACACTTGTATTTCATAAACAATTTCAAGAATTGAAATTTTTGAAAACATGTATGCAAAGAAAGCAGAAATTTTATTACATAACTATTTTTCTCGAAAATATTCTGGTTTCAGAAACTAATCTGATTTTATAATTATTTTACACTATACAACCTTTTTATTTCATTTTAACAATTTTAACAATTTAAATATTTGAAAAAATTTAAAAGTTTCAAATTTCTTCAAATGTTTGAATTATTTAAACATTTTAAAATATTTTTAAAAATATTTAAATATTCGAAATACAAAGTTATTTTCTTCATTAAACATTTAAATATATAATTTATTAAGCTTGTTTTTAAAAAGTACTAACAATAACATTTAAAGTTAAACATTTAAATATATTCAAAACAATATTAAAATATTTAACTTTAAAAGATACTTCATTTCAACGTTGAAGAAATTAAAATTTTTAAATTTTATTTCTTCAACTTTTTATTTCTTCAAGTAATTAAATATTTAAAGTAATTAAAAATTTTAAAATATTTTAAAATATTTAAATATTCGAAATGCAAAGTTATTTTCTTCATGTCATTAAATGTTTAAATATCTAATTTATTAAACTTGTGTTTAAAAAAGTATTAACAATAACATTTAAAATTTTAAGTACATTCGAAATACATATTTTAAATATAAATTTTAATTTATTATAAATATTTCTTAAGGATTTCAATATTAAAATATGTAACTTTAAAAGGTACTTCATTTTAATGTTAAAAATATTTAAATTTTTTAAATTTACTTAAAATAATTAAACTATGTGAAATGGAACTATAACACACACACATACACAAAAAGAATTTGCGGAAGTTTACAAAAGCAAACACAGTGGGATGATAACAGAAGAACAAAAGTATCATAGCTAGTGGTAATTATTGGACTGTTTTTCATAAAATCTATGGGAAGTTTTGTGCGATGTAAGCCTTTCCATACACTCTAAATTCGGAAGGAGTGAATAAGTCACTTTATGGGAGAGTGACATTCCTCAAGGCTGGTAATTACTCTCTTAGAGTGATTTTTTTGGTCATTTCACTCGTAAGAAGGATGCATATTTCACCTGAAAGAAAGAGTGAAATATTTCACTTCTTTTTCAAGAGTCATTCGCAGTCGATCTTCATATCACTCTTTTACTGAGTGTAATACCTCATTCCTTATAACAAGTGATTTTCATGTCACTCCTTTTCCAAGCGAAAGCATTTCAATAATGGCAACCCCGCTGATGTTTACATCGTGCAATCACTAGCAGCATTGGCGGTGATTCTGCTCGTTTTATACGAAACTATTACATAAGTTTAATTTTGTTAATTTTTTTTCGTGTGCTTAATCATTCTTAGAATAGCATAGTTTGCACTGATCGTTAATGATCTTTTATAAGCGATATTAGTGTATCAGCTGCCGCTTACGTTCTAGGTCTAACAGTTGGGATATCATTATTTTTTTCTTTTGGATTTAATATATATATATATATATATATATATATATATACATATATATATATATATATATATATAATACTATCGCCATTGTCAGAAACTGGCTATTCTATCGGTTTTAATTCGAATTGTATGGCTGTCCTGATGAGAATGCAATTTCGAACTAACCGCCATTTTTGTGTAGTTTCAATTGATTGTTCACTATGTCTCAATCTTTTATCTTGAGCTAATTAATATTGCCTTTTCTCATTTTTGCCGTGTTTTATTTTATTTATATTTATATTTATATTTATATACTTTTACTTGTGAATTTTGTATCCTAATATTTTTCTCATCCCCCTTACCATTGTAGTGATATGTTACCTTCTATCTTTATCCTTAGTCTTGGTCCATAGTTACTCATTTGTAACAGATATGCTAGAGATGGGTTTTTTTGTACATACAGTAGTTTATGCATAATTTTCGATTAAAATTTTTCAATTTTTATTTATTTATATATATATATATATATATATAAATAAATATATATATATATATATATATATATATATATAATTATTACCTTTATTAATATTAATAAATTATTACCTTTTAATTCCTGCAACTCGATTCAATTGTTTAGAAATATTATACTTAATCAACTTTTTAGAATTTATAGATTATCAGATAAAAAATTTCATGCTTTGCACATTAATAACCTCAAAATTACCAGTAAAATGTATCAATATCCTGCATATTTAGTCAATAGTATAGTTAATAAGTTTCGATTAGCCTAAAATTCTCATATTCTCCCCTTATTATCTTATTTTAGCCGTACTTCTTCATTCTCCTGCAATTATATTTTCATCTTTTTATCTCGAAGCTTTAACAGTTGAATAACTCATTTTATTTCATTTTATTGCTTTTGCGCAGTACAGTTTTTATTACTCTCTTTGGCAACAGCAAATCACATCTTTTCATTTTGGCATATGGCAACATTGATCCAGTAATATTTTGCTCGTCATGGTTGCGCTGAAGAGGTGTGTTTTGAGGTATTTATGTTTCCTTTATTGTTCCAATCTATATGCTTGTCGTCCATATAACACAAGTTTATAGATAAAATCTATCTTGTGTTTCAGAAACAAGCATTTTTGTGTTCATTTCGAAAGGATATATGGACCCGACGAGAATTTTTTCGAAATGAACTTTTCGTAAGCCTAATCTCGTAAGCCTAAATCTCCTCCATGTGCAAGCTTTTTTGCTTGATTTTTTTGTTTTCTTATTTGCATTCCTCATTTTTGAAATTTGTTGATTGTCTTTGTCCTTATGACTTGCATTATGCTTTATTATTTCCTCTTTTTGTCTTAATTTCTTTTATTTCTTTGTATTTGTAGAAAATTTTGGAATAGTGTATTATGAGTTACTACATACATTCTAACTTTGGATTTAATAATTTATATATATATATATATATATATATATATATATAGGGTGTCCCAAAAACATTGACCTTGGCTTTTATTCCTCAATATCTTGGAAAGAATATAAGTATCTATTATAAGAAAAACCTATTTTTTTTTTCACTGTAAATGTAGTAAATCCATTGCATTATATAAGGAAAGTCATGTGTTGCCCACATCAGATTTTTTTAATTTGGGGCACTAAAAATTTCATACTTATTTGAATGGTTTATTTATTTATTAGAAATTGGCATTTAAGATGGCTATAAAGAACTATATATATATTTTTGGAAAGATGGACACCGAGCAATGAATGTATAAAATGAAACTAATAATTTTCATTTTCAGAAACTCCCTATGAGTAATGTATTCATAGGGAGAAGAGTTATAATTGACTTAATTTACTTATATATATGAAAAATTATTATGAAATGTTAATTAAAGTACCAGAATTAAAATAGTAAAAGCTTGAGAATTTGATATCATAGCATTTTTTAGACTCAACTTTCTATTTTTAATGGTAATTTTTTATTTTTCAAGCTTGACATTTGTACTTTTTTAAAGATTTTTTAGGGGATATCAGTGTTTTATTTTAGACAGTAAATAATTTTTTAACTTATGTAGGGTATATCAGAGTAGTTTATTTAAGACATATTATACACCGTGCAGTGGCCAAAAGGCATATTTAGGGCATGATTAAAAGGGCGGGGTCAGTCTCGAAAAGTGTTGAATCGGACTGATCAGAAGCACATGCATAGTTAGTGGAGCTCAATTATGCCGTGTTTGTGAATGATGGGAGAGAGTTTTTAAATAGTGTGTGTTCCAATTATTCTTTTATTTCAATCCAAGAGTATTAAATTCTTTGTCATTAATTTTGATTAAAATACATTAAAACTATGACTATGAAAGAATGCTGAAGTTTTCTTAAATCTATATCTTAAATTAATGTACAATTATGTTTTAAAATTATATTCACTGGAATCTCTCTGATTTTAACTTTTGATGTTATTAAATATTATTTTCAAGCTTTTTTTACAGTTACAAGATTTAATTGATTAAATAAAGTTTACAAGGTCTGATCAAAAAGTATCCAACCTTTATTTTTATTGCGGCAACCATTTACTTCGCACGAGCGAGACTAACATGTCATTTGACCTTGTACCCTATTACCTTGACCTTGTACCGCATGTGTGATTTTATCCGCTCTGTCATTTAGTTGCCCGCTAGCTAGTGTGACCACTTTGCTATTTAGTTACTGTCAGGCAGTTGTGATAATAGTATATGTACAGTGTATTATTCATCGCAATCGTATTTGGAGTGAAAATAGCGAAACGTGTTGATCCTGCATTAAATTTTGCCAGAAACTTGGTGATACCAATCAAAGACAATTGAAACGATAAAGAAGGCTTTTAGCAATGAAGCTATTGGTGTTAAAAAGATTAAAAAGTGGTATCGTCGTTTCAAAGGTGGGAATTCAAAGAATTCTGGCCGAACAGCAGTTGAGTGTGACAAACTTTCTGGCAGGCTCTCAAGCTCAACCAGTAAGAAATACCCAAGAAATCAATGAAGGCTGGCAAATAATGATGGAAAACCATAATGTTAAACATGTCATGTGGTACATTGCAAGCAATTCTGACTGACGATCGTCAAATGCACCGTGTTTCCGCAAAATTTGTTCTAATACTTCTCGCTCATGTCATAATTAGAAGGGAAAATGTCTGCAAGTTGCATGTGACATGCTGGAATTAGAATGCTGACCCTGATTTTTTGAAAAAAAAAAAAAAAATCAGAACTGGATATTATAATTTAGAAATTATTTTTAACATTGTTTAAAATCTTATTTTAGTAAACAATTTTGATGAGATCGAAATCATTTTATATTCGACAGTTTGGAGAATCTTTGGACATCTTTAAAAATTATAAATATAGGGCAGTTGAACTTTGCATAAGTGAAAGTATTTGAACGGCAAAAGTATTTGAATCATATATCAGATTTACTTTGAATGCTGTCATTTATTTATTTTTACAAGAAAAGGAATTGTATTATTGCTGATGCATAAAAAGGGATGTTACATCATTTTACAATAACTCTTAGCAGACATTTGAAAATTGCTACTGGCCTGTGATCCGAGCTTCTGGCTACCTCTGTGCGACAAAAATGGCAAATTTCCTGAAGTGGAAGCTAATCTGTAAACTAAGAAACGGAATCAAGTGATGAAATTGACTGATGAGCCAACATTGAAGCTACTGAAGGCTGTGGTAGAAAGGAAATTGGATTATATGGATGTTGTGACAAATCAATGTGTCTTTGTGAAGAAACTAAAATGCAAGTTTTGTTGTAGTTTACTTGAACTGGAAAAGCATATGCCAAACAGGGATAATAACAGTGTTAATTACTTCAATGGAGCTTCAGCAGTTAAAAAATGCAATGCTGAAAACCATTCTAAATACAAATGACATATAAAAGTAATGAAAAAATATAATGCAATGCATACGCGAACAACTTCAGTCAGACAAACCATCGTGGATGTTGTTTCATTGAGGAACCGGAATGAAATGTAAAGTTGTAAAGCCTTTTAACGTAAGCTACTTTCTCGCAAAGGAAGAACATCCAATTAGCTTTTTACCTGCTCAAATAGAGTTGGAAAAGAGGTATAGCATTGCTTTGAGAGAAACTTAACTTTAACCGCGGTGCTTGCAAGACATTTACGATATTTATTGCCAAATCTTTAAAGAATGATCCATATTAAATGTGCTCTACATCAGATCAATCCCAGAAAGAAAAAAAAAATAATATATTTGAAGTCTATTAAAAAACCATAATCCTCCTAAGAATAAGTACAGATGGTCCTTCGCTTTCAAATTTTAAGGCTGATTGAGCAGTTAAAACATGGTGTTTTGCAAGTGATCCCAGACCTTTACTTTTACCTATAAAATGATTTTAAAAATGCAATTTTATCTATGCATTAATAAATTTGATAATAATAAACAAATAAATGTGTGTAATTACATATACAATATATTTAAATGCTTCTTTTTATCTGAGATGTACTTTACTGTTTCGTATTTAAATTTGTAGAGAATTTGCAAAGTAAGCGGTTTTCTTTTCATTATATTCATTCAATTTTCTTTAATGTTTAGTGCAAAATGTATAACAAATTTAGAAATCATTTTTGATTGTTAAGATTGCTGTGAGCTTAATAGTTTTGGACTCCAGTTTATAAAAGTCCGTCACAACAGTATATGATGCCAGTTTTAACATTTTATTTCTTGCTCTGATCCAAGCCAAATTAATTCATATTAATTTGACAAAAACTGGTATTTATTGAATTTTTTTGAACAAAAACAATTCTGCAAATATATATAAATGAAGAGTTTTGTTGCTATGATGTAAAACTCTAGTATTTACATCCTACTGAAGCAGTCCTAAGTTTTGTCATGTTTGATCAGCAGGCATTATTCTCTATTTTCTTTATCATTTAGTACTTGTCATTTTTTGTGCACTAGGGTAAATTTAATATAGACCTACCTACAAAATAAAGCTGATTTTGAACCAGGGCCATAACCAGAAACAAATTTCTTTTCTTTTCTTCTCCTTTTCTTCTTTCTTTTCTTCTTTCTTTTTCTTCTTGTAGGTTATAAATTACTACAGTAATAAATACAAAACTAGCTTTCCAAACAGTTACTTTACATCTTTTGGTGGGTCAGATAGTTTTGGTAGAAAAAACAAAACTATTCGCTACATAGTGCTAAGGTAAGGTTTTGCTACATAGTGCAAAATTAAAAAAAAAAAAAAGTAATCGAAACAACAGTCCAGTTCCAAAATAGCTGGAATACATTAAAATAGAGCAACCAATGACTAGCATCTCAATCCTGCGGTCATTCCCAATGGGAAGCAAAATCCGGTGCAATGCGCATGCTCACGGTCCTCTCCAGTGCTTCAATATTTCGTCAAGGGGTGATATAAATCACAGACTAATATTATATATATAGTATTCTGTGATATAAATAGTGTGCAGAAGCTGAAGATACAATGTTACGATCGAAATCGCAGCTGACAGTCTGACATGCTTCCCAATTACAGTTTTACGATTAAAATCGTAAAAATGCGATCCAAAATGTACAACATTGCATCCTAATGAGAATATTTACGAATATGTACAGTGTTGCCTTGGATTTTAATGTTCGTTCTGAGATTTTACGATTTTTAGGCATTGACAATTTGTAATGTAATGGTTGAATGGTAAACAGAACGAAGAACTGCCCTCTATTTTTTAAATTCTAATCCGATTTTAAATGTATGGTAAAGGAAAGTTTTATTTTAAATAATATAATATTTTATGATTTCGTAATATAGTATTATGTGATTTATATCACCCCTTGACGAAATATTGAAGCACTGGAGAGGACGTGAGCATGCGCGTTGCACCGAATTTTGTTTCCCATTGGGAATGACTGCAGGATTGAGATGCTAGTCAACCAATGGAATGCAATTGACCATCACGAGATCAAACAGAATGGAGCGATTTAGGGGAATGGAACATCAAGGTGACAATGGAGCACCAACTAAAGGGCATATAAATTTGTAAGAACACGGATATGGAATAGTATGGAACCAAAATTATGATGAGAGAACATAATGTACCATGGAATAATCTAATTTTAAAAAAAAAGGCAATAGAATGAGATAAAACTTGTCGAAACTAGTGAAGCGGAACATAACGGATCAGTTGAGAGGCCAAGAAGAAAAAGCATGGTGGAATACAACTGTACAAAAATGTCTAAGCAGAGAGAAAGGAGTAACCGAATAAGAGAACGAGCAGGTTAAGTCATGAAGGGAGCAGAACAAAACAGACTATACAATCTAGTCTAGGAAATAGAACAGACTAAAATCCTGTAATGAAGATGGAATGGATCAAAAATCTTTATTAAAAGGATAATACAGAATAGAATAGTTTCATAGTACAGACAAAAAGAAGTGGCATAATGAAACATAATATTCAACGAACATTTTATGGAACGTAGAACAGAATGGGTTACTGGTCACAACTGGATGCAAGGACATATTCTCCAACCAATATTTATAAACAATTTTATTGAATACTAATCTACATTAAAACAATACTATTTTGAATTTATATTGAACCATAAATAGCATCATTTAGTGTTTTTGTTCCTTGCGCAAAGGCAAAAAAACCCACTCAGCAATGAAGGAAAATTTTCTGTTGTCTGTAATCAAGATTTTCTCTACTTTGGTGCAGGTTACGTGAGTTCCCATTAATATACAGAGATCTGAATATAGTAGTAGGGGGAAAAAATGCTGCATAACATGGTAAGTATAATACACATTAAGTGTCTCTTGGTGAATTGTTAGTCATAACGGAAGTGTATAAAGAACAAGGTTTCCTCCTGTAAAACATTAAATGAATTCGAAGTCAAACTTATCATCAAATTTCATTTCTTCTGTCTGACCAAGACATTAATGCTGTCATGTTTGCAGTAAAAGAACATGTTTTAAAACCGAAATTATTTTGTTTCTTGTATTAATTGATTTTGCGATAAATTTTTTTATAATTATCAAATAGCTAATAATTTGAACAAAATCCTGACAGCTATATTATTTTTCCTTTTCACAATGATAAAAATAAGATAACATGATTGTCTAATGAAAAAATAAGTCAACTTTTAATAAATTAACAGCATTATATATACAGTTTTAAGATTCTGTTTTCTGTGAATGATTATTTCAAGAGTTGTTTAGGTTTTCTTCTTTTATATACATACTAGCAGCATACCCGTTCTTCGTACGGAGTATATAATATAAAGAAATTTATAATTCGCAATCATGTGAAAATTCTGTTAAAATATTAAATTTATCGCTCCTAAAGAGATGTTTAAGAATATCTGTTCTCACTGTTCAAAATTATCTTCACGGGCAGATCTGAAGATTAAAACATCCTGGCCCCTTTTGTAAGCAAATTTACAAAAAAAAAAGAAAAAAGGAATTGAATCAATATATGCAACCCCGTACTACTTATATTGTCGCATATTAGAAAATATGCCAGTGTGTTAGTAGAAGATTACCCGTATTACAATATGAGTCTGAAAAATCTTTGCCAAAATAAAAGAGATGACGTAATAAATAGAAAATATCAATAATCCCCGTACTCTTTATATCAGAAGGTCGTAATTGATGCCAATATATATCAAAACATATGCCAATATACATGTACTACTTATATTATAGTAGATTAGAAGATATAGTAGATTAGAAGATATAGTGAAGATGTGTTCGTAGAAGATTACTCGTACAGCGTACAATATATGAGTCTAAAGAATTTTTGTCATAATAAAACAATTGCATAATAGCTTGAAAATATCAGTAATCTCCGAAAATATCAATAATAATGACGTTTAAACCTGAAGATCGTAATTGATATTATGCAGTCAACAATGCTATCAGAAAAATCAAATTGTTCTTTTCAAAAATATATTTTTATATCCATTTATTTATTATTCAAATTGAAAAATAATAATTAAAATTAACAGACAGATTTAATTTAATTGCGTTTCTGGGCAACATGATATAAGATAGAATCTTCCTCATAAACTGTGAAATTAAATAACCATTTTGATTTCTTTACACTTTTCATTGTTCAGTAAAAGCCTGTGTAAAATAAACCATGGAGATAGATTTCCCATTTAAATCAGGTTTCAAACAATTCATGTTTTCAGAAAGTGACTAATTAGCGCAAAAAATCTCCCATTAAACTCACGAGATAAAATTTTAATTCAATTTCAAACGATTTTCAAGCTTTTCGTTTGGATAAACCACGGAGTTAGAGAGTAGAACTGCTAGGAAAAAGGTTTCGTTTTTTATTAATATCTCAACAATCACTGGTCTTAGATATTTGAAACTTGGACTAAATTTATGGGAGGCTATTTCAAGGCTACTCACAAAATTTCATCAAATTCTTTTAAGCCGTTCTCCTGTGATGATGAGACAAACGAAAATGTCGTTTTTTACTAATATCTCGAGAACCACTGATCGTAGAAACTTTAAACATGGACTAAATTTTAAGTGGGACAATTTCCAAGCTACTCACAAAATTTCATCAAATCCAGTTCAGTCGTTCTTCCGTGATGACGGGACAGACAGATAGATTTTCAGTTTTATTTATATAGATTGATACTCTATAATAATACCGGTTTGAACACCTTTGGTAAGGATATTTTTAGGCATACACAGATTTAGGATTTTGTTATGTTCGGGAGTGCTTAAATATTTTAGCAAACCCGAACAAAATTTTTTGCAATGTATGATGCCAATATATAATTGAAAACAACATTTTTGTATTTTATTTGCATCGTCAATATACAATGGAAAAATCACTGGGGTGTTTTTGAAAAAGGGGGGGGGGGGATACCATCAAGCCTTTCCCACCTATCTAGGTCTGCGTTATGTTTTGAGGGTAAAAAAAAAAATTGTATTTTTGTTTCTAATATTACTTGCTGGTTATTTTAGCCTACATGTGGAATTGTGTGCATCTAATAAAACTTTTTAAAGCTAGCAGATGAAGCTGTTTCATTCAGTGGTGGCTTGTGATTTCAGGAATGAGTTAAGCAGATTTCAGCAGATCAGCTGCAATTCCCTCTCCTCCTCGACAACATACATCATTGAAACACATCACGCTACTGACACAGGTGTTGTTAAATATTATCTAAAAATAGCCAAACGAGTCTGAAAAATTCGCTAAATAATAATAATAATAATAATAATAACCCATTCAGTCGATAACATTGTTAAATGCTTATCCTGCGTCACCTGCTTCACCTTACAAGCCGCCACTGGTTTCATTTGCTTTTTATTAGCTGTATTTAAAGATATATATATATATATATATATATATATATATATATATATACATATATATATATATATATATATATATATATATATATATATATATATATATAAAATCAGATAATGTTCTGAAATAATTTTTATTTTAATAAAGAGTCTGGGATGAAAATTTGAGCAGATATTTTCAAATGATTGACTAAAATAAAATGTATGACAAATTGGGTTTATAGAATAAAAAATCTGATGTGGGCAGCACATGACTTCCCCTGCCGACTCATATTCATGTTTTTTTCATTTCTTTTATAATTCATTAAATTGAGTTTAATTGCACAAAATAACACTGAATTTGCATTTCAAATTCATTTTTTGTTTTTATTTGGTAATTGGACATTTTTCCAAAATCGGCGTAACAAAAATGCAAGAAACCTCAAATATCTTGAGAATGGTTAGTCCTAAAGTATGATGGAGTGTGTTATATTCTTTTTCTCATCAAAAATTGCGTATAAAACAATAATTTAATTGATACATTTGAGCATACAATACATCGTCTGTTTTTTTAGATTTTGGCGATTTTAGCGGGCCATTTCGTAAAAAATGGCAGGTTGTTCTTTTCCGAATCGTACCAAAATCTAATCAGCACCACAGTACACCAGAATATCCCACAAGTAACTTATCTACCAAATTTTGTGAAATTTGTCAATTAGTATTTTAGCTAGGGTGGATACATGAAATTTTTGCTGGCCATTTCCTAAAAAAAGGCTAGTTATTCTTTTCTGAATCGTACCAAAATCTAATCAGCACCAGAGTATCCTACAAGTAACTTATCTACCAAATTTTGTGAAATTTGGTCAATTAGTATTTTAGCTAGAGTGGATACATGAAATGTTTACGGTCCATTTCGCAAAAAAAAGGCGGGTTCTGTTTTCATGAATCCTACCAAAAACTAATCAGCACCAGGGTCTCGCCCAAGTAACTTACCTACCAAATTTTATGAAATTCGGTTCATTAGTTTTTTAGTTAGAGTGGATGCATACATTGCAGACAGACAGGCCCACAGACAGATGTCACGCTAAAAATAGTTTTTTTTGTATTTTAGAGGTCTCGAACCGTGTAGATCCATCCAAAACTCGAGCTGTGATTTTCGGCATGATTCCAATACTTTCCCTATACGTTACCATGTATTGCAGGGAAAGTAAAAAAATTAAATTTGTATGAAGTTTTGTTATTGCATATTGAATTTTACAAGAAAGATTTAGCTCTATTTTAAATCTTTGAGCTTGTTATGTGTTAAGATAATCCCCTGATGAAATGTGTATTCAATTTAATTTAAAAATTTGTTGTAACCTGTCCTTAAAAAGCAAATACGTTATTATCTAAATGTTAAGTTAAATTTAATTGCTTATGGATACCAATAAAAATAATCTTGATAGCTGCAAAATTAAAAATCAGCAAAAATTTTTATTTTCATTCAAAAAGAAGCAAGGATTGGAAATATTTTTTAATGAGGAGACATTATTAAAATGCACTTTAAAGTACATTCAATTATTAATTTTTAATAATTTTAATGTAAATGTACTCATTTAATAGAAAATGGATCTAATTAAGTAAATAAACTAAATAAAAGTTCTTGCTAAATGATTCTAAAATAAGTTATTTTAATCATTGAAATTCTAAAACTTCACTTTTATGCTTGCTTAAAGCCTAATCTCTGAATTTTGATAATGCAAACACTAGAATTTAAAATACATAGAGCACAGATAAAATCTTTTGATTTTAGCTCAACTAAAATATATTTGAATGCTTATTTTAAAACTTAAAACAGGATTACCACCAACGAGATGACACTATTGAGGAGTGCATATCAGTTCCTAGAAGAGTGATTATTCACTCCTAAATAGAGTAATAATCACTCTAAAAATACAAATTCTTCACTCTTAGATTCTCCACAATAAATAGAGTGATAATCACTCTAAAAACACTAATTCTTCACTCTTTCCAATGGGTGGAAAAACCACTTTTGCTAAGAGTGTATATATTCACTTCTTGACATGGATTACTCACTCCAAGGTGGAGTCAATAAATCACTCATTTAGAGTGGGTATTCACTCCAAAAGAGTGGACTATTCACTCTTTCCCTTGAGTAAAAGACCCTCTTTTTTTAGAGTGAAAACTCACTCTTTAGAGGTTGGCTTAATTCCACGTCTATCTTAGAGTGACTATTCACTCTTTTTGAGTGAATTCTCACTCTTTTAAATTTAGAGAGTAGACGCTGTCTACGGAAAAGCTTAGATTGCACAAAACTTGCATAACGATTGTCTTGCTATATATGTGACTCATCCAGACTCATCATTATTTTCTGTAGGAGGCATTAGGTGAAATCCCGTCATGCTGCCTCCAGAGACCAAATCTAGTTAAAATTCACATAGATTTTATGAAAACAGTTCAGTAATTACCACGAGAATCTAAAGCCTGCGCCATTTAATTTGATATACGATTTATATTTTTTCAATTAGCGTTAGCTGAGATTTGGAATGAAAACAAAAGAAAAAAAAACTTGCAGAAATAATATATAGTTCTTTTTTAATGACGTATAAAAAATTATAGTTTTGAGAACGCCGCAAAGGTATCTCCGGCAAACCCCATGGGATAATTTAAATATTAATAATATGTCTATGCAAGCGACATTTTCTTCTTGAAAACGTGAAAGAAACTTGTAAATTGCACCAATTTTGAAATTGTCTTTGTGTCTTGATATTATGGGAACTTTCATGGAAATTGAGAATTCATTTTTCTTCTCAGCTTTTGAGAACAATGAACGAATTATTGTTCACATCAGTTAAATCATTTGAAACATGCTGTTTGATTTTTAATTTATCGTTTTTGCTTTTAAAAGCATATTTAATTTCTTAAATTGCAGTTATTACAATTATGAGAAAAACAATCGTTTTTTCTCGAAAACGTGTTGCTTACATGAAATTATATCTTACATTATTCTTAATGTTTCCTTTCTGGTTGATGTGAAATAAATTTTATTTTGTCAATTAATAAAATGAGTGTAGAGGCTATTATTCATTGTTTAGCTATAGTAAAGCAAAATCAATTACCTTTCAAATTAGTTTATAAAAATTAGAACGTTTACGAACGTTTTGCAAATTTAAAGTAGTTTCTCGTGATTCTAGGACTATAAATTATTTTCGTTAGTTTGGTAATGAAAAAATATATTGATTTTAGTGGTCATAGTTCTATATTAGCAAAGGAATGTTAATAAAGGAAATCATATTCAACATTTTATATTTTATAAAGTGAACATTTTAAAATTACACTTTTCCTTTTAAGTGATAAATCTACATTTTCTTTTAATGTACAATTTCTTAAAATATAATATAAAGAAATACTTTTATAGGAATTTGAAAGCTATGAACGATTTGTCGAAAAAATTGATATACCTACTTGCTCACAACATTACTCAGAAAATTTTGCATCCAAAATAAAATTTAGTATCAAATTATACTTCGTGAATAATTGCTTATTTTGAACCTGAATTAATTTGTATTTAAATTACATATCTATTTTATCCAATGTTGCACTTAGCTTTCATAAAATTTAGAAGTTGCAACAGCATAACCTTTTAAAAATTATTGTTGTAACAAGAAAACTTGAAAAAAATATTCGGTTCATTTTATATATATTATTCTAAAAAGTCCATGAAAACGTATTGAGAAGTTGCGATATTGTGTGCGCAATGTCAAAAGGTTACATTAAGAGAAAAATAACTTTAAAATTATTTACTTATCAATTTTCCCATATTTGACCCAAGAAATTTTGGGCTATAACTGTAGCAACTATGGAAATATTTTCATTCGGATAGTTTTAAAATGTTCAAAATAATTTATATTTTCATCTGTATTGCTTTGAGAAAAATTGATCTTTTTAAGGTTTAACAGTCCTAAGACCCCTTAAAACAGAACGAAATAACAGAATGTAAACTTTAAACTAAAATGAAAACTCTGTGGGAACGAGAGTATTCAAAATATGGCGGCCTACATCAAAAGAACAACGGTTGCATATCGCATCTCGAAGCGTGATCCTAGAAAGGCGGGCTCTAATGGCTTTTATACTCGGAACAAAAATCCAACATGCTCTCATGCCAAATATATCATCCAAACAACAACGTCTATTCTCATTTTTTTTTTATTATTCTACAGCTATTCGAGGCGGGCCCTATTTTTATGCGAGGTAAAAACTGCATAAACATCAGGGAATTTTTTTATAACTCCTTTTTATTCTCATTTGCTGCTTGCTGTAGTGTAATTTATAAATTGCACCAATCGGAGGCCAGTGCCTGACGAGATACAAGAGATATGGTGATGATAAAAATTCGATTCCGATCTCTTTTCTGATTAGATAACGTGTTTAAACTTCATTTAAAAAATTTAAGACTATTAAATTAAAGAAAGAAATTATAAGAGTCATATCACGTACTTGATTAGATTTATGATAACGGGATAATTGCATTGTTTTTATTTTTAGTTCGCTATAATTTGCTTTTTATAATACCTCATCGTGATAGCATGATGGTATTTAATTTTGTTTGCTTAGTTACATGAAATACATTTCATGTAATGAAGAACCCTGAATTATTTTTTATGAATTATTGATTTGCATATATTGTGTTATCAGCACCACATTAATTTATAGAGCGCAAGTATACCTAAGGGCACCTGACGATGTAGCATTGCACTAGTGTGGTCCATTTATTGATTTGAATATAGTTACACTAACAATGAGTTAAGAAAGTGTTTCTTTTTGTGTGTAAATATATGGGTGTCACTTCGCTTTAATATTTTTATATTTGTATTAGTTCCTCAATGAGGATGACGGCTTAATAAATTTAATCACTTCACCATGGAGTTAGAGGGAAGTTAATGAAGCATGGATGAAAATCTTGCAAATATCGTAATGATTAGAGAATTATATTTAGGTACCGCTAGTGTTGGCAACGTCCCATCTATTCTCATTGGATACAACAGAAAATAGAAGATGCTGCCATTGCAGTTAACTGTTATTCCATGCTGATGAGAGCATAATAAGCACGAAACCGGTCCATGTGTACTGTTACCGGCAATGGGAGTGTCTTCCTTTTGTTTTTTTTTTTGGGGGGGGGAGGAGGCCAATTTCTGGCGGGTTCTTGTGAATGGGAAACATTTGAGTAGAAAATATGCGACTTTTATTCAGAAATACATGATGGGTTTTCCTCTTCAGTGAAAAACCTTCTTGTTCGCCAGAATCAATTCAAGAAGGTAGCAAATCTCCGCCCCACCTTTTACGGATCACTGAATGAATTACTAAAAAATTTGAATTAATGTGAACAATCACCCCTACACATGAACACTGAACGGCATTTACATTTGGTTTGAGGTTCTAAATACTAATTTTGAAATAAAACAGCAAAGGAAAAGGAAATTGATTTTTGTGGATATTGTTTATATTGACACTTATATTGACCTGAATTACAATTGATATATTGTGTCAAGTTTATATTGACCTGAATTGCAATTGATATTTGTAATTCAGGTTTCTTAACTAGAGCTTAAAACCGCGCTTGTTGATCTTGGTGCAAAACCTTGGCGGGTGTTATATTTCTAAATTAATTAATTAAAAATACTTCTAAATATTTTATCAAAGAACGGGAGATGACGAAAAGAAGATACAACACCATATTTTTATAGAAAAATGTATGGATATTTTTAAGCAATTTCTATGTTTGGGAAAACGAAAAAAGTGTTTAAAATCGGCGTCAAATGTTAAAAGATAGAACTTCGGCCAGACTTTTGGAACAAAATACCGGAACCAATCAGAATCGGTCCCATGGATGGCTGGACTCTCTTTATAAATGTACTATATATAAAGAACGTCTTACATGTGGACAATCCATTTGGTGGGCAATTCTTAATCTGTCAGCATTGGATAAAGAGAAAATTATCCGTGATTTCAAAATGATCCTATGCCTTTCTATTATTCATTTGGTCAATATTTTAGACTGTGTAATTTTTATTTATCCCACATAATAACTTGGGACGTTTTGTGACGTGGCAACATCAGAGGCGTTTATGGATTAACATTTCAGCAGCATTATAATTAAACATTGCCCAGAATCATTGAATTTTTTCAATTTAATTTTCTTTGTATTAAAAAAGTGCTGGTTATGTTTCGTGTGTGTGTGTGTGTCAGGAGGGAGATAGCGTTAAAAAAAAACCTGATCAAATTCTGAACCTGACGGGACGTGGTACAACAGGCATGAAACTTACTTACGATTCATGTCAGAATCCTTCTTCAACGAGATCCCAATCTTCATTGGTGCGGGCCAAAAAGTGGATAAAAAATGAACTTCTCATTTTGGAAAACTTTCCCGCCAATTAATTATCGGCCAAAATTGCTGCCAAAAAGGGATATTGACACAATAATTTACTCTCCCTATTAACAGCGATATCCCACTGACACTAATTTCCAGGGATAATGAGAGCAGGGTGGGTAAACACGAGAACGGAGCCGTCACAAAACTTCAGTCAAGTCGTTCATCAGACAGGATGATATTTAATCAACCCGTTCAACGGCTATAATGATTTGTAATTAGTAGTTTTACGTAACCGCCATTGAAGAATGGCAGCGGCTCCTCTTATGGACGTAGCATTTAGTGGTAGGCAAGAGGACTGATGGTGCTGATTTTAACTACAGCGGTTCTTGTTTTTGGATGCTGATAAGATAATAGAGTAGATAAATTTCGAAGATTAGATGTAATATAGTGTAGCATTAAAGCAGTGTTTCCCAAACTGGTACGTGTACCCTTGGGGCTACGGACCCGAATTTGTTGAATTTACTTCATTTACCAATGGAAACAATTATAAAAAAACACTGGAGGTGGCATCAAGCCAATGGAGCCAAAATGAATTTGCGGCGTAAGTCTTGCAGAATAAATATCTAATAAAGTTCAAATTAGATATTTCTGTAGGGCTTACAAAGGACTAGTAATTATTCACTAATTACTGCTCATAGCTAGTTGAAATATTGAAATTAGAGCCACATTTAAAAATAGCTTAAACTATAAAAATATCGAAATTATAGCTATGATATTTCAAAAATTACGAACTTGATCCGACATCGAATTATACACTTGTCAAAAGTGAAATTGTAACACCATAAAGGAATGCACGTAGACACATGCAAATCATAGTACCGTTAGAAAAGAGAGTCATATGTAAATGATTAAAAGAACAAACAAAGATATGCAAAATAAACCTGTTTATTCAGCAAAGAATGTGTAAACGGCGAGACATACTATCGATGAGACTATTAATGGTTGCCTGAGGGCATCCCTGCCAAGCAGCGTCCACAGCGATACGTAGATCATTTACGGTATGTACCAGTGGCCCCGGGTCCCCTTGACGGCTGATGAGGACCCACATGTGTTCAATGGAAGAGAGATCCGGCGAGGTTGCCGGCAAGGAAAGAATATGAATTCCGTTCAGACTGTTGAGAGTTCGATGTACGGTGAGGCATTGTCTTGCTGGAACACAGTGCGCAGTACGACCTTCACCAGTGGCCAGAGTTGTCCGCTGATTGAACATGATACCGCCCCAAACCATGATACTCGGTATGGGACCGGTGTGACGCTCGGTGATATGGGCTGGCAAGTGGCGTTCCCCGGGAAGCCGCCACAACCATCCACGTCTGTCATTCCTCCACAGGCAGAAGCGAGATTCATCCGTAAACAATACCAGATGCCATTCATTCGTCCAGTTACGATGAAGATGACACCACGCCAGACGTGCATTCCTGTGTTGAGCACTTAATAGCACCCCTGTGACTGGCCGCCGTGCGCGCAACTGTATTTCATGCAACCTGTTGCGAATAGTTTGGGCGCACGCAAGTGCAGCCATTGATGGTGGCAAGCTGTTTCAGATGTCACTTGCCGTTGCAAACGTATCTCGACGAGCCGTTCGACGAATCTGCCAGTCTGTGCTCTCTGTCGTGCGCCTGTTCGATCCCCTCCCTCCTCGGCGAGTTCTCTGATGTTCCTGCGTCCATCGTGTCACACATCGCTGGATGGTACTCACGTCGTGCCTAATACACGTGGCAATTGCACGCATCGACAAACCTACGTCACGCAGCTCCGGGGTACGGTCTCGTCCCTCAGCCGTTACCTGTTAGTATACAGCTCGCTGACGTCTTCGAGGCATTGCTTCTTCACTTGTTTGAAATTTCGGCTTCTGCAAATCGTCGCTGATAGCATTTACGGGACGAGCCGTCTGCTGGTCTTTATCACCCGAAACTGGGTGTCATGTGACCCGATACGTACGAAAACTAAATCATTCGTATATGACTCTCTCTTCTACCGGTACTGTGATGTGCATATGGTTACGTTCATTCCTTCATGGTGTAGCAATTTCACTTTTGATGAGTGTATATCCTTGTAGGGCATTCAAAGCGCTACAAGTTACTACACTTTTTGCTTTCGAGCTATAAGCATTAAAAACTTTAAAAACTGAAATTTTCAATCTTTTTCAACTTGACAAGGCGACTGCTCGAAAACGATGAGAGATTTTCTAAAAACAAATTATTGATCTAGAAACTAAATTTTCTGTTGAACATTTTGTTCCTCTTACACCCATATTTTATAGTTTAGAAGATATTTTGAGTGAAAATAAGCAAAGTGAATCAAAAACTCGCTCTGACAAAAACTTTTATATTTATTTATTTATTTATTTATTTGTTTTTTAAAAGTTAAAAGTATTAAAAGATTGAAATTATTTTTGAAAATTCACAAATAGTACTACATATCCGTCAAGCATAAATTACCTGCATTTTTATCTATTAGGTTTGCAGATATTAGCTTCCAAAGTGTTTACATTTCTTTGTAAAGCTCCAATTTCAGCTGGATACTCTGATCGTAGATGCTACTCATGTCAAAAGAGTTAAGTGAAAAAGAAGCAGTCTATGGAAAGATATAATTTCTACCAAGCGCGAAGTTTCAAAGTTTTCTGGTGCATTGCAGAAATAAATATAAACAATAAGCCCAACATTTTCAAAACGAGCCCAAAAATTTCGCTTTCTCTACTTCGCGTCCAGATATGCGTAACTCAACGTTTTCCACTGCTCCAATGGGATGGAAAAAAAGGGTTCTCAGGTAAAATTAAAAGCTTAGAAAATGGATATCATTGTCATAATTTAAATAATCGATTAAATCACACGTGAAGTATAGTTTGAGATTCCTTCTTACAGGGTTAAATTTAAAAGTTGAAAAGTGTATGAAAATAATCTAAATAAAGATGTGTTCGTAAAAGAAACTCGTAATAAGCTCGGCGATTTTAATGTTTGGATATCCTTCAATAAATAAACATTGATGGACAAAGACTCGTAACCGAAGTGTTTGTTTCTCAACAATGATATTAAATAATACGCTTTGCCACCTATGCAAGCGGTCGACAACCGGGCCTCATGCAGCCCACCACTTTGTGTGTTGCGGCCCGCGACCATGTTTGCTATAGAATGACATTAATATTTAAAATACAAAGATACTCCACATTAAAAATTGCATTATTTTATTTGATCAATATTAATTTCCTCGATTCATTTTTGTGCAATCTAGAAATTGTGTTTATTTGCAAGACAAAACATGTTCATAAAATTTTTTGCAGAAAAAAAAATATATATCAGCTTCCTGAAATTAAACATTTGGCTCAAGTTTCGTTGATATTTGTAAAACTTTCACCGTATTTGTCTTTTTACATTTTCTATATATTGATAATGTAATATCTAAAATCCAAAGACTTTCATTCATTTCTCATTTTGTCGCTCATAACCCTATTTTTGGTTAAAACTGTTTGCATATACATATGGTTATTGTACAATGTATGTTACAGGTAATGCATACCAGTATGAACTCAATTTTTACTATTTCAGCGCAAATGATAATATAAAATTTTGCATGCCTTCTCGTGAAGAGCATCTCCAAAAAATGTTAAACTAGAAATATTTCAAAAAATTTTTTACTTAAAGATTTATGTCTCTTCCACCCCAACCTTCCCTTTCTTCATGATTGTCAAGCCGTCTGACACGTGCGGCCCACAAGTGCAGAAAGGTTGCCGACCCCTGACCTATGTCACGTGGTATATTATCGAATCATTTGAAAACCATTTTAATAAGTGCAAAATCATTTGAATTAACTGCACTATATATAAATTATTCATCAAAACATTGAATGACCATACGGATTTATTAAAATCAGTAAAATCCACTCGCTTTGTGCGCCAAGCCTGTTCAAATACACCCAAGGAGGGCCTACATTGGATTCTGATAGATTCCTAATTAATAATTATCCAACATTGTAGCTTTGGGATTCAGTGTAAGCCTATGTAGGGGATAATGCCTCTAAAGCAATGCTGCTATATCTACAACATATGTGTGCCGTAATGTACCATACGACGAAACTATGAGCTACGCATTAAGACAGCTTTGAGAATTATTGGTTTAGAGGAAATTCGGCACGAATAAACTATTGGTGTGTTTTAAAAATCTCTAGAACAATTTCCTTATTCTACGCCTACATGTACAATACAATTCTTGCATATAACTAACTCTATGAGGATACGGCTTCAACACCCTTTTCAGGGAAAAGTGAAGTGCACCTTTCATTCCAATTTGATTGCTTTGGGTCCTCCCATTGTCATACGTCCCGGAGAAGAATCGCACATGACCATAGCGGCAAAAAGGAAAATCACTCAATTCAATGTATATGTCGTAACAATATTGTAATGCTATGATATAAAATAATATTTAATTTCTGTATCCTCGTTGGAGAGAAACAGACCATAATTTCATTGCATTGAAAAATAAATATTGATTTCTATGGAAATTTTTTGAAAGGAATTTAGAACCTTCACTGCATCAGACAGTTATAGTGTCAAACATCAACTTTCTCTGCTCAAAAGCTTGATTGCTAAGAACTAGTTTTTATAGAACAACCAGTTCTGGTGTAAAATAAAGATGTTTTAACTGCTATTCTGCATTTTTACGACTGACCCTTGTGCCCTTAAACTATTATTTTGTGGGCAGCGCCGTGTTGCACGGTAACAGGTGGTCAATGCGGAGAAATTCTTCCCTGAGGTTGGACGGGGAAAATTTCGCATTCAACATGTGTTGCCAAAGCAAACAATTACAGGAATCATCTTCAAACGGCTTTGTATGCCCATTCCTCTAACCTGTGTTTAAGTACAAAACGTGGGTAATTGCAGAGGTGTACAAAGAACAGTTCCCGAAGGGGTGATGCCGACATATGCATTTCAAAGAGGAGAGTATAGTCAGTGTTGTACGGTGACATTGGTTTTATGGTCTGTTTTATAAAACGTTGTGTCATATCATTTCACTTCGAATTGCTGTTGGGAATACTAAATTAAGTCGTTGACGGGAGCGACAGATTTAAGGGTTATACGTGACGATGCACAAATGGGACCTAAGTAGAATTGTTTATTTTTAGATAGAAGAAATTTGTTGTGCGCAGCATATGACTTTCCCTATATAGATACATTCTTTTGTTTTCATATCGGGGCTGCCCAAGAGGGCGATGGATACAACTCCAATGATCTTGACCACCAGTGGGAGGCTGCTAAATGATTTTTGGAAGCCATGAAATATTCACGGGGTGAGGAATATCAGATATCGAGGTGGGGGGAGAGTTATGAAAATATTTTCAATGGTCCGTGATAAATGTTTGCAGGGGGGCACAATTTGTATGAGCGACCGTGCTCTTATATAAGTAAAGTTTAGTTTATAAATTAAAATTATAAAGTAAAGTTTAAAATATAAAGTAAATAAAAAATATATAAAATATATAAAAAATAAAAAATATAAAGTAAAGTTTTATCGCACAAAATAAAATGCAAAACTTATGCTTATTTGAAATTGTTTCCAATTTTCCGCTTTAAAACATTTTTTTTTACTTGGCGATTTAGCGCAATTTAAAACGTCGCCAGCTTGCCTGAATTCTAAAACACCAATATATCTTGAGATTTTAAGTAATGAAGTTGGTTTTCTTTTTGTTTTGTTTTTGATGAACATTTATTACATAAAAGAATAATTTAGCTTATACAATTAAGCATATTTAGGTTTGTTTCAGATAAACTGATTTACGCATATTTTCCCTGGTTTGTTTGAAATCAATTGAGAACAAATTTTTAACAAGAAAATAACATTTTGTACCGCTTTAATTTTATTTCAGTATTGCTCCGGGCGACGCCAGGTATTTATGCTAATTTAATAAAGATTAAAATTTCTACTATTCTATTGTGTCATCGAATTTTCTTTGCAAACCAAATCGTTTCGAGCCATCTTACATTCCCATCAAAATTTTACTACGAAAAATATCTGCTACACCCTAAATACACAACTGACAATTATTTACTCAACACAACGCTAGTCACTGCACACCTGTGCTATTCCACAAACACCAAGAAACGCCAAAAATATCCGCATCAATTACACTATCAACAAAATCTCCGTGTGACATCTCTAGGGCACACATACCCCCAAGCACACAACAATCGAACCTACACCTACACTAACATCTTCTGTCAATATTTACTGCAGAGCCAGGCATACACACAAAATCTGCTAAGTATACACCAGGTAAGACCGCAGGAACTCCGTGCACGTGCAGGGAATTGTGTACATTCCGGGATCCGATTGTACCACAAAAGAACTAACAAGTAGGTACAGGACATAAAAAGGTGAGTAGTGACTCCATCCCCGTCTTTAAAACGTTCGTTTTTATATAATAGAATGTTGAGGAGGGGGTGGATCTACCTGAGAATTCCACGAGAGTGGGAGGGTGAATATGCGAGAGCGTTTTTTGATGGAAGAAGTAAGACTATAAAAACAACAAGAGATTTTTAAGAATCTATTTCCACACCTGCACGCCTGTCATTTATTTATTTACTAGCACTTGGCGTTGCTCGTGATTAAAAATATGTGTAAACTATAAGTTTTCTAAACGATATTGTCTTTCAAAAAATTCTAATAGAAGATTTAATTTAATTTCCCTATAAAGAAAAAATAAGACTAAATTTACAAAATTATCTTTACAGGCAGATCTTGAAGTGTATCAATAACTTTAAAATGAAGACGTAAAATGGTAAAAGACATAAGCTTTATAACAATCGATTAAACACAATGGAATACATATGAATTTGAAAAATCTCTGCTAAAATTACACATATGACTTGAGAAATTGAAAATGTCAATAATTCCCGCAATCCTAAGGCCGTAACTCAATCGAAAATACAATACAGTTCATTTATAAAATTTATATTTATATCAAAAGCTTTATTATTTAAACCGTATAAATAAAATAAAATCTGCGGATCAAACACATTAGATTTAATTACGTTGCTAAGTAACATGATATCATTTTTTGGAAAATAATTGTTTGTATAATGCTATTTCTATGAAAGATTTAATTTTGCGGGGTTTTTTTTATTATTATCTCGACAACTCCAGATCCTAGAAACTTAAAACATGAACGGGATTACCAGCAAGGAAGTATAGATAATAACTACACTAAATACACGCATTAAAAAAAATTCGGTTACGCCAGATCGATGGAGCCAAAATGGTTTGGAGTAAGCAACGTCTTCTTGTAGTATAAAACTTTATGCTACAAGACATAAAGTTTTATGTGCATAGACAGCATAGACTAATTTCTTTTTGTAATATGAAACAAGAAAAAATTATATATTCTTATGGGGTTATAAAAGGGCTGCAACAAATGGCTCGCTTATTGTTGGTCTAGCTAAAATATAGAAATCAGAACCATCTTCTCGAAATAGTTCAAAATATTAAAATATCAAAATTATATAACCACTGTTTATCACCAAGATCACCAAATATGTCACCAAATGCAATAGATGGGCAGGTATATTGGTTTTTCTTATATGTTTCGTACACAACTGCATTCTTTTTCTTGCATTCTTGCGCATTTCTTTATTTTCATGACGTGAACTTTTAATGGAATAGGGTCAAGGGAACTGAGCACAGTAGCAGTAATTACCCCCCCCCCCCCCACTCGCCTCTCCAGTAAAATACCAAATTACCTTTCTCATGTGCTAAACGCAATATTTGTTCATTCCCTAGGCGCTGAAGTTAACCACGAAACAATAACAACATAGGATACAGAAATACGTGGATGGTTTGGTATTTTTTCGTGCAGACAATCAATTACAGCAAAGTTAATTGCCGACTTCACACGTTTGCCGAACGATTATAGGTGACATCGTTGACCCCTTGCAACAGAAGGAGCAAGCAGTGACTTTTTCTTACAGTTGTTTGTCCCTCAGTGGTTTGTTTCTCTTTTTATGGATACTTTTTCTTTTACCCGAAATCACACATTTGTTTAACAAGTATCACTGATGTGACCAGGAAGAGATATCGAAAGGGGGTTGGGGCATCACCCTAAAACCTCTTTAGCATCACCAGTGTTCCGCCCATTGGCGTTTCTAGAAAAATAATTCAGGAGTTGGTGGGGGGGGGGGGGTGGGGGTTGCAATAGAAAAACTTAATAGTTCTTAATTTTCTATGGCAAACGCTGGTTTACTTATGAAGTTTTGAACCCATAAATTTCAATATAATAATAGTAATAATAATTTAATAACAATCCAAAGAAATCAGATTACATAATCCATGAATACCCACCCTCCTAAAAGATTAGTCTTATGTAAGGAGAGGAGTAAACAAAATTACAGAAGCATACAAAGACATAAAATCACCAATGGAACAATTACAACACATCATTACACTATAACATTTAAAAATAAGCATGGCCAATAAAAAATATAAGGATGACAATTAAAACAGGTAAATAATATTAGATATCAATATGACAAAATATCTCAACTTCAGCTGGATTATAAGTGAATAATCAGTCTTTAGTAGTCTAGCGAACAGAACTAAGAGTAGAAATGATTTTAAGGGGACTGTGGACGTTGAAATGAGCAAAAATCGACTCAAAAAAGTTTTAATATATAACATTATTTTACACATTTAACATTTGCTTACGGATGGGACAGCGTTAATCTCAAACGAAGAACCTCCCGAAAAGACAGGTATTTGATATACCTGCTGCAGCAGATGCAATGTTTCTGTCGGCGATTTCCATGGACGCCAATGCCTGCAAAGGGGGAATCGAACTGTTTGGGATAGGGTAGCGATTTCCATGGACGCAAATGCCTGCAAAGAGGGATCGAACTGTTTGGGATAGGGTATATCAAATACCTGTTTTTTGGGGAGGTTCTTCGTTTGGGATGGACGCTGTCCCACCCTTAAGCAAAAGGTTGAATGCATTTTGTTTTAAACGTAATTTTCAAAGGTTTTACATTTTCAAAATGCTCCATGCGTCTTAATTTTTGTCTGAGATGCATGAAATTTGGCAAGAAGACACCTCTTACACTTTTTAATGAAACTGGGTATGCCTATTATAATTGGACTTTATTAAGGTAATTAAAAGTGAATAAGAACCTAATTAAATGATGAAAATTAAGTTTTAATGCAGAAAAATGTTTTTAAAAAATTAATTTTCTAAGGGATTTAAAAATGAATACCTAAATTTGTTCATGATATGTTTTTGAGTGATCATAATGTAAAATTAATCAAAAATGTGAACAAATGGCAAGCAAGGAGCATTTTCAAATTTTCGTTAAAAAAATTTAAATTAAAAAAAATGCAAAATTATAACAAAATTGAAAACAAAAATTAATGAATGGTATTGTATATAGTAATGTTAAGAGAAATATTTATACAAATTTTCACGTTTCTAAGTCAATAAATAAATGAAAAAAATTTCAACGTCCACCGTCCCCTTAAAAGATTGAGGCAGACATTTGTAATATCTAGGACAGTGTTTCCCAAACCGTGCGCCGCGAAGTATAGTTGGGTGCGCCGTGAAAGAATTAACATTACATTAAAAATGAGTAAAATATGAAATAAAACTCTTAATATAAATCATTAATATTAAAATAATATAAAATCTTGCATATTTGTTGTGTAGTGCTTGGTTCAGTACGAATGTTAGATTCCATTAAAATAATTATATACCGCATATATATATATGTATATGTATATAATTTATAATTGTATTTAGACATCTTAATAGTCTTCACACAAGCATGCAAGGTGAAAATGAAAATATTCTTACTTCGACAGATTGCATTTCAGAAAAGAATAGCAATTTAGGAAACTAGAGCTAAAAATTGTAACTTTGAAATGCTTTTATTAGTTGGTAAAACCAACATAAAAGAAATGACTCCTTTTGTAGTTGAGCATTTGACAATTCTAGAAGAAAAATCAAACTATTATTTTCCATCACTGAATACAGAAGATTATGACTGGGTCCGAAATCCATTCATAAAAATTTTACCTGATATTGGTTTGAACTTAAAAGAAGAAGAAGAATTGGCTTCTATTTCCAGTGAACGGGAACTTAAAATCAAGCATGCAATATTACATATTGATGCATTTTGGATTTCTATTAGAGAAGAATATACCTCTGTAGCTAAAAAAGCATTATCCATTTTGATGCAGTTTTCCACATCATATTTATGTGAATTGGGATTTTTTTCCTCACTCACTAACATTAGATGTAAAAACAGAGCGAGACTTCATTGCAGATAATTGAACATGATAAGATAATTGAACATAATAAGATAATTGAACATGATAAGATAATTGAACATGGAAAATGTGGTGAAGAAACATCAAGCTCATGTTTCACATTAATAATTTTTTTTATTTACAGAACAAAAAGTAAGTACAGTACTTAATAATTTTCTTTAGTTTCATTTTTTATGTTCATATGTATATATATATTCATATAGTTATATATATATATATATTGTTCATACATATATATATATATATATATATATATATATATATATATATATATATATATATAAAGTGCGCCGCAAAATTTCATTTGTTGTAAAGTGCGCCACGAGTTAAAAAAGTTTGGGAAACACTGATCTAGGAGATACAACTTCTGAAACCTAGTAGAATGGGCTCGAGAATGCCTTATAATACCCTTCCTCAGTTCGAAGTTATACACTGACCACCACCAACACTCTTATTTCTAATATAAACATATTAAGAGCATTGTAAACACAAAAATGCCTATGAAATATAAAATGCTATATACAAAAAAATAAATATTTTTTTATAATTATGAAAGTAGTTAGAAAATCCAAGAATAATTTTTGGATATTTATACGTGTCATAGAAAGTTGCTTATGTGTTTCTATGTGTGAAAAAAACGTGATTTAGGATTTTTATTAGACAAGGAGGCTTCGTAGTTTATTAAACATTTATCTTATGTTCTGATAGAAAACTTCAAGGCATCTTTCAAACTCATCTCAAGACTATATGTATTAATATACATCGATCATTTTACAAAAATTAAACGTACTTCTGTAAAGATTCACAGAATTATCTCTAAATGAATATTTCTATTTTTCATTTTCATTAGCAATAGAATAGCGGTTGAAGTACTTTTTGACTTTTGCTTAAATGATAATGTATGGGGAAAGTATTACAATTGGGTCGAAAATCGCAACTCGAATTTCGACGAATCTACACGTTTTGGGGCCTCTAGAACACGAAAGGACTATTTTTAATGTGACGTTCGTGTATCTGTCTGTGCAATACATGTATCCACTTTAGCTAAACAACTAGTACGTCAAATTTCACAAAATTTTGTAGATATGTCATCGGTAGTGTGTATAGTAGATACTTGTGGTTACTTTGTGCAACTAAATTCAATTTAATGGATTATTGAAGAAATATAGAGAAAATAAATTTGAGTCTGTAGTGAAAGTCATGTAGTGAGAAAGTGAAATCACTAACTTGGCAGTGCGGGGATTTGATCCCGGGACTAAAGCGTGATAGATCAGTATCATCATAGAGTTGAGCTAAAGACGTTGCCAGCTCTCTCTCTCTCTCTCTCTCTCTCTCTCAAGGCATTTAATACTGCGTTCACTACAGTCATGTACTTCTCACATCATATTTTTAAATACTTGCTTAAAATGTATATTTAAAGTGCATTATTAAATGTGTTTTTAACGAAATGATTGTTCTTTATTCGTATGGCCTGCTATTTGTATAATTGCGCAGAACCGGTTACTTTTGGGATTTAAAATTTAAAAATAGGCCTCTTTTCAAGACAAACAGGAACACTCACTTATTCGAGACAAATCGGTGGCTGAGATCGAGCTTTCTTGAATCTAAGAATTATTAGACTTCTTGTGTGCCACTTAAAAGATAAATGAGTAATACGAGGAGTATAAATGAAACCTAACTTAATCGCCTCTCTGGAAATATATATTGGCATTGGAGTTATCTGATATAATATGACAGAGGTAGTGATTGGGGTAGTAGGTGAGGTAGCCAAATTATTGGGCACTTTCACAATAGCTAGAACCTTCGGTTTTTGTGTCATTCGAGTCACCTCAGTTACGAGTCTAAGGGGAAAAAAAATTAAAATTTCAAAAATTCGAATTATTCGAATAATTTGCTGCAAAGGAATAATAATAATAAAATCCCAAACCATTTGGCTTAATTATCTATCACTTCCATTCTGGCTAGAATATTGGTTTTGGTTTCATTCTATCTGTCTCAGTTTCCAGGTTAACGAAAAAAAATTTATAATTTAAAAAAAATTTTAGTTAAAGGTGACGCCGCAAATTAATAATTAAAAAATTCAAAATGATCAATCACTATCACTCGAACCAGAATCTCCGTTTTTGTCTCATTTGATCCGGTTTTGTCTCATTTGATTCTTCCATATTAAAGGCAAAATCGAAAATTCCGAAAATTTGAATTGGCGGTAACGATACGAAGGGATTTTCAAAAAATCAACAATTTTGCCTCTCGAAGACAGTAAATACACAATTTGGTATCCTTTACGCTGACAACAATTAAAACTGGCTAACAACCAGCTTTTATTAAGAGTGTAGGGGTAACATTTAGTGACCGCTAGCTATTGAGAACGCACAAAGCACGAGTGAAATTACTAATATTAAAATATTCACTGAACTTCGAAAAATTTTCAGCTATAAAGATAAAAAAAGAAAAAAAAAAAAAACCAATCACGGTGTTTGCAAGTCACGGAAGACTCGAAAAAGTCATAAAAACGAAAATCGGTGATGAATTTCTCGAAAATGTTACAAATTTAAAAACAGACACTAATTTTGAGATCAGGATTTTCTCATTTTTCTTGTAACCTGTTTTCGAGAAATTGGGAAAACTACTATCGCAAACAACAATTCTCACTGCTCCACGAAAGAGCAGAGATACCGATTACTACGGATTCTCCGTAGTTTCTACGGGATACAACATCATACTAAGGATTACGGAATTTGCATAGTTTTCTACGGAAAATTACAATGTGAATTTACGGCCGCATGCACGTTAATGCCAATCAAATCAACGTGACAATGAGGATTTACCGCCGCGTGTAATGTAAATTAAGATAGCGATCGCTTCCTTAAAAATTGTTAGTCTTCTTCTTCGACCCAGACCTTCCGACCTACCAGAAGCTGTAAGGTAATTGTTTGGACGGCTGGGAAGTTACACCCAATTTATACCGGAATCCAGTGGGGGGTGGCATCCACAGGAACCGTATCCTCCTTTCCCTACCATCAACCTCTCGGAAGACTTACGGACCCACATATTTAACGTGATCGTACTCCGTGAGAACGCGGCGACAATTTGAGCAGAGACGGGAATTGAACTCGTGTCATCCGAGTGCAATCCCGCCGCGCTAACCACTGGACTGTCGCGCTCCCCAAAATTATTATTCGACATAAATCGCTAAACGGTTATTTTTGAAATTATTTTCGCATAAGCAGAGCGATTGCGTAGTTGCGTGAATCGCCGAGAGTCCATTAGTATATTTCCCCATCCATCTTCTTTTTTTAAATATTTCAGATTAGATTGAATAAATTTGCTTATGTTCATATTTTGGTTAATTATTATGGTTAATTTTTTAATTATTTTCACATAAAGAGTGCAATTGCGCAATTCAGCTTGTTCCCGTGAATTGCCAAGAGTACATATCTTTTTCTACCCATCTCCATCTTCTAAATATTGTTTATTAGATTGACTAAACTAGTTTATTTTTATATTCTGGTTAATTATTAAGGCTCACATAATACATATTTTCTTATTTTGTAAAATGGGTATGACACTTGTGAAGAGATATTTTCCAAAAAGTGGTATTCAAACAATTTAGGCAAATAAAAAGCAACCATTTTTGGCAGCTATATATCAATTGATATATATATATATATATATATTTATATATATATATATATATATATATATATATATATATATATATATATATATATATAATTGTAAATCCAATGTAAGAAAGTAGTAACTCATAATACACTATCCCAAAATTTTCTACAAAATACAAAGAAATAAAATAAATTAAACCATAAAGAGGAAATTATAAAGCGTAATGCAGGTCATAAAGACAAAGACAATTATATATATATATATATATATATATATATAAAGAAATACAATGTATGAAATTCAAGAAAGAGAAAGGCGCAAATTGCCGCACTATCAGACTCTTGATTTAAAATGAAAAAAGAAAATATATAGGTGGAATGATTGTGTTTACAGGGTTGCAGAAAGGGTTGCAATTATTTTACCCACTGGAATACCAACTTGAGTTTAAACGTACAACGTAATTTAATCGTAAATCACTTGAACAGATACAGATTATTAAACTCATCTATTACAGAATTTAATAAATGCATGATGCATTTAATCAACGGAACTCGGGAACAATCATATCCCTTCCGCTTTGTACAGCACTATTATGATGTTTTTTGCAGAAATTATTGTGATAAAAATTATGTTAATTTATCCGACATCATACAATACAACTCAACTCTTACCTAGGTTTATCTGATTGTTTCACATCCAGATGGCTCTATAAGTTATACGCGACTTTTTTATGTATGTTTTCCTATTCGAAGTTTATACGCTTAATGCAACTCTTCCATGATTCTCGTCTTGCTGGTTAGTAAAATTTCCAATGTTTTTGTTATTTTGATCATTTTTATGTTGTCTGGGATTCGGCCATTTTTTCCCCACGGGCATGATCGATTGTTGTTTCGGGCGTGCAGAGTCTCTGGGAGCGTTTTCACGAAGTCAAAGGACTTCTAACCAGGAAATAGGGATCGCAATCCCCCTTGACCTTTCTGCAACCCTGTAAACACAATCATTCCACCTATATATTTTCTTTTTTTGCCTGTAAAGAAAAAAAATTTATATTGGATTTTGGATTTTATCCAAAAAGTTTAACTTTAACAGAAACACCATATAACCCTGATGAAAGTCTTAATTTCCTTGATTTGTCTCTGTACAAACTTCCTGATAGATCAACTGGATTTCGCCTCTACGATAAACGTAGAGATTTTAAATTTGTTATAAATTTCATTGTTCCTTGGTATTCATGCTTACATAGGAATGTATACAGAAACATAATTTTGAACCAACTTTTGCGAAGCAAAAGAATCAACAGTAATGTTAATGATCGTTACAATAGCGATATTAACTTCTTCCATGGTGCAATTGCACAAGGCTTTCCGAAGCGTGTTCTGTGTAACATTATATGCAAATTTTATGATATAACCGTAACTGAGAGCTACCACATATATTTGGAAGCCGAACCTCCCGTGTGTTGATCACGTTAGGGAGTCTGTGCCATCTTTACACAAGTTAAGAATGAGTACATTCTTATATAATAGATAATGTCTAGCAGATGTATTGGTGCTGGATTCGTCATGGTGGATAGTGGTTATGGTATGGAATCTGCTTTGATCATTAAAATCTATATGTTTGGATTCTTATTGCCTTTAGTTTAGTGAGAGTAGACAGAGTACAGTTTTTTAAATACGTGTCTTCTGGGTACTCCACACTTACATGATCTGTAACCTACTTTTTAAAATTCTTTTTTTTGGAATCCTTTTTAAAATCCTTTTGAAATTTTGATACTTCGGTATTCATCTTTGTTCAATATATCGGCTACCGGGAGTGTTGTCTAGACGCAAGCTGGCTTAACCGGGGAGTGGGGGTCACAACCCCCACGGCCATTCTTTGATATATTGCTTTCTTTCATTTTTATACTTTTCTGGTATGATATATATATATATATATATATATATATATATATATATATATATATATATATATATATAAATTAAATGATTTTAATCGAAAATTTTTTGCATAAACTACTGTATGTACAAAAAAACCCATCTCTAGCATATCTGTTACAAATGAGTAACTATAAGCCAAGTCTAAGGATAAAGATAGACGGTTACATATCACTACATTGGAAAGGGGGATGAGAAGAATATTAGGATTCAAAAATCACAATTAAAAGTATATAAAAGTAAATAAAAATAAAACTCTGCAAAAATGAGAATAGGCAATAATAATCAGCTCAAGACAAGAGATCAAGAATAGAGAACAATCAATCGAAACCACACAAAAAATGGCGGTCAGTTCGAAATTGCATTCTCATCAGGACAGCCATACAATTCGAATTAAAACCGATAGAATAGCCAGTTTCTGACAATGGCGATAGTATTTAACTATAGACACCATTGGAGCTGTCTACTGGCTAGTGGAATTAGAAAAATAAATCAATTGAATTATACAAAAGCTGAAAAACAATACCTCCACGAACTGTAATGTGAAATAATAGCAGCACGTGTAAGATAAACTAGTAACTGAGCATTTCACCTCACTTCGTCAATGCGAGTTGGCGAGCATTTCACCTCACTTCGTCAATGCGAGTGGGAATGAATACAATTGAACGATACATAATAAGTATGGAGACTTTCGAAAATAGTAAACAGTATAGGACTCAGGACAAGTGGAAAATAGACATTCTAAAATAGCAAACAGTATTAGACTCAAGCCAAGTGGTAAGTAAGGTGATAAGAATGGGTGAATTTTCAAAAATGAGTTAACCAATCAAAGATAAATAATGCATGTGTAAAATTATTACGTGGTATATTTGAAATTATTAATAATATTATTTACAAATACTTCCGGATATAGGTAGTTTTGACAAATGCGTTTAAGTTTATTGATGTGGAGAAAGTGAAACTGAGGATCAGAAAGTCGATGTATTCGAAATAGCTGGTTTAAAATGATGTTTCTAAACAATTGAATAGAATTACAAGATTGATATGATAGCAGCTTTATGATAGTGAAGTTGTAAGAATCTTTTTTATCATATAGATTGGTGATTACATGATTATTGAGGGTATCTAAATTGAGGTCTAAAAAATTAACTGTTTGACTAACGCAAGGCTCATTAGGAATTAATTCTAGGTTAGACGGGTAAAAATCAATATTAATGGGATAGGAATCATCAATGATAATACAAATTAAGTCGTCAACATATCTATATATAATATATGAATTAGAGTTAAAATGACATTCATAATAATAAAGATATAAGTTAGCGAGTATACTACTACTACAGCCACCTTGTGGTACACCAGATGTTTGTAAATAAATGTTATCACCTTGGATAATATAATTGTTGTATAACACAAAGTGCAAGAGCATAGGAAAATTTTTGACATTAAAAGCATCATGATTGGAAGATATATAGTCATGATAAAGAGAGATAATAACTTTATGTAAATCTTTAATGACATATATATATATATATTATATATTTTATTTTTTACTAAAGGTCAATATTCTTTATTATCTTTAAAAATTTGTGTTTTACAAAATGCAAATGTTTGTTTTCGATATAAAGTAATTTACACTGGATAAAAAAAAACTTATGTAAATATAAATATTTATATTAATGCTTAATTATACATATGCTTAAATATATATTTTTTTTATGTTATGTTATTTTTATGTTATATATTATTTCTTGACCACTGAAAAAGTCGTTACTACTGATATTTTTCTTCTTCACTACTAAAATCTTCAACTGGTTGGTATTTTTGTGCAAGAGTGACCAATAATTATCTTTCTCCCACTTTTGAAATCTATTTGCATCGACTAAAATTCTTATAATGATTTCATGCTATATATAAGAAAAAACTATTTTTCAGACGTATCAATAATGAAATGCAGGGCCATTTTACAGCAGTACCGCAAAAAATAACTTAATATATACTCGATTTTCAGTATATTCTGTATAATCGTAAAAATATTTTCCGCTTATGCAGAGAGCATTTCTTAAATCTTTTTTTTTAATTTTAAAACATAAAAAAGTCAATATTTTTTCTTGTTGGGTAATCCTGAAATTGTTTTATAATATCTGAAAATTTGAGGGTAATTACTCATTTGTTAAAAATTACTCCTCTGCAAAGCAAAATACTCCTTTTAAAGTAAGTCAGGGAGTATTTTTTCTCTTCTGGAAAAATTCCAGGACATTCTCTGTATCTATATAAATAAAAATGAAAATCTGTCTGTCTGTCTGTCTGTCTGTCTGTCTGTCTGTCTGTCTGTCTGTTTGTCACACCATCACGGGAGAACGGCTGAACCGAATTTGATGAAATTTTGTGGGTAGCCCAGAAATAGCCCCACTTAAAATTATATCCGTGTTTTGAGTTTCTACGACCAGTGGTTCTCGAGATATTAGTAAAAAACGAAATTTTCGTTTGTCTCATCGTCACGGAAAAACGGCTGAACCGAATTTAATGAAATTTGGTGAATAGCCTTGAAATATCCCCCCATAAATTTTGTCCAAGTTTCGAGTTTCTAAGACCTGGGGTTGTCGAGATATTAATGAAAAACGGAACTTTTTCCTAGGAGTTCTACTCCCTAACTCCGTGGTTTATCCAAACGAAAAGCTTGAAAATCGTTTGAAAGTGAATTAAAATTTAATCTCTGAGTTTGATGGGAGATTTTTTGCGTTAATTAGTCACTTTCTGAAAACATGAATTGTTTGAAACATGATTTAAAGGGGAAATCTATCTCCATGGTTCATGGTTTATTTAAAACAAGCTTTTACGGAACAATGAGAAGTATAGAGAAATCAAAATCGTTATTTAATTTCGCAGTTTATGTTATAAGACATGACATATTTAACATGTTATAAGATTCTATCTTATATCATGTTACTCAGAAACGCAATTAAATTAAATCTGTCTGTTAATTTTAATAATTATTTTTTCGATTTGAATAATAAATAAATGGATATAAAAATATATTTTAGAAAAGAACGATTTGATTTTTCTTATAGCATTTTTGACTGGATAATATCAATTACGGTCTTCAGGTTTAAAAATTATTATTATTTATATTTTCGGGGATTATTGATTCAAGGATTATTGATATTTTCAAGTTATTATGCAATTATTTTATTATGACAAAAATTGTTTAAACTCATATATTGTATGTTGTACGAATCTTCTACAAATACACGTGTATATCTTTTAATCTACGAGAATATAAGTAGTACAGGTATATTGACATATGTTTTGATATATATTGGCATATATTGGAATCAATTACGACCTTCTGGTATAAAGAATACGGATATTATTGATGTTTTCAATTTATTACGCCATCTCTTTTATTTTGGCAAATATTTTTGAGACGCATATTGTAATACGGGTAATCTTCTACTAACACATTGGCATATTTTCTGATCTGCGACAATATAATTAGTACGGGGTTGCATATATTCATTCAATTCCTATTTTTTCTTCTGTAAATTTGCTTACAAAAGGGGGCAGGATGTTTTATTCTTCAGATCTGATCGTGAAGATAATTTCGCATAGTGAGAACATATATTCTTAAACTTCTCTTTAGGAGCAATAAATTTAATATTTTAACAGAATTTGCACATGATTGCGAACTTTAAGTTTCTTTAAATTATACACTTCGTACGAATAACGGGTGTGCTTTTAGTGGTGAATAAATTTTAACATTTTAGGAGGATATATCATGTTGCTCGGCATCGCAATTAATTTAAATGTGTTTGTTAATGTTTTTATTATTTTTTTTCGATTTAAATAAGAAATAAATGGATAAATGGTTATAAAATATATCTTATGAATGGACGGTTTGATTTTTCTTTTAATTATATCAATTGCTGACTGCGTACATCAATTTCATTTATTTTGGCAAAGAATTTTCAAGCTTATATCGTATTTAGCTACTAAACTCATATATTGTGTTTAGCCAATAAATTCATATAGCCGATTGTTGAAACAGAAAAAGAGTAGAGCGGGTATATCTTCTAATACAATTGTAGTGTTTTCATTTAGTATATTGAAACGGGATAAGAATGTTTCATTCAGATCTGCAAATTCAAAGCTACGAATTTGGAGGGATATCGCTAATTTGACAACTTTTCTTAAACTTTGCCAAATTGACGGAAATGTCGCCAAATTGATATAAACGACACACAAACAGCTGCCATAAACCTTCGGGTTGATCGTGTGGCTTGGGTCTTCAACATATCAATGAAATTTTTTTTGTTTTGTTAGAAGAGAGTACTGAAATGATGTTTGGTTAGCATTTATCTGTCAGACCAACCATCCTACTTAGTAATACATTTAGCGAATTTTTAAAATGTCACCAAATTGATAAAAATGTTTTCAAATCTATAAAAATATCTTGAAATTGATGAAATTGCGCTACATAAATGATATTAATTGTTTTTTGTTAGGGGATAGTATTGTGATGATATTTCGTCAATTTGTCGCAAAGTGGAACTGTCAGTTCTACAGTCCCACTTGGCGATAAATTTGGCGATTTTTTAAAATGTCGCTAATTTGACGAAACTGTCGCCAAATGTTGCATAGAAATATAACTATTTAGACGATATTTTTTCTACCAATTTATTTGAAGCAAATGATATCATGTCGCTTAGCAACGGATTTAAATCCAATGTGTTTATGCGGCAGACGATTTTTATTAAATCCTTTCCGATTTGAATAATGAAGATATGTTAATAAAATAAATTTCATTGCCATTTCATTTTGGACTGGATAATATCAATTATACTCTTCAGGTTTAAACATTATTATTATTGATATTTTCCGGAATTATTGATTCAGGGATTATTGATATTTTTAAGTTATTACGCCATTGTTTTATTGCGGCAAAAATTGCTGACACACGCATATTGTACGTTGTACGAGTAATCTTCTAGGAATGCACGGGTATATCTTCTAACCTACGAGAATATAAGTAGTACAGGTATATTGGCATGTATTTTGACATATATTGGCATATATATTGGAATCAAGTACAGTCTTCTGGTATGAAGATTAAGGGGATTAATTATATATTCAATTTATTACGTCGTCTGTTGTATTTTACCAAAAAACATTTGTGACTCATATTGCAAAACGGGTAATCGTCTACTAATAATCGGACATTATAAGTAGTACGTGTATATCTTCCCATATAATTTTAGCACTTTAATTTTGACATATATTGGAATAAATGACTGTCTTCAGATTTAAAGATTACGGGTTTATTGGTATTTTCAATTTATACATGTAATCTACTAATACAGGTTATATTTTCTAATATTCGCGTATATAATTAGTACGGGTCCCATACAATTTTAACGCTTTTATTTTGCATATATTGATTCAATTCCATATTTTTTTTTTATATTTGCTTACATAAGGGGTCCAAGATGTTTTATTCTTCAGATATGTCCATGAAGATAATTTTATATAGCGAGAACAGAGATTCTTAAACTTCTTTTTAGGAGCATTATATTAAATATTTTAACAGAATATTTTGATTAAACATGTCATTTAGTCTATATAAATAAAAATGAAAATCTGTCTGTCTGTCTGTCTGTCTGTCTGTCTGTCTGTCTGTTTGTCACACCATCACGGGAGAACGGCTGAACCGAATCTGATGAAATTTTGTGGGTAGCCCAGAAATAGCCCCACTTAAAATTATATTTGTGTTTTGAGTTTCTACGACCAGTGGTTCTCGAGATATTAGTAAAAAACGAAATTTTCGTTTGTCTCATCATCACGGAAAAACGGCTGAACCGAATTTAATGAAATTTGGTGAATAGCCTTGAAATATCCCCCCATAAATTTTGTCCAAGTTTCGAGTTTCTAAGACCTGGGGTTGTCGAGATATTAATGAAAAACGGAACTTTTTCCTAGGAGTTCTACTCCCTAACTCCGTGGTTTATCCAAACGAAAAGCTTGAAAATCGTTTGAAAGTGAATTAAAATTTAATCTCTGAGTTTAATGGGAGATTTTTTGCGTTAATTAGTCACTTTCTGAAAACATGAATTGTTTGAAACATGATTTAAAGCTGAAATCTATCTCCATGGTTCATGGTTTATTTAAAACAAGCTTTTGCGGAACAATGAGAAGTATAGGGAAATCAAAATCGTTATTTAATTTCGCAGTTTATGTTATAAGACATGACATATTTAACATGTTATAAGATTCTATCTTATATCATGTTACTCAGAAACGCAATTAAATTAAATCTGTCTGTTAATTTTAATAATTATTTTTTCGATTTGAATAATAAATAAATGGATATAAAAATATATTTTAGAAAAGAACGATTTGATTTTTCTTATAGCATTTTTGACTGGATAATATCAATTACGGTCTTCAGGTTTAAAAATTATTATTATTTATATTTTCGGGGATTATTGATTCAAGGATTATTGATATTTTCAAGTTATTATGCAATTATTGTATTATGACAAAAATTGTTTAAACTCATATATTGTATGTTGTACGAATCTTCTACAAATACACGTGTATATCTTTTAATCTACGAGAATATAAGTAGTACAGGTATATTGACATATGTTTTGATATATATTGGCATATATTGGAATCAATTACGACCTTCTGGTATAAAGAATACGGATATTATTGATGTTTTCAATTTATTACGCCATCTCTTTTATTTTGGCAAATATTTTTGAGACGCATATTGTAATACGGGTAATCTTCTACTAACACATTGGCATATTTTCTGATCTGCGACAATATAATTAGTACGGGGTTGCATATATTCATTCAATTCCTATTTTTTCTTCTGTAAATTTGCTTACAAAAGGGGGCAGGATGTTTTATTCTTCAGATCTGATCGTGAAGATAATTTTGCATAGTGAGAACATATATTCTTAAACTTCTCTTTAGGAGCAATAAATTTAATATTTTAACAGAATTTGCACATGATTGCGAACTTTAAGTTTCTTTAAATTATACACTCCGTACGAATAACGGGTGTGCTGTTAGTGGTTAATAAATTTTAACATTTTAGGAGGGTATATCATGTTGCTCGGCATCACAATTAAATTAAATGTGTTTGTTAATGTTTTTATTATTTTTTTTTCGATTTAAATAATAAATAAATGGATAAATGGATATAAAAGTATATCTTATGAATGGACGGTTTGATTTTTCTTTTAATTATATTAACTGCTGACTGCGTACATCAATTTCATTTATTTTGGCAAAGAGTTTTCAAGCTTATATCGTATTTAGCTACTAAACTCATATATTGTGTTTAGCCAATAAATTCATATAGCCGATTGTTGAAACAGAAAAAGAGTAGAGCGGGTATATCTTCTAATACAATTGTAGTGTTTTCATTTAGTATATTGAAACGGGATAAGAATGTTTCATTCAGATCTGCAAATTCAAAGCTACGAATTTGGAGGGATATCGCTAATTTGACAACTTTTCTTAAACTTTGCCAAATTGACGGAAATGTCGCCAAATTGATATAAACGACACACAAACAGCTACCATAAACCTTCGGGTTGGTCGTGTGGCTTGGGTCTTCTACATATCAATGAAATTTTTTTTTGTTTTGTTAGAAGAGAGTACTGAAATGATGTTTGGTTAGCATTTATCTGTCAGACCAACCATCCTACTTAGTAATACATTTAGCGAATTTTTAAAATGTCACCAAATTGATAAAAATGTTTTCAAACCTATAAAAATATCTTGAAATTGATAAAATTGCGCTACATAAATGATATTAATTGTTTTTTGTTAGGGGATAGTACTGTGATGATATTTCGTCAATTTGTCGGAAAGTGGAACTGTCAGTTCTACAGTCCCACTTGGCGATAAATTTGGCGATTTTTTAAAATGTCGCTAATTTGACGAAACTGTCGCCAAATGTTCCATAGAAATATAACTATTTAGACGATATTTTTTCTAACAAATTTATTTGAAGCAAATGATATCATGTCGCTTAGCAACGGATTTAAATCCAATGTGTTTATGCGGCAGACGATTTTTATTAAATCCTTTCCGATTTGAATAATGAAGATATGTATATAAAATAAATTTCATTGCCATTTCATTTTGGACTGGATAATATCAATTATACTCTTCAGGTTTAAACATTATTATTATTGATATTTTCCGGAATTATTAATTCAGTGATTATTGATATTTTTAAGTTATTACGCCATTGTTTTATTGCGGCAAAAATTGCTGACACACGCATATTGTACGTTGTACGAGTAATTTTCTAGGAATGCACGGGTATATCTTCATACCTACGAGAATATAAGTAGTACAGGTATATTGGCATATATTTTGACATATATTGGCATATATATTGGAATCAAGTACAGTCTTCTGGTATGAAGATTAAGGGGATTAATTATATATTCAATTTATTACGTCGTCTGTTGTATTTTACCAAAAAACATTTGAGACTCATATTGCAAAACGGGTAATCTTCTACTAATAATCGGACATTATAAGTAGTACGTGTATATCTTCCCATATAATTTTAGCACTTTCATTTTGACATATATTGGAATAAATGACTGTCTTCAGATTTAAAGACTACGGGTTTATTGGTATTTTCAATTTATACATGTAATCTACTAATACAGGTTATATTTTCTAATATTCGCGTATATAATTAGTACGGGTCCCATACAATTTTAACGCTTTTATTTTGCATATATTGATTCAATTCCATATTTTTTTTTATATTTGCTTATATAAGGGGTCCAAGATATTTTATTCTTCAGATATGTCCATGAAGATAATTTTATATAGCGAGAACAGAGATTCTTAAACTTCTTTTTAGGAGCATTATATTAAATATTTTAACAGAATATTTTGATTAAACATGTCATTTAGTATACTATAAGAATTTGCGCATGATTATGAATTTCAAGTTTCTTTATATTATATACTCCGTACGAAGAACGGGTATGCTGCTAGTATAAATATAAAAAATGATGAAATGTTAATTATTCAATGCATTTGCAGCAAATGTGTATTGATGTTAATTATTCAATACATTACACTGATTTTAGATTAAAAGTCGAAATAATCAAAGTTTTGGCCTTAAACCGTCTGCTTAGATAACGGCTAATGTATTTCTATATATGGCTAGATGTGAATTTTTATTACTAAAAGTTGTAGCAACTGTTTGTGACTAATGTTCTTCAAAAATTATTTAGCGTAATCATAAAGTTAATTAATTGGTGGTCCCGTGTGCAATTGGAGTTTGCTAGTTCTGCTTAATTTGATTGGCTGCGGCCTATTCACGCAGCTTTCTGGATTTTTGATGTTTCAAGATGTAACCTCTGATTAAACGAAATTATTTATTATATAAAATGCACTATTAAAAAATTATCGATATATATATAAATAGATGAAAAATATTTGACATTTAATTTTTTGCAATCTTACACTCTGTAGGCAATAGAATAATATCCGTTTTGGGCTTAATTGAGGACTATCCAAATAACAGATGTCAAAAAAATTTACCTATAATCTGTTGGGTCATAAATATGCATTTCAATTGGCGAAATTAGAGTCAATATGAAATCCACACGGAAAAGTTATTACAATCTCCATAATTAATTTTTTTGGTCATTTTAGTCCCTTCGTAAATAATGGTTTGGAATGAAACCATTTGCTTAAATATTTACACCTTCTTTTATATTTATCGCAAATAAACGCCATTTCAATGCCCCAAGAAAACTCTGGATGTGAAGAATAGGAGTGGATAAGTGTGGGCGTGGCCATATGCATTTGATTCATGTTCTGGTTATTCATAAAATTAGTCAATATTTTTTTAAATAATGCTTATTTTCTTAATCAAATATAATTGACAGGATTTCCTATTTGTTTAATTTATTATAGAAAGTGGGACTTCCTTAAAAGTGAAGTAAAAGCCCCTCCCACTTTACAGTTATTAGAGGGGATATATAAATAAGAAAATGCATCGTTATGGAAACTTTCGAATTTCTTAAAAATAATAAAAATTTATAAATACGTGTAACATTATAATATGAACATTGTTTAAGACCGAAATATTCGCATTTTAACCTTTTGCTTACGGGTGGGACAGCGTCCGTCCCAAACGAAGAACCTCCCAAAAATACAGATATTTGACATACCCTCTCCCAAACAGTTCGATCCTCTTTTGCAGACATTGGCGTCCATGAACGCCATCGGAACAGTTCGATTCCCTTTTGCAGGCATTGGCGTCCATGGACGTCAATGCCTGCAAAGAGGGATCGAACTATTTGGGATAGGGTATGTCAAATACCTGTCTTTTTGGGAGGTTCGAGGTTCTTCGTTTGGGATTGGCGCTATCCCACCCATAAGCAAAAGGTTAAAATGACTTTATTTTTACATGGTTATAAACAGTTACGTACAGTTGTGCATACGGTATGCGTATGGACGGTCGGTCAAGCAACACACCCGTTCAGTTGGAATGTTTAAGTGCACACTGTACATGCGCGGAATATGTTAATAGATAGGTGAGATGTACAAACGCGATTCGAGCTTATTATACACGTAAGTGAAATCAGTTGCCTTCATAGCAACTGCCGTTACGAACATATGTGTTTCTGACAATTTTATGCCGTGCAAATAGCACAGTTTTCTTCTAACGCTCTGTTTGCGAAGACGTGGATTTGACGTTTTCTACGTGGAACTTTAATAATTTTTCGAAACATCGCCACGTGGACCCAACCCAGAGTAATGTATTTTAAGAGAGGGGCGGAGCTTGTAGGCTCATGATCGTCAAATTTTTTATCCGTACGATCAGTTGTTATGTTGTCTATGTTGGAATATAAAAATCAATTTTGCTTATTTTGATAGAAAAACGTTTAATTTTCTGTACGTCAAAAATCAAGAAAACGTGTTACAGATACCGATCAAAATTTATTGAGAAAGCGTTTCTGAGGACTTTACAATAATGGTAATCTTAACAAAAATTCTGAAATAATTGTTTCTCTCGCTACGGAAATATTGGTGTGATAGTTGCGCAAAATTCCACATTAATATTAAAATAAATAAATAAATAAATTAATAAAGTAGAAAAATATCGCCCCTGAACTTGTTGTGAAGCTTATGTGTGTATAAAGTTTCGCTAACGGTAGGTGAATCAGAATTTTCGTGTTATTCGAATTGTTCATTTTTATTTGACTGCAATATATCATAGAGATCTGTCGAGCTGTATTTTCGAAACTAAGGATTCAGAGTTAAAAACTCGACTATGGAATTGATATATACAAAAATATGGGGCATTCATCTCAAATAACCAGATGTTTTAATTTAGCAGATTTCATCTTAGATTCTTTGATTTTCATTTTTTTATTTTCTTCATTTTTTTTTTCATTTATTAATTTTTAATAAATTAAAAGTGGCATAGCTATAGCAAAGAAATTTGAGCTTCTGTGTATTAAGAGCACGGAAAAAAGTTTTATAGAAATTTTGAATGTGATATATGGAAATTAAACGTGAATGTAATATGGAAATTAATCGCAAATATAATATGGAAATTAATCGTTAATGTAATAAGCAAACACACAATTTTAATACGTTTAGAATTTTAATACGTGAAACCTAAATTAAATTTTTAACAAGTAAAAAAGTTTTGCTTGGTGTGTGGTCTAATTATTTTCTTACATGTTTTTCTTGATTTTTATATATTAATTAAAATGGAGATTCCCGTGTATTGTGTTTTTTCGCATATAACGTTTTTTAATTGTTTCACCAGAGAAATGCAAATTTCACGGTAATAAAATTGCAAAATGTCGGTTTATCCGGCATTCAACGTTTCGGTATGTCCGATTGTTCGGCATGCCTCTCGAACAACATTAGACTGTACTGAGGTACATTTACTGTAATTAGATTAAATGTTTTTATATGCAGATTTATATTTATTGAAGTTCAATTTATAATTTTTAAATTAATTTAAATGTTTTTACAAGTAGTATTTTAGTCTGTGTAACGCTTTAAGTAGAAGATATCATATTCATTGTCCATTACTTTCCTTTAAAAATAATTTTTCCGATATTTTACCTCATTTTAGTTCGACATCCGATATTTGCAAATTTGGTAATTCGGCACCGCTGAAGTCCTTAGAAACATTTGATTGCATTTAAAATCAATTGGGATCCAGCATTCATCGATTATAGTAGCAGTACTCAATTATTTTTCTCTTTATTCATTCGACACACACACACATACACACACACACACACACACACACACGCACACACACATACACACCAGGTGACCACCTGGGAACACTGCGTGCTGTTGGCACATTTCGGGCGCGGTAGCCCGGTGGTTTGCGCGCTGGATTTGCACGCTGCCACAACTGCCGCCGTGTTCATGAGGAGTACGATCATGTTAAACATGTGGGTCCGTAAGTCCTTCCGAGAGGTTGGTGGTAGGGGAAGGAGGATACGGTCCCTGTGGATGCCTCCCCATTGGGTTCCGGTCTAAATTGGGTGGCACTTTCCGGCCGTCTACACAGTTACCTTATACTTTTCTGGTAGGTTGGACTGTCTGGGTCGCAACAACAACAACACACACACCCCATACATACATAATGTTGTCCTCCCTGTTCCAGGCGTTTGTCTCTTATTGTTTCTGTACTTACACTTTTTGGTGTCCGTCTTTTGTATATTTTGTTTCCTGTTTATATTTCTCTGTTGTATATATCTGTTTTCCCTGTGTTCCTCGGCTGTTCATATATTTCAAAGTCTTACCATGTACATGTAGTGCTGTATTGCACTTAACTTTATCCGGTTACCTCAACTGATTGTGACCTTTATTCAGCTATGTTCTTTTTGCTTTCTTTTGTTGGTTTTTACTGTATTGTCCCTTTTCCCGCGGTTGCTCGGATTCTTTTGGCCATACGTTTTACATAAATTTAATTTCATTTTAAGAAAATTATTTAATTTTTACCTCAAAATTCAAAATTTGTTAAAATCTTCGTTTCTTTGCCTCCCTTCCCACTGTATTTTATGTAAAACTCTAAAACTGTCTGTATATATATTTACCATGCAACCACTTTATTGAATTTTAAATAATTGCAGACTGAAACTTGGTGACTGACTGGAGGACGGTTTCGGCTAACCTCCTCTCCCGGCCACACATTAAACTGCCGTAAGCCCTAGGGTTGGCTGTGTGGTCTGGGCCTTCGACTTCGACACCATACATACACAGACACACACATATACCATACATACACACACACACACACCATACACAGACACACACACATACCATACATACACACATCATACATACACACACACTACACACACACTACACACATACACTACACACACACATACCACATACACACACACACAAACACACACTCTCTCTCTCACACAAAAATGTTCGATCCGAGTTCAGGGATGTTTAAAACGTGCTCTTCCGAATTCGAACTTTCGACCCAGTTATAGTATTTTCCTTATGGAAATTTCCTATTTTATGCATGGAAAGTAAAAACCTATTCACACATGCCATAGCTGCTTGTGTATAGTTTTGCAATGCTCGGTTCAATTCACACTGCGAATTCAGAATCCTAATCACTATTTTCATAACTTTTCCCCTTCCTTTCCGCCCTGCTGATTCACTCTTATCAGAACGAGGATTAAAAAGACAGGAATTGAAAGCATAATGTTGAGCGAACACTCATAAAGAAAAATCAACAAGTTTCTTTGATCCTTCACCACACTCTCCATAGAGGCTCAGCCAGGTGTCCATACACTAACAGTGGCACGGTTTTGCAAAAGATCAACACGGTTAAGTTTTTCTAAGCTGAAGTACCTTGTTATAGTCAGAAACACTCCCTTTTCGGCATTTGCAGGAATAATGCTGCTTAAAAATTATTTGAAGTGTGCCATGGGAGTAAAAAAAAGCGATTTTTTTTATTCATAGAAATTATTTAACCTTATGCAAAATATATTACTTTCCCTACATGCACAGAATAATGTATGGGGGAAGTATTGTGATAGGGTCGAAAACTCGGAATTTGATTTTTCGACGGAAAAGTACGTTTTAAAGTAACCCTGAACTCCGAATAGAACGTTTTTGGGGTGAAGTCTGCGTGTATAAAAGTATGTATGTATGTATTATATGTCATGTGCATCAGTTGAATCTGTGAAATCTGAATAGCGCTTTTCGAAAATAAATTTGTATACGATTATCACAATCACTGAATACCTACTGGAACCCTATTGATTTTAAATTCGATTGATTGTTCAGAAAACTCCCAAATTTTTGAAATGAATGTTTGAGAAAATCATTAAAAAACATCAGGATCGCCAATAATGTTAAATAAGTAATCATTTTATATTCAATTTACCATTGAAAACCGAATGACATAAACTTTAGAACGCTAGCATGAGCGTTAGCTCGAGATATTGCATGTTTTTCAAATAAATTTAGAAAAATATTTACATAAAATTAAAAAATAATGATAATTATGAATATCGGCAAATATGTTCACTTTGCATTCTTGATTTTCTATTTTCCAATAGATATTTTTTTGTAATAGTTTTGTATTTTGACGTCAAAGAATTCGCCAATAGTCATTTATTTTAGGGGATATTACTTAAATGTCAATTGCATTTTAATGATAATTTTTCATGTGAGTATGAATAACGCATTTGGTTTGGACGAATAAGTGGATAAAAGTACCAAATTTCAATTTCTGTGATGTTAATTCAATGCTAACAACATGGCAGCTTTATTTATTTATGCGTGCATTTGCCGCTTTACACTTTAGATTGTGGGTGGTTGTCTATTCTGTTTAGTAGACAACAGCTATTTTTCTGATTGTCAAATTCCATTTGCGCTAAATATAAGCTAATGTGGTACTTTAAAATAGATTTGCATGCTGTCATCAAGAAAAGTGTCTAATGTTAACATGCAATTCAAAGGCAAGAACTGTGTAACTTGTACATAATTATTTCACTGTGAAAGAATTAAAGTCATAACATAATGTAGAGAAAGTCATGCGTTGTCCACATCAGATTGTATTTTATAAAGTGTTGATACGCAAGTAAATCCATAAGAAATCGACCGTCTTGCTATGTATAGTGGTTCTGTAAAATTGGATGGCCTGATCTCATGGCTTACTCGCATTAGTGAATTTTAAACAGAATCCCAGAAAATTGCAGGGAACTCCAACAACAGCTAAAAAAACAGCTACTAAAAACAACAGCTACAAAAACAAAGCTGATAAAATCATATTTTGGTCATTTCGCAATAAAGCGATAAAGCAGGATAGTTAAATCTTCCTGACACCGCGGAATTTTCTTGATAAATTTGGCGAGTGAAATATTTCATTCTCTAGACTTTTCCATACACTGCAACGGAGTTAACTTATTTTTACACATTAAAACCAAATTATCTGGGAAGTAAGCACGTGGGTCCATGCTTTCATTAAAAGTCTCTCACCTAAAAATACTTAATCCCTATATAGAATGTTAAACTTTTTCAATTTTTTTAGTTCTGCTCTTACTTGATACTTCCAATCGATACCTCTTGATACCTCCACCATAACTTTCTTAACTCACAAATTGTTTTTTTACATCCTTTTTGTGATTTAAATTGCAACAACCACGTGAACTTTGTCCTTTTACCGTGACTTGATATATATATGTATATATATATATATATATATATATATATTTGGTTTTTTTTGGGGTGGGGAGGGGGGAGGGGCAATTATTTTCTCAAAACTTTAAAAATATAAACTGTGCATTTTAAACTGGTTTTATTTCGTTCATTACTGTATACAAACGGAAGGACTGATAAAAATATAGGAGCTCGGTTGTGCATAGGTAATGGCACTCTGCCTCACTAATGAGAAAATATGTTACTATCATTTTTCTTTATAAACAGCATAATTATAATAAGGTAAAATGCTTACCTTTCTGTGTGAAGGGCGTAGGGCAATTTGACTTCGTTTCCCCTAAAGTCTTAAAAGAAATATCATTTTATTGTGTTTGGTTACCATCTTGATGTCAGGAATAATTGCGCTTGATTGAAAGAAAAATATTATTTAATTAGATTCTGCATTTAAAATTACATAGAAAAGAAACAAGCATTTTGCTCCGACATCATTCGAAACATCAACAACACAGAACAGAACTTCAGTTCGTAAGTGTACCGGTAGTGTCTTATGATGCGCGCGCAGATCACACGATGTAAACACATTCCTTTTCTGGCGGAAAGGCGAGAGTCAGTGTTTTTGGATATGTCGGTCTTCCGTAGCGAGGAGAGATCATTTATTTCTAACAGTCCCCCTTGATCTCTGGAGCTGCATATCACGGCTGTAGCAGTTTGGATCTGTGCTTCAAAAATTCAGGCTTTGGCAGCGGTTTTGTCATCATGTCCGCTGTCATTAGCTTAGTTGGAAGATAACTCAACTGGATTACACCCGATTCCTGAAAATCTCTTATGGCGTGGAATCTGATGTCAATATGTTTGGTTCTTGACATGTACTTCGGTGATTCAATCATTTTTATACATGATTGGTTATCTTCGAAAATAGTAATCGGGAGCTGTTGAAGCATATCGAGATCTTTGAGTAGGTTGATTAACCACAGTACTTCTTGAACTGCGTTAGCAGCGGATATATATTCCGCCTCTGCTGAGGAAAGCGCAACACATGATTGTTTTTTGCTTAACCAGTGTATAGGAGAATCATCAATTAAGAAAAGATTACCACTCGTGGATTTCCGATCCGTTTTATCGCTTGCCCAGTCGGCATCAGCGTATGTTGTAAGAATTGGTTTTGTCGTTGATTTTATTACCAAATTTAGATCCTTTGTATGATTTAGATAACTTATTAGACGCTTTACTGCGTTCCAATCCATTTGACGTGGTTTCTCATTTCTCCGACTTAAGATATTTGTAGCCGCTGTGATGTCTGGTCTCGTGACCGTGGCAATATATAGAAGAGCTCCAATAGCTTGGCGATATTTGGTGTTATTAGGAAGCAGGTTTTCTTCTGTTTCATTTCTCAAATATCCAGTTTCCATTGGTGTACTATAGGGCTTTGAATCTTGCAAATTAAATGTATTTACAATTTCTTCAATCTTAGTTTTTTGATTTAATAGATAATCTCCATTATGGTTTTTTCTTATGTTAATTCCAAGGTAATAATTAACTTCACCCAAATTTTTTAATTCATATTGTCTGCCCAATTCTTTCGTTGTTTTGTCAATTTGTTCTTCTGATCCTGATATTAGAATATCATCCACATATACGATTACATAGACAGTTTCTCTTCCTTTTCCCTTTTTGAATAAACATGGATCAGTAGTACTCTGCACGAATTTTAATTGTTTTAGAGAGTCACCTATTTTTAGATGCCAGGCTCTTGCGGCCTGTTTCAACCCATATATAGCTTTATTTAATTTCCATACTTTGTTTTCGTTACCAGGGGAGATGTAGCCATCTGGCTGTTGTATGTAAACTGTTTCGTCTAGATCCCCGTGTAAGAAAGCAGTTTTGATATCAATGTGTTGTACGTTATGTTTTCTATATGCTGCTCCTGTCAGGAATGCTCTAATTGTGCTGTGTGAGACCACTGGTGCGAAAGTTTCGTAATAATCTTCACCGTATTTTTGTGAAAATCCTTTTGCTACCAGTCTAGCTTTGTATTTAGCTATTTTTCCCTGAGAGTCGTGTTTAATTTTATATGTCCATTTTGAACCAACTATTTTTCTTCCATGCGGGGGTTCCATCAATGTGAATGTGTTATTTTCTTGCAAAGATTGCATTTCTTCTTCCATAGCGTCTAGCCAATTTTGTTTCTCTTGTGGGCTCTTAATTTTTAGTACCTCATTATAGTCTCTGGGTTCGACGGTGTTAGCTTGTTGCGCTAAGTAGATGAGTCGATCGGGAGGTACTCCCTTGTTCGATCTCTCGGATCTGCGAGGTTGATTGGCGGTTATGTTATCAGAATTTATTTGTTCATCATCTGACGGTGCCTCAAACTCAATCTCACCCTCTTCAGGTTTTTCTTTTGTTTGAGCATTAGTTATTTCGGCTTCACTATCTGGTCCTTCGAATAATTCCTTTGAGCTTAATTCTGAAATTTGCATTGATTTTTCGAGGAATTTAACTGTTCTAGCAAGTGTTATGTGTTTTCCTTCTGTATATATCCTGTAAGCCTTTGATCTGTCGTCGTATCAGACAAAAATTCCTTCTTGGGCTTTTTCATCTAATTTTCCTCGTTTGCTTTTATGGATGTAGGAATATGCTTTGCAGCCAAAGACCCTTAAATGACGAAGATTTGGTTTCATACCAGTCCACATTTCGTACGGTGTTTTTGAATTGGCCTTTGTGGGAAGTCTATTTTGTAGGTAATTGGCAGTGTTTATAGCCTCTCCCCAGAATTTTTTGCCTAAATTTGCTTCTGACAACATAGCTCGTGTCATCTCGATTAGTGACCTGTTTTATCTTTCCGCTACGCCATTTTGGGATGGACAGTGTGGCACGGTCAACTGGTGATGTATGCCGTTGTCACTTAGATATTCCTCGTATTCTTTACTGACGTATTCGCCGCCATTATCGCTTCTCAGTATTTCTGGTTTTTTTCCGAATTTGTTTGTCGTAAAAGCGATGTATTCCTTCAGTTTACACAAAACTTCACTCTTTTTTGATAAGAGATAGGTCATTGTGTACCTGGAGAAATCATCAATAAATGTTAGCACGTATGATTTTCCTCCTATGGTGGGAGTTTGCATTGGTCCGCATACGTCGCTGTGCACAAGTTGTAGAATATGAGTCCCCCTGTTTTGAGTAGATTTGGGGTATGGCATGTCGGTGAGTTTTGATTTTATACAAGTTTCGCAATTTAGTTCATGTTTACATTCGTTGATGTTTATGCCTTCGGCTAACTGTTTCGATTTAATTTCCTTTATAGAGCCGAAGTTTTTGTGACCCATTCTTCTGTGCCATAATGTAACACAATTGGGGTTGTTACAGTTATTTACCATATATGTAACATTTTTGTTTTGTGGTGTGAGCAGGTCTAGCTCATATAGGTTATTTTTTATTTTTCCTTCTAAGAATACTTCATCATTGTAAGTTAACTGACAGTTGTCTTTAGTAAAAGTTACTTTGCATCCACGTTGTGTTGCTTTTCGTACGGAAAATAAATTAGCTTTCAGTTCTGGCACAAATAGTACTTCCTGTAGTGTTACTTGTCTTATCTCTCCATCCGAGGCTCGACTTTTTATTTTTACTTCGCCTGACCCATAGGCGGTTAAGGCTTTACCGTTAGCAACAATAACTTCAGATTTGTTTGCATTCTTTATTTTAGTGAATAAATTCTCATTATTTGTTATGTGGGATGAGGAACCACTATCAACGATCCAACTGTTTTCTTCAGTTTGATTCGTTATGAGCGCTAAGTCTCTAAATTTCGATCCTACTTTATCTACAGTGTCTGAATATCTTTCTTGTGTTCGTGATTTAGCGGCAGGTCTGTCGTTTCCCTCATACACTAACTGTGATGAGTTGTGTCTGAATTTATTTTTATAATCTTTATATCTGCCGGGCTCGTTGCTCTTATTCTTTAGACGCCAACATTCAGATTTGTTGTGGTTCGTCATTTTGCAATGTGAGCAGTATTTGTTATCCTTTTTGTAGCCGTAGGTGTTAGAGAATTTTTTATTCGCGTGAAAAGCCTTTGCCATGTTTTGCGGCATTTCTTGGTGATCCCTACGTCTATTATATTCATCAATCAGTTTGCTGCTAATGAATTCCGGCGTCAGTTCATCCTCCGGTCGCGCTTCCAACGCCGTTATCAGCGTTTCGTAACTGGGGGGTAGCGAACACAGAAATAGTGCTGATACATGCGAATTATTAATCTCCTCCCCGATTGCTTTAAGTTTATCCACTGTCTCCAGAATTTTGGTTATATGTTGCTGCATGTTTCCTCTTTCATCTAACTTTATACTGTACAACTTTCGTAAAAGGTATAGCTTGCTGGATAAATTCGTTCTTTCGTGTATTGCGCGGAGCGCATTCCACGTATCGCGCGCCGTGGTGAGATTTTTGACGTGAACGATTTGGGAATCCTCTATACATAAATTTATGAGCGCTCTGGCTTTTCTATCTTTTTTCTGCCATTCGTCGGTAATTGGGTCAGGAGCCACTTCGGTTATCGTTTCTGATAATTCCTTATTCAATAACGTCATTTCCATTTTGAATTTCCAATTGGAGTAGTTACCCTGGTTTAATTTTTCAATCAAGTGACTTTCCTTGATAGATGCCATTATATTTTATTTTTAGTTTCCTTGAGAAATATTTTCCTTTTTTTTTTGTTTATTTGCAGTGCGATATTTCTTTTTATCTTATTCCGTAAAAAAATCACTTTCGGTTTGGAAGTTTTTTACGAAGTCAATGGGGAATGAAAAATAATAGTGATATATTTGTATATCAATTTTCTTTTCGGTTACTTATGCTTATGCCCTTTTTCAAATAATAATTTTATTGTTGATGAAAATGCTGGTATTTTATTTTGTTAGTACCAATTTCTCTAGCGAGACAGGCAACGACTTCAGTCTCATAATCTGATAAAAATATAGGAGCTCGGTTGTGCATAGGTAATGGCACTCTGCCTCACTAATGAGAAAATATGTTACTATCATTTTTCTTTATAAACAGCATAATTATAATAAGGTAAAATGCTTACCTTTCTGTGTGAAGGGCGTAGTGCAATTTGACTTCGTTTCCCCTAAAGTCTTAAAAGAAATATCATTTTATTGTGTTTGGTTACCATCTTGATGTCAGGAATAATTGCGCTTGATTGAAAGAAAAATATTATTTAATTAGATTCTGCATTTAAAATTACATAGAAAAGAAACAAGCATTTTGCTCCGACATCATTCGAAACATCAACAACACAGAACAGAACTTCAGTTCGCAAGTGTACCGGTAGTGTCTTATGATGCGCGCGCAGATCACACGATGTAAACACATTCCTTTTCTGGCGGAAAGGCGAGAGTCAGTGTTTTTGGATATGTCGGTCTTCCGTAGCGAGGAGAGATCATTTATTTCTAACAAGGACAAACACAAAAACTTGATTTAAAATATCGCCCTCCGGTGAATTCAAGGAGAAAATAAATTTAGTATTTTTCTACACGTCTTGATGTTCTCCTTCATTTGATATCACTCTATTTGTTTTAATATTTACTTTTTTAACATACATTTTTCCTCGTCTCATCCCTTTCGAATTGAAGTTTTTTAATTTTTATGTTTGGTTTTGAGCACAAATCTGCATTTGAATAAGGTTTGTAAAGAGCCTTGCTGTTCCAACCGGGAATCGAACCCTGGATCTCCTAACTGGTCCGTCGACGCTCTGCCGCTGAACTACTGGGATGAAAGTTCAAGCTCTTATCGTCGAAGTGGACTCTATATTCTCCACCCTTTAATGTCAGATTGGCGGACAACTGATAATCTGACTGACCACCTCCTGCTATTTTACCTCAGGTTAGCCTCTTGCTACAACTATTTTTACCCAGGGTTAGTATCCTACGTGGTTGTTATCCTCTCAATTTGAAATCGCGCTCAATCTTCCAGAGCCCACCGAATTCGTACTAGTCTTACTAGGGTTACTTGCATCTCTGCACTAACCTACAGGGTTGATTTGTTCGGGCGCCATTGTAAAGATCCTTGCTGCCCCAACCGGGAATCGAACCCTGGATCGCCGAACTGGTCAGCCGACGCTTTACGGGTGACCTACTATGACGAAATTGCAAGCTCTTATCGTCGAAGTGGACTTTGTAGATTCTTGGTTTAACAAGGCTTGTGTGAATAAAATAACCATAAAAATTATCTAACAGTACTTCAGTATTCATAACTTTTTAAAAATTTTAAAATATTTATTCTCCATTAATGACCGAAGCAGAATATTAGCCAAATAATAAAATCGGCAACTACACAGCAACAGTTTGCACATTTTTGCAAATATTCATTTTTTTCCCAGTAGCCAGAATCGGGTAAATAAACTTCTGGGTTTGTTTTTCCTCTTTAATGCTTTCATCTTGATGTTGGCTTTGAGAGCCCTCGACAAACACGGGAAGAAACATCCTCCCTGTTGACTTTAGCACCTAGCAAAACTGACTCACACTCATTTGGCGTTTGTTCTGTGCTTGTTTATACTGGCCACCCCTATTTTTTAAGCCAAAAAGAATGTAGGTGGGGAAAAATAGAAGGTATCGTGTTGCAGACTGCGTATTTTATTACAATACATAGAATATACAATTGAAAAATATTGTGATGGAGTCAAAATTCCGCCCGTGTATGATGTATATATACGTTTTTAGCATCCATGAATAAAAGTCAGTCATCTATATCAGTGATTTCCAAACAATTTGTTGACGTTACCCCCTTTCGTGTGAGATTTTTTCGCGACCTCCTTTCAAATTTCACTACGAAATTTCGCAGTAAAAATGCTTTAAAAGCATTTACACACAGCACAGTTACAGCATTCATAATGTTCGGAAAATATATTATTATTACTTTTCTTATATACATAATGTATAAGGAAAGTATTGTGACGGGGTCGAAAATTCGAATTCGAGTTTTCGACGGGAGAGCACGTTTCAAGCATACCTGATCACGAATCAAACATTTTTGAAGGGATGTCTGTGTGTGTGTGTGTGTGTGGAAACCCCAGGCCGTCCGACTCATCCAGAGGACTTAGAGTAACAAAATGGATGACCGGGTGTGTGTGTGTATGTGAAACCATGTGTGTGTGTGTGTGTGTGTGTGTGTGTCAGTGAGTCTGTGGAGACGATAACTGACGAACGAATGGACCGATTCGAACCAAATTTGGTACAAAAATCACAATCTGTAAACACTGGAAGCCTATTGTTTTTATACGCAATCGAATATTCAGAACCCCCCTAAATTTTCGAATGAAATTTTGAAAAAATCGTCAAAAAATCAAAACCTCTAATAATGTTACGCAAATAGACATTTCTTATGTAATTTTTCATTAGAAAACGATTGGCATAAATTTTAGAGCGCTAACACGAACCGTTCTCGAGATATTGAACAGTTTTCAAAAAAATTATCAAAAAGTCATATAAAATAAAAAAAAATATTTCCTATTGAGAAACATGTTCACTTTTCATATGTAATACCATACGATAAATTAGGTGACATCATTCTCATGGATCTAGCTCGTTTTATTCATAAAAAAAGATACTTTGAGTAATACGTTTGTATTTGAACGCCAATAGTCATTTGTCTGCTGTAAGAATAACTTATTTCTTCGTCCATAACGTTTGGCGAGATTTTGGCGGCGAATTTGGCGGAATGTCGCCAACTTAGCGACTTTTTGAAATGTTGCCAAATTAACGAAAATCTTGTCAAATGGATAAAAATGACGCTAAATGAATGAAAATGAGGACTAATTGACGAATATTCAATATCTTGTGGAAAGAATATTAGTATCTACTATAAGAAAAGCCTATATTTTGCTGTAAAAGTAGTAAATTCATTACATTATATAAGGAAAGTCATGTGTTGCCCACATCAGATTTTTTTAAATAGCCATGGATGTAAAGTCTGTTTGATTAAATATGGAACTAGCTGTACAAAGGTTAAAACAACAGTTTTCAGAATATATTCCTGGCAAAACCCAAAACCGCAACAATAATTACAGATGAGAACTGAATTCTGTTTCAGTGAAGTCAATAGAATTGGCAACAGTTCCAACAAATATGAAAGGGAAACTGATTGAAAAATATGGAGATGGAATATTAAAACTTTAATTTTTCTCGCAGAGTGTAGATGATAAAATCAAAGCAAAAGTTCTATGAACTTAGTACTGAGGCTTTAAAAGTTTTGATACCATTTGCAACATCATGCTGAGGTTACTCTTTTTCAGTCTACCATTAAAGCAAAAGTTTATAGCTAACGTTTAAACGAAAAACAGTAATCGACTTCAACTTGAAAATGGTTGAATTCTAATATTCTACAACCCACCTCAAATTACTAATTATGCTAAAATTTAAAGTTAAGATCTGTGTCAATACCCTAAATTATTAAACACTAATGTGTTGTTTCAAAATACCCAAGTCCTGATCAAGCCAAAGTGGGGCTCAGGGCTACATTTTAATTCGGGGCCCCCATACACTCATGGCATAGCAAACACATGCAAAACTTCAATACATAACAAATTTGGGGGTTAGGATCATAGCCACGAAGGTCCTTTTGTATATGTAAAAATTTTCTAAACCTTTTCTTTCAAAGTAATATATTAAGATCTTAAAGGATGTATAATATTGTAAGCTATTAATATATTTTATAATTTAAAATAAAAAAATTAATATTATCAGTTTTAAATTAATTAAAAAATTATTTCTGCTTACATTTATTTATCACACTAGGGGGCTCTGCCCCCTGTTCGCTCCGCTCGCGCAACCCCCTTCGGGAAGCTTCGCCTCCAACTCGCTGCGCTCGCTTCATAGCTATCATTCTTAAAAATTCTACTTTCAAAAATATCTTTTTTATCCCTGCCTATTTTCCGCAGGAGGGAAATGCAGGGATTTTTCTTAGCCCAAGGAATTCAAAATCTGAATTATTTGATCCTGAGCTCACTTCGCGAGCTATTTCCTGCCAAACTAAAGTTTAAATCAATAAACGCTTTATTTCATCATGTTACCTTATTATTTATCTATAAATTTCCCAAATTTCATATTTTTGTATGCTATAGGTTTTACGGTACGAGATAGAGAAATTGCTAGACGTGCCGATATGAAAAAAAAGTTCACTTCAGAAGTGCTGATGAAGACCCAAGCCGTTCCACTCATCCTAGGACTTGAGCAACCAAAAGGACGGCCGGGCACTTCAGAAGTGCATAAAAAGTAAAATATCTCAAAAACTACATCAAAATTAAAAAAGGGGCTCCGTCCTGCAAAAATTCACCCATGTAGGTACCTGCCTGCAAATATTCGTGGTCTTGCTATTGTTAATCAATCCAGGATACAAACTCGCAGCTCAATATTTTGTCTTTGACTTTGACATTAAATATTTCTTAAACTACAACATATATATATATATATATATAAAAGGTTCATTTCAGCGTATTTACGATAGCTTTTTCTACAAGTGTACCAAATTTCATATTTTTATATGCAATTGTTTTTGCGGTACGAAACAAAGAATCTCGAGAAACGAGAAATTTGTCAAACAGAGGCAGCAGCAGTTACTTTTTTTTTTAATATAGAGAGATACAAAATTTAAGGGGTCCTAAAAATCTGGTTGCCCGGAGTCATGGCTTTGGAGGCCCGTACGTTAATCAGGCTCTGAATATACCACATTAGAAGCTTAAGCTAAATATAAATGTAAAATAAATATATTGAAATCTCTATGATGGTCAATGAATTAATCTAAAAAATGATGATAATTTCAAAATTGATTTGGGAGATTAATGGCCAGTGTTACCAGAATAATACTACTCATTTAGTATTTTACTTAAAAAGTATTTCTTTCTGTCTTTGGGAATACAGGGTGAAATAAATATCGAAAACAAACTTTTCCTAGTATGGTTTTACTATAAAAGAGTAAAATAAAAATTTCGCATTGTGGAAAAAAATCATATGTATTTGAAATAAGATTTATTCAAGCGTTTTTGAAATGACTCCCTTTAGCTTTTATGCAAAATATAAGACATTTGATGAAATTTAGCGTTATCCGACACAACTCATAATTATTTTGTCCTATTCTACCAACAAGCATTTCTTCAACACTTTTATTATGCTGGTGATAGGAGGAATCGGTCTAGTGAACGTCCAGGAACATTTTCAATTGTTTATCGCCAATATCCCATGCAGGCAGGAGTTTGTGCATCAGAAAAAGCACATCTCTTTTTTTTTCCTCAAAGAGAGGGTAAAAGTGATTAAGAATGTGTACGTTAAGGATGTTATTGAGACAATACTACATCCACGGGCTCAACAACACACCGGTAATTAGCGCTGAATATTCCAGTAGAATTCTGCTGCTTCTCATAAAGCACGGGAGAGCTATCAAGCAAATTTGCGAGAATTTATTAGTCCGGATGAATGTCATCCATATAGCCTTGACCTGAATTCAATGGATTTCAGTGTATTTGTGATTTTGCAAGCAAAATCCTGTGCTAGACCCTATAAAAGTGTTGAAATTTTGAAGAAGTTGACCGAATGAGACAAAATATTCCTCGATGATTTCAGACAAAAAAATTTAAATTTCGCCAAACGTTTTAAAATTTGCATTGAACCCAAAGCATGTTATTTTTAAAGCACTCGAATAAATTGTTTTCACGTAGAATTACGTCTTTCCCCACCTTGATAGGGGCTAATATCAAGGGCACCAGAATGCAACGTAAACATGCCACGTTTTCAGCGTTTATAACTTCGAAACTAATAATCGTAGATTGATGAATAATGCACCATTAGATAATTTATTGCGATCCATTTTTAACATAAACAAGTTTCAACCCTATATCTCTTAAATCTTCGATACAATAGAGTTAAAACTTGAATCAAATTTTGCGTGATTTCGTTTCGCAACACGTCATTTCGAGGTTGCTAACTAGTGAATAGATAATGATAGCTATGACCTCAGTCTCCTATTATATAGCTGACTAAAAGAGCTAACAGACGTGTGTAACAAACCGAAATAAAATGGATTTAAAATTTATTTATATTTTAGATAAGTAATTTGGTCCGCGCTTCACTCTAGTTCAACTGTAGAGCCCCACTTTAACTACATAAATTGAGCCTGACTAGCAAGAACAGAAGATGGAGATTCATATCCTTAATCCAAATTCTCAAATTCATTAGTGACATGAAATAGGGTCAGTTAACGCAGTTCTTTGTTGCAAGTTGCAGTACAGTTACTACTGTACCTCTTTGATTTATATATATATATATATATATATATATATATATATATATATATATATATTTGAAATGTAATAATAAGAATCATGTAAAAAAAAAAAAAAAAAAAAAATACAATTCAAGTAATATTAACATCACCATAGAAGCAAATTCACGGCCATAATGCCGATAAGAGAAAAGAACAGAACCTTCCCAAATTCGATGATTAATCAGAATAAAATTCATCTTCAGGTCTGAGTATTTAATTCTAATATATATATATATATATAATATGTTACCTTCTACTTTATCCTTAGTCTTGGTCTATAGTTACTCTTTCGTAACAGATATGCTAGATGGTTTTTTTGTACATACAGTGGTTTATGCATAGTTTTCGATTAAAATCTTTCAATTTATATATATATATATATATATATATATATATATACAGGGTGTATATAAACTGTTCTAACAAAATAAGAGGGTTGATAGTATCCATCAAGACGAACAATATTTAGTATGGAACCTAGGGTCGCATTCCGCTCTGAGTGCCAGAAAAGAGCAACTTCGAAACATGTCCAACAAGCACAAGTCGCCACTTCGTACGACATAGCTGTCGTGCCGGAGAAGTATCACATCTCCAGAACATCATCGTCACTTCTAGTCTTCCGACACATTTTGAATGCTACTTATCCTGGCCGATAGATTGGACGTAGTGGACCTGTGGCTTGACTTCTACGTTCACTGGACCCTTCACCGGTTCTTCTTCTGGGGGCACATAAAATCATTGGTGTACGAGACGCCTGTGGTGGACTTCGTAGAAAATCTCGTCGCGAGAATCGTTGTTGCAGCGGACAGGATAAATACGACATCAGGTGACTTCGAAAGGGTGCACCAGTCGTTCATTCGCCGGTGTGAATTGTTCAACGGCACCCTTGGCCATCACTTTGAGCATCTACTTTGAGTCTTTCTCTGGTGTAAATAAATAGGATTGTGCAGCGAATGATTATGTTAAACTTAGAGTGGAATGAGACCCTAGGTTCCATTGTAAATATTGTTCTTCTTGATGGGTACTATCACCCCCTCTTATTTTGTCAAAACAGTTTATATACACCCTGTATATACACACATATATATATACAATGTTCACAAATAAGTAAGTCCTACGCTCAAAATATATTCACAATATAAACTCTTGCAGTCGAAAATACATGCACAACCCCGTGTTGACGAGTACCATCGCCATTACTAGACCATCGCACAAAGGTGATGACGAGACGATCACTTGAGTACACTTTCTTGTATGCAACACCCTGATATAGGACAAAATCCACTTCCCCGCAGTGCGCCGACGGCTTTAATTGAAACGTAAAGGGAACAACGGATATCGTTTTTCATATTTTCGTTTTGTAAGATTAATGATGTGATTGTCAGATACACTGAGTTGTTAGCAAAATTTCCGTTACAGCTCTTCCAAAATATCAAATCGCCCGCTTTAGTTGACATTGTGAAGGTTCCGGGTCACTTGCGCCCAAGCACACCGAACCTATCACTTGAAGAGTGTGGATATTTGCAGCCAACCATAATGAGGTAGACGGGCAGTTTTCAATTCTTTAAGTCTCAGGAGGGAAAAAGGCAAGGACGCTTTGGTAAACGTTTTCTGCACGCAATAAGGACCCCAGTAGTTTGTTTCCAAATATTGATGTGACACAGAGATTATTCAGTAAATAGTTGCCACCGGAAATCGCCATAATTTTAAAGGATGCATCATTATGGTAGTTATTGTGGTTCCTGGGAGATACGAATAGTGGGACAAAAATGTACCCATGTTGGTTTTTGAGGTTGCTTTGTTTACTGAGAAGCAGGGTCAGATATTTTAAGGGTTGCTAGGAAAGACCTTAAGCACCCTGATAACTTTGGAGAAAAATATTCTTGAAGGTACACTTTGAGTCTATCCATAGTGCAGTAACTATGACCGATAAAATAAGGGTTTTCAGCGCCCCTAGCTGAGAAGTGAAAAAGTTACAAACACGAACTCGTCAGCAAAACGAGGTAAAAGAAACATACCAAATACAAAGTTTTAGAGTGTTGTCTGATTTGTAGGAATCGTCGTGAGTACATGAAACGGGTATATAGAAAACAATAAATACCTGTGGTTCTTCACCGCTCACTAGATGCGCAGATTTTAATTATAAGTCATTATAGTTCAGTATTCTTTTTGGAATAAAATGTGTATTATTGATGGCGGAGGGCATTTTGAGCAGGTTCTATCCTAGATTCCTGTACATATGCGTTGTTTATTGCATAATTTCAGAATATGACAACAATGCGTTTATAACCATATTGTGTTATAGACGCATCGTTGCTCTATTCTAAATGCCTCTTGTACCTGATTTATTGACGATTCTTACGAATTTGACAATGCTCTACAACTTCAATTGACATTTTACTTTTATCTCACTTTATTGCCCAGTTTGTGTTATTTTTTTGAATTCTTTACAACCGATCTTTGGAATCACTTTTGTTTGATTGGGTATGGTTACTTTATTGTCAAAGAATTTAACGTGTATACTCTGGGACTTTTTGATCCGAAGTTGTTGAGGGTACCTAAAGACTCTCCCAAGAACCCTTTATATTTTCTACACGTTTACTACGAAGCACTAGTGTAAATAAAAATAATGGTACTTCTGACTAGGTACATATTTCTCGTAACAGCAAACTGCAAACTACTAATATACCCAGGGTTCATAGAAAAAACTCATGCATATATTTATACAGACAATATTTTTTATAGCTTCTTCTAGTTACGTAATGTTGTTGTTGTTGAGACCCAGACCGTCCGACCTACCAAAAAGTAGTTACGTAATGTGTCGCTATTTATTATAAGAATAAAATATGCGTTTTACTCTAATTTAAAATTATTGGCGAACTTTCACTACTAACTGTATTTAAGAAGTTAATTACTGCTTTCCCCCTTTCCAGAATCTTACCCATTGACTCAAAAATCTTTTCCATGTTTACAACAACCATTTTGAACTAATGTTGCCCTTGTCACTTTTAGTGGCTGGCCAGTATTAAAAATCATATCTACACTGACCATTGCGGTTGGTTTTAAATGAAAAGTAATAGAAATGCTGAATCCGGCGGCCGATGCTCTAATTCAAGGTTTACACCAAAATGTCTTTGCTGTTTCCTTTGATATATTACAACATAATCTATCTCCTAGATAAATATAATCCGCACATTGGTAATTCCTCCTTTAATCTTATCCTTGCGCATTTTCTTGTAATTTATATCTGTACCGATGCCATTCCGTGCATACAAAAAATTCCCATTTTCTCCATTACCATCCGCAAATCGGAATCCCGTAGCCGCGGGACAGTATCATCAGCAGAATCGTTAGTTCTCGACTCCGTTTAAACAGTCGATCGAACCCTGTAATTATGACGCGCCGGGCGTACTAACAGTCGCACTTAAAATCACTGAATCGCGGTCTTGCCTTGTTATCTTCAGACCGCTCCGTCTTTTTGCCGTTAATTTTTCTCAATGTGCCGCATGCTATTATTGATGTCACACTGAGATACTTTTGCCACCTCGGGATGGGCGGAACAGCAAAAGAAAATGTGTATTTTTCCGTGTCATTTCGACGTATTATGGTCCATAATAGGGAGGAATTTGTTGAGTTTTCCTGGTGATAATGTGTTCTCTTGTAGATATTGCAGAAGCATGTAGAGCGAGTTGAGTTGACTCATGAATATTCGGCGGATTTTGTAAATATATGTTGTGAATTTGAAAGGTAAAATCACGTCAGCAGGCTTAATGATCCCTCTTCCAGATATTTATTTAGTTGACAGCGGCAACACAAACTGGAAAGCGAAGAAAGTATAGTAATATAAATACGTCTTGGCGATTCCAAAATCGAGCAATGGTTATCAATACTAGAGTATGTATACGATTAAAACTGATTTTATATTAGAAATGCTCATTTTATTTATTAAATTTTCACGGAGTTACACGAATCACCTTTATAAAAACTAGTGAAAAGGCTAGTGAAAAATTAGTGAAAGGTTCGACAAGCAGTGAAATGGCATTTATATGATGATAATGGATCATTATTTTGAGGAAAGAACATTTTTCTTCTTTAGATGCTAACAAATGCTGTTAAACTGATAGGATTGAGTACAGATAAATCAATTTTGGAATTCCCAATGATACTCATATTTTAACATATATAAACGTATTTATTTTTCATTGATATCTAAAGGCAAATGTGTTATTATTGCAATTCTCTAGTCATAATACGTATTATATGCATATCTATATAAAATTCAATGTCTGTCTATTTCTTATATAAATTCACAGCTTTTTTATGTATATGTTATGGTTATTCTATGCTTAAATGAGAATAAGTCAACTCCATCTATATTTCGAGTTTCTATAGGACCCAGATTTGTCGAGGTATTAATAATTAAATTTTCCATAGAAATAAATTTGTACAGATGATATATTTCTGTAACTTTTATTGAAGAAAATATTATGTTACTTTGACAGTGAAATTAAATCAGATGTGTTTACTCGGTTGACGATTTTCATTCAATTTATTTGATTTAAATAATGAAAAATAAATAGAAAAATGAATTTGATAAATTAAAGGTATTATATGTTTCATTGTGTTATATCAGTTACAAGTAATTATTAATATTTTCGAGTTTTTAAGCCATATGTTTTGTGGATGCAAAAGGATCCTAAAATTCATATATTACTGAAATGTCTTTAAATGATTATTGCAACAGGGTAAAAAAATATATAACACTGAAAACTACCTTTTGCTACCATTTTTGCGTTTTTATTTTATCCTACGTCGAACAAACTTCCCATTTTTGTGAATTGGTAAACAAATGGGATGAAGATGTTTCATTTTTAAAATTTCTGTAATTTTGTATAACGAAAACAGAGATACTTTTTAGATTGGTATTAAATGCAATACCTTAATGGAATTTTTGTGTAATGCAATATGAATACCTTTTAGAATGCGCACATATTTAAATTACAGGCCACGCCGGGAATATCTGATAGTGAATATATAAAACTCGGGGAAGGCTAATTTGAATGCACTTTGGACAGGCTATCTATGCGCATATCGACTAAACGTTTCCGGTACAGAAATTATTTTGCATACCAATGTAAAATACTTTTTATTAATATACAAAAAATATAGATATAATTCTGGATTTTAATTATAGGAATCGGTTGAATTGGACTCAAACTATTGGTATAATACCGCAAAATTTGAATTTTTAATTACTGATAAAGTTAAAAATACAGCGTGTCAAACCAAATTAAGAATCAGGCCTAAAACTCGAGAAGTATCAGGGTTATTGTATTTTTTTATGTAGGTGTTTAAGAAATCCCAATGGCGCTACACGATGAGCCACATTTAGAGGCTGACTTCTTTTTTTAGGCGGGAGGGGGGGGGGTATCCGCTAGGGAAAAAGTGAATTGCAAAGTTGTAGAACGTTGCCAAACTAGTACAAGGAATTTTTGTCTCCGTGCAAAAATTGAAAAAGAACACTTAAAACCCGTGTATACAATCCACTCCCACCCTCCTAAAAAAATGAACGTTTAGACGATGCAGCAGAATAAAATGGACTTGTATTCTTGCACACGTGTCATAAGTTGTCTCTCGCGTTTTCCTATGACTCTACGTTTACTCTGTTAAATGCATATTAATTAAATTGTCTATTTTAAAATCATTATTTAGAGAGTTATTTTTCCCATCTTTTGCGGGAGACAAAAACGTTTAGTACTAATTTTGCAACTTTCTACAACTTTGTGATTGAGTTCTTTCCTTCTATCTCTAACAGGAAGACAAATAGCCCCAAGGCCGTTGACGGAGATGACATTGAAGAGGGGCCTCAATAGTCTTAAAGGAGGGCTCACCAAAAATGCAATTAATCATTAGTATTTATAAACCATAATAGTTACTATTGTATATTTCAATTCCTATAAATTATTAAAAAATAATTGCAAGCTAAGAGCTAATTATTAATATCCATATAGCTACTATACTTCAATACAAGGTAGGATCAAAAAGTTCGGAGACTGTGCTGATATATCCAACCCTGATTGGAGGAGAAGAGAACTATTTTACCGCAGCGTAGAGGCACATGTGACGCGAGATGTGAAAAGAAAGAAGCAGGTCTGCAGTGCAGGATTTTTCCATACAATGCATGTCAGTGAATTGTAGTCGTTCGCATTCGACGAAAACGGAAATGGCGTTTGTAGAACAACGTGCGAAATTCAAGTTCTGCCAGCATTTGAGAAAATAGCCGACAGAAACATTGCAGCTGCTGTCTGGAAAAACACCTGCTTCTTCCTTTTCACATCTCGCGTCATATGTGCTTCTACGCCACGGTAAAATAGTTCTCTTTTCCTCCAATCAGCTTTAGAGATATCAGCACAGTCTCCGAGCTTTTTGATCCTATCTTGTATCTATATAATAAAAGGCAATGTCTGTCTGTCTTATACACTATACGTTTCGCGACCGCGCGTCGGAGAGCTACGAAATTTGGCAATCGGAGACCCGGGGGGGAGGGGAGGGGACACGTGAAAACCGATTTTTAAAATTTTAATTATTTTTTTATTTATTTAATGTTTTATGCGATTTCGACCGTTTTTTGCCCTTTTTTCTCCACGATCCAGACGTCGTAGAAAAAAACAAATTACACCATCGGAAAGAGCAGAGAATTTCGAGTAAAAATATATCAATTTCAAATCTGAATTTTGATTTCTAATATTTTTTAAAGATTTTAAAACAAAAGTCACTTTTTGCTCAAGAAAACGATTTTTGGTTTTTAAATTCTCGCATCGTGAAAAGTACTCATAATTTCGACTAATAATTTACATTTTTAGAAAGGCCAAACATCTGGCATTCTTACAAGTCCAATCTGGTCAAGAAATAACTAAAATTGGCCCCTGGATCGGAATTTTAAAGAAGTCATGATTTTAAAATTTATCGGCGGGCGAAAGAAGTTCCCATTTCCCATCACCAGTTTCCCCCCAAGCAGGCGTTTCAATGGCGCCGGTTTGTGTCTAGGTGGAGGTGACGTCACGGTTCTGAATAGAGCTCCTCTACTACAGGCTGACTTATCAAGCATATTGAAGCCCACCATAGCTGGAAGAGCAATCCATTAGCATTAGCTCTATTCGCATTTTCACTTTATTAAGTATTATTGAAATAATTATGGGTGGATGTTCTGTACCGAACTGCTCTAGTCATTCTAGAAAGGGTTTTGAGCTATTTCGCTTTCATAGAAACGAGAAAAGGAGAAAACAATGGCTAATAAATAGTCGGCGCGATAATTGGATACCCGGTACTGGAGCATACTTGTGCGAGGTAAGTTCTACAATATTCTAATTGAAACTTCGTTTTTTATATAAAGTATTTATTTTAAACACTTATTTTATAATTTCTGTAACTGTAATATGGATTATTAATGATTTTTAGTTGTTATAGTCTTATCTGAGGACACTTGGTTTGTAATGTAAACATCACCTTGAATGCATTATACTGTCTTCAAAACCTAGAAGTAAATAGCTTCAAATTTTACATATATATATATTAAAGATTTATTCCTGTTACACCAATATCTTTCAAGTTTTATACACTTTGTTGTATTTTTAGATCATAATGAATCACAAAATTGGTGAATTCTACTATCAACAAACTGTCGCCAAGTGGAAAACTTGCCATGTTATAGTAATTATGCAAACATAAGCTAAAATGGTAAATAAATCGAAATACGTTTATCATAAAAGGTTGTTTTAATAGCATGTATGAATGATTGTCTCACATATTTGAAAGTTTGTTAACTACTTTGTATTTAAAGAGGAAAATACTAATAATAACCCTACTGAGCTCGGCTTTTTTTCATCAAAGATTTTCAAACAATAGGTGTTCATTAAGTAGCTATTATGATAAACGTATTTCGATTTATTTACCATTTTAACTTATGTTTGCATAATTACTATAACATGGCAAGTTTCCCACTTGGCGACAGTTTGTTGATAGTAGGATTCACCAATTCTGTGATTCATTATGATCTAAAAATACAACAAAGTGTATAAAACTTGAAAGATATTGGTGTAACTGCAATAAATCTTTAATATATATATATAGCTTCAAATTATATATATATATAATTTTAAGCTATTTTCTTCTAGGTTTGGAAGACAGTATAATGCATTCAAGGTTTGGAAGACAGTATAATGCATTCAAGGTGATGTTTACATTACAAACCAAGTGTCCTAAGATAAGACTATAACAACTAAAAATTATTAATAACTCATATTACAGTTACAGAAATTATAAAATAAGTGTTTAAAATAAATAATTTATATCAAAAAAGAAGTTTCAATTAGAATATTGTAGAACTTACCTCGCATAAGTATGCTCCAGTATCGGGTATCCAATTATCGCGCCGATTATTTATTAGCCATTGCTTTCTTCTTTCTTCGTTTCTAGAAAAACGAAATAGCCTAAAATCATTTCTAGAATGATTAGAGCAGTTCGGTGCAAAATAACCATCCATAATTATTTCAATAATACTTCCTAAAGCGGAAATACGAATAGAACTAATGCTAATGGATTGCGTTTCCAGCTACGGTGGGCTTCAATATGCTTGATGAGTCAGCTCGTATATAGAGGAGCCTTAGTTCTGAATATGCATAGCGATGGATGGGACAATAAAACACCAAATTAGAGTTTGTTTTCCGTTTCCCGTGCTTCCGGTTTTAAATGAGTTAAGAGCTTAGCATATGTATTGTAGAAATTATTATATCTATATTTTAAATGATGGAACGATATGGATTTTTAAATGGATATTTTAAATAGATATTTTAATTTGTGGATATTGTAAATGGATATTTTAATTTTATGGATATTTTAAATGATGGAACGATGGATATTTTAATTTTATGGGTATTTTAAATGATGGAACGATGGAATGAGGTTGATGGAATTAAGAGCTTAGCTTATGGTCATTTTAAATTGTAAATTAGAGCGCGGGAAGTTAGCAGTAGGCCCGGGTTCGATTCTCGCCACTACCTAAACAGCCGCCGTGTTCAGGCGGAATACGATCACGTTATTTTAATTTTATGGATATTTTAAATGATGGAACGATGGATATTTTAATTTTATGGGTATTTTAAATGATGGAACGATGGAATGAGGTTGATGGAATTAAGAGCTTAGCTTATGGTCATTTTAAATTGTAAATTAGAGCGCGGGAAGTTAGCAGTAGGCCCGGGTTCGATTCCCGCCACTACCTAAACAGCCGCCGTGTTCAGGCGGAATACGATCACGTTAAACATGTGGGTCCGTAAGTCCTTCCGAGAGGTTGGTGGTAGGGGAAGGAGGGTACGGTCCCTGTGGATGCCTCCCCCACTGGGTTCCGGTCTAAATTGGGTGAATAAAAAGAAAGTTATGGAGATTGTCGCGGAGGACGCAGTAGCCCAGTGGTTAGCGCGCGGGAATTGCACTCGGTAGGCCCGGGTTCCATTCCCCTCACTGTCAAAACTGCTGCCGTGTTCACGCGGAGTACGATCACGTTAAACATGTGCGTTCGTAAGTCCTTCCGAGAGGTTTGTGGTAGGGGAAGGAGGGTACGGTCCCTATGGATGCCTTCCACACTGGGTTCCGGTCTAAATTGGGTAAATAAAAAGAAGGTTATGGAGTTTGTTGCGGAGGGCACGGTAGCCAAGTGGTTACGCGCAGGAACTGCACTTGGTAGGCCCGGGTTCGATTCCCGCCACTGCCGAAACTGCCGCCGTGTTCACGCGGAGTACGATCACGTTAAACATGTGGGACCGTAAGTAATTCCGAGAGGTTGGTGGTAGGGGAAGGAGGGTACGGTTCCTGTGGATGCCTCCCCCACTGAGTTCCGGTCTAAATTGGGTGGCACTTCCTGGCCGTCCAAACAGTTACCTTACACCTTTCTGGTAGTTCGCACCAACGAGTTTGCAACGATCAGAATTTGCCACGGTCAGAATTTTCAAGGGTAGCGAACAGGCTGGTCGCCAAAGGCGGCTAGTTAATCTATATAATAAAAGGCAATGTCTGTGTGTGTGTCTGTCTTATACACTATACGTTTCGCGACCGCGCGTCGGAGAGCTACGAAATTTGGCAATCGGAGACCCGGGGGGGGGGAGGGAAGGGGACACGTGAAAACCGATTTTTAAAATTTTAATTTTTTTTTTATTTATTTAATGTTTTATGCGATTTCGACCGTTTTTTGCCCTTTTTTCTCCACGATCCAGACGTCGTAGAAAAAAACAAATCACACCATCGGAAAGGGCAGACAATTGCGAGTAAAAATATATCAATTTAAAATCTGAATTTTGATTTCTAATATTTTTTAAAGATTTTAAAACAAAACTCACTTTTTGCTCAAGAAAACGATTTTTGGTTTTTAAATTCTCGCATAGTAAAAAGTACTCATAATTTCGACTAATAATTTACATTTTTAGAAAGGTCAAACATCTGGCATTCTTACAAGTCCAATCTGGTCAGGAAATATTCCGTATTGCCCACAGGATCGGGATTTTAAAAGTTTCCGAATTTCAATTTCTCGGCGTGCCGCTTCGTTTCTCCCCCGCTGAAAGAGGGAAGGTGGTGGGTGGGGACGTCAAGGTGGAGGTGACGTTACGGTTCTGAATAGAGCTCCTTTGCTCTATATAAATTATTATATTTATATTTTAAATGATGGGACGATATGGATTTTTTAAATGTATATTTTAACTTTTGGATATTTTAAATGGATATTTTAAATGATGGAACAATGAAACAATGGAATGAGGATGATGGAATTAAGCATATGGTCATTTTAAATTGCAAATTAGCGCGCGGGAAGTTAGCGGTAGGCCCGGGTTCGATACCCGCCACTGCCAAAACTGCCGCCGTGTTTACGTGGAATACGATCACGTTAAATATGTGGGTCCGTAAGTTCTTCCGAGAGGTTGGTGGTAAGGGAAGGAGGATACGGCCCCTGTGGATGCCTCCCCCACTGGGTTCCCGTCTAAATTGGATGAATATATAGAAAGTTATGGAGATTGTCGCGGAGGGCGCGGCAGCCCAGTGGTTAGCGCGCGGGAATTGCACTCAGTAGGTCCGGGTTCGATTCCCGCCACTGCCAAAACTTACGCCACGTTCACGCAGAGTACGATCACGTTAAACATGTGGGTTCGTGAGTCCTTCTGAGAGGTTGGTGGTAGGGGAAGGAGGGTACGGCCTAAATTGGGTGAATAAAAAGAAAGTTATGGAGATTGTCGCGGAGGGCGAAGTAGCCCAGTGGTTAGCGCGCGGGAATTGCACGCGGTAGGCCCGGGTTCGATTTCCAAAATTGCCGCCGTGTTCACGCGGAGTACGATCACGCGGAATAAACATGTGTGTCTGTAAGTCCTTTCGAGAGGTTGGTGGTTGGGGAAGGAGGGTACGGTCCCCGTGGGTGCCTCTCCCACTGGGTTCCGGTCTAAATTCGGTGAATAAAAAGAAAGTTATGGAAAATGTCGCGGAGGCCGAAGTACACCAGTGGTTAGCGCGCGGGAATTTCACTGGGTAGGCCCGGGTTCGATTCCCGCCACTGCAAAACTGCAGCCGCGTTCACGCGGAGTACAATCCCGTTAAACATGTGGGATCGTAAGTCCTTCCGAAAGGTTGGTGGTAGGGGAAGGAGGGTACGGTCCCTGTGGATGTCTCCCCCACTGAGTTCCGGTCTAAATTGGGTGGCACTTCCTGGCCGTCCAAACAGTTACCTTACACCTTCTGGTAAGGTCGCGCCAGCGAGTGTGCCACGGTCAGAATTTTCAAGGGTAGCGAACAGGCTGGTCGCCAAAGGCGGCAAAACAAAGTAATTTATAAAACAAAGTAATTTATAAAACAAATCTCAAAGAAATTTTTTATGCAAAATTTGAATGATATTTTATATGAAATTTCCTATCACTACTAAAAATTTAATATTTTTATCGGGGGGGGGGGGGGCTGCGTATACCTTTTAGAGGGGCTTAGCTCCTCTCTGGCCCTTGCCTGACTACGGCCCTGGATAGACCTCACACCCATTAAAAAGGGTTTCAGTACATCTAAAGTTGTTTCATAATTTAACGCTATCGTGGTTTTCTATACATATGCATTAAGCTTACCTGCTAGTTCACAAATTTTTAGAATTATGGCCTTTTTTAAAGAATATTACACAAAGACTGTTACACAATTTTGTCTCCCCACTGCAATTATTTTATACTCACCAACTAAGCATTTTGGCAAGAAATGAAATATATTAAAATCATCTTGAATGAAACCGTATTAACGTAAATATAGAACAGAACTTTCCCACCTCTTGCATACTATGCATGCACTGACAAAAATTCACGTTTGCAACATTTCCATCCTATTCACGAGCTCTCATTAAGATTCCTGCACAAAATAGCATCGTGAGGTTCCAGCAATCTCGCCGTCCTCTGGACCCAGCTTCCGAATGGATGCCATGAAACGAATTGAAACTCAACGCAACAATGATCTCAAAGCGACAAAAAGCTTTATAAGATATCTCCATTATTTTCTCTGGTTCGAGGTTATTTACAGCGAAAGGCATGATGGTTAATTTTGAAATTGTATTTCGCGTTCTTACAGCATGTGGAAATATAAAAGAATGAGGTTAAGTAATATACCATGGATCTGTTTCGTATTGTGGATGTAACCAATTTTTTTTTTTCGGTGTTGAATTTCTTAACTTTAAATTTCGAATGTAATATCTGTGGAAGTATGAAGGACATCAACGAAATTTTTATGACTGATAAAAATCTGCTGGCTTTTCCTACATAATGCAATACTCTTGCTTCTGAAATAATGATGTACAAGAAATGCACGGCACACAGCACACTGTTTTCAACCTTGAATTGTACATTAACATTTGGTACTTTTCTAGATGACAGCATGCAAAACGATTTCGAAGTACCAAATTAGCTTATATTTCGCACAAATATAATTTAACAATTGGAAATATTTCTGACATCTGCTATGAACAATATAGTCCATATATTAAAATATGTTAATAATTAATTTGTATTGGCATTATTTTCTTAACTTTAGCGTCATTTTTGCCAGTTTTGCGGCATGTTTGTCAACTTTGATACCATTTTATAAAATCGCCAAGTTGGAGATATTTAGTCATCAAGGTCTTCAAGGATGGACTATAAATTAGCTGTCAAGGTTGCGAAACTTATCGCCAAGTGTTACAGACAGAATTTTATGTAATTTCTTGGGTAATTTATTTAAAAAATAGATACATTTATTTGTAATATCTCGAGAGCAGTTAAAGCTAGTGTTCCAAAATTTGCGTTAATCGTTTTCTAATTAAAAATTGATCATAAAATAAACTTTTTTTTTAAACAATGAATGTTATATTAAATGTTCTAATATTTTTATTATTTTTTAAGAATTCATTCGAAAATTTGGGTGTATTCCGAACCGATCGTTTTTTAAATCAATAGGGTTCCAGTATTATTTGATTGAAATAATCGTACCAAAATATTTTTTTTAACCTTTCCATTCGTTCGCGAGATATCGCGTCTACGAACTCATGGACATACGCACTAACTTACATACACACAAATAGTAACATACATACATGCACATATAGCACCTCAAAAACATCCGATCCAAGTTCAGGGACAACTGGAACACTCTCTTCCGGCGAAAACTCAAATTCGAATTTTTGACCCCGTCACAATGCTTCCCCTATGCATTATACTATGCATGTAAGGAAAGTAAAAACATTCAGTGTTCTAATTGCTCTAATTCTGTGTTTCACAATTTTTTTTCGGTCACCACTCCTTATAGAAAAAAAAATTAAGGAATTCTTAGACACTTTTCTGTGTATTGAAGGGAGGGAAAAGGTTATTACTTCTTATCGTCTCAAAAATTTTAAGTGAAAAATGTATTTCAAATAACAATTATGATAAATTAATACTCTGGGTTAGTTAGTAATGACACCGGTAATGATGCTTGAAATTCTATTTCCGGTCTTCTTCGTAATGAGTTGACACATTGAACATCTTTAGCAAAAACACTGAAGTGTAGCAAAAACACTGAAGTGAAAGTTGTAAATGACTACAGTTATTACGAAGACAAACTTATTTGTTAGAGAAGACCTAATCTTCGGTGTAAAGTTCCAGGTGCCCAGATAGTATTAAGAAAAGGAATTTTATTCATTGTAAAACGTAAAAATACGCACACTACAAACATTTAATAAAATAGTACGGAAACACGCCAACTAATTAATATTTCAAAAACGCAAAGACAACCAAAAAATAGGTTTAAAAGTATTTTATTAAAATCTCCTTTTTATAAGGAAAGTATAAGGAAAGTATAGTGACGGGGTCGAAAATTCGAATTCGAGTTTTCGACGGGAGAGCACGTTTCAAGCATCCCTGATCACTAATCAAACATTTTTGAAGTGATGTCTGTGTGTGTGTGTGTGTCTGTGTGTCAGTGAGTCTGTGGAGACGATAACTGACGAACGAATGGACCGATTCGAACGAAATTTGGTACAAAAAAATCAATCCGTAAACACTGGAAGCCTATTGTTTTTATACGCAATAGAATGTTCAGAACCCCCCTAAATTTTCAAGTGAAATTTTGAAAAAATCGTCAAAAACTCAAAACCGCTAATAAAGTAACGCATATAGACATTTCTTATGCAATTTTTCATTAGAAAACGATTGACATAAATTTTAGAACGCTAACATGAACCGTTCTCGATATTGAACATTTTTCAAAAAAATTATCAAAAAGTCATATTAAATAAAAAAAAATATTTCCCATTGAGAAACATGTTCACTTTTCATATGTAATACCATGCGATAAATTGGGTGACATCATTCTCGTGGATCTAGCTCGTTCCATTCATGGAAAACGATACTTTGAGTAATACTTTTGTATTTGAACGCCAATAGTCATTTATCTGCTGTAAGAATAACTTATTTCTTCGTCCATAACGCTTGGCGAGATTTTGGCGACGAATTTGGTGAAATGTCGCCGACTTGGCGATTTTTTTAATGGTTGCTAAATTAACGAAAAACTCGCCAAATGGATAAAAATGTCGCTAAATCAATGACGACTCATTGACGAAAATTCAATATCTTGGAAAGAATATAAATAACTACTATAAAAATAATTTATTTTTTTTTTACTGTAAAAGTAGTAAATTCATTGCATTATATAAGGAAAGTCATGTGCTGCCTACATCAGATTTTTTTTTGGTTGTCTTTGATTTTAAAGTACAAACATTTACTTCATTAAAACAGTTTGATGGCAACAATAAATGTACAGTGAAATATCGGAAACCATGACGATGTTTATTATTTTATATTTAGAAATTTATTAGTTAACCAAATTTGTTTTTATTTAGTAATTGCAAGATCAAAAAGGGTAGCCTTCTTACTAGTTATATATTCCGTTAGCAATAATAATGACATTTCAATAATAATGACGCAGTTGTTTATATAATACAGTTGCAGTTACTTATATAACACAGTTGCAGTTGCTTATATAACACATTTGCAGTTGCTTATATAATACAGTTGCAGTTGCTTTTATAATACAATTGCAGTTGCTTGTATACAGTTGCAGTTGCTTATATAATACATTTGCAGTTGCTTATATAATACAATTGCAGTTGCTTATATAATAGAGTTGCAGTTGTTTCTACAATACAGTTGCTGTTGCTTATACAATACAGTTACTTATACATGCAATTACATTTATTTATACCCACAGTTAAGTTTTGGCATTTTAGGTTAACTGTAATTAATTGTAATTATAATTAAACATTCTTTTAATGTAACTGCAACTAGTTATAATTTTGAAACAACTTAACTAAATATAGAACGCGACTTTGCTCACAATCAATCTTTAAATATAATGATATTTTTACACAGTATAAAAGCAGTAATATTAAGTATTTTTAAAATATGAAGGGTGCAATCCTTGCTGCTCCTATAGGTTCGCTACTTTGACGTAGTTATTGCTGCTGTCATCATCATTGGCGTGTCAACTTACACGTATGAAACTCAATTTACATGGAAATTGGAAACATCGCATGACGTCTATTCTATTTGTACGCTAGTTACGGCTCTCCAAACTGTTTGGTACTAGTAGCTAATTGTCACGTCAGCTGACTGCCAGCGTGCTGGTTGTCATTGTAAATGTGAACCCTGGTCGAAGTGTCAGTCACAGTTTGAAAAGTATAAATAAAATGCGCAACACGTTGTAGTAGTTAACTTTGTTTTGGTCATTCATGAGAGATTTCTGTAGTTCTCTGAATTTTTCCTTTAGAACAACTTTGACAGACCTTGATCTAACCTCCTTCTTAATTTCCAGATTTTTACTTAATATGTCTAATGTTGTCTCTTCTTTCTACTGTATATGTTTCTTTGTGCAATTTTTACTTAATATGTCTAATGTTGTCTCTTCTTTCTACTGTATATGTTTCTTTGTGCAATTCCTCATCAACGACTTTAATAAAAATATTTATCCTTTGTGCAGATTTTTACTTAATATGTCTAATGTTGTCTCTTCTTTCTACTGTATTTGTTTCTTTGTGCAATTCCTCATCAACAACTTTAATAAAAATATTTATTGCTGGTCGTATATACTCAGAAAGCAAAGGGATACTGTTCACAACTTGAAAAAAAAAATCATAACTGTAAACTTACCGAGCCCGACAAGGAACTCTTGACTTTTATCCACATTAACTTGCAACTGAACTGTCCTTCACTAATTAATTGCACAATATTTTAAGAAATGCGGAATCTTTAACTTTCGTGACATTTGTTTGGGCATGAAATTACGGCTAAAACATCCCTAGCAAACATTCTTTTTTTTTTTTTCTTTACATTCTCCCTTAGCATTTATGCACGTTTTGTACTGCCAGTACAAAATTTGTATGCCAGTACAAAATTACTATTGGTATCCGTTTGGCAGAACATGCTAGGGATGTCAAAGGTGGTAAACTTTCTACGGCCCTTGCTCATTTTGTTGTTAAAGAAAATTTCCTGCCCATTTTTGAAAGAACTTTCCTTCTTATGCGTTGTAATAACCCTCGTAATATTCTCCTTTTTGAGTCCCTCTTTATTTATGTTTACCGCGAGTCGATTTGTAATTTTGACCCCGTTCAGATTTTAAGTTATGCTTGGCGACGCATTCTCGACTCCATGCAATTCAAGTCTCTTCATAGTTATCTTTGACGTCATCCTCTCGGGGATTGGGCCTGACTGCCCCCCGATTTTTAAAAAAAATTTTTGAATTTGAAATTTCTGTAATAAAATTGTAAGAATTTTTTACTGTACTTTTCGTGATTTATGCTCGATTTTGAATCTGTTCAAAATGTTTTGTATTTTTGGATTCTCCTTAGATAAACGTAAGTTTATTGATAATTGTATTTATGCAAATTTGTCACCTTTTCTGGTCTATATATGAACGATCATTTCTATTTCCATGTAGCCACTGATGAAGAGCGTATTAATGCTCGAAAGCGCTCCGGCCTTTTTTAATTTTGTACGTCTTATAAGAAGTGAAATAAAGATCTTCTATTATAGTGGTGTACTTGTTGTTTCTGTTAATTGAAATCAGACGTGATGCCAATTTATTTAGTTGATTATATACTTATATATTATATTCTGTGTTATTAACGAATTTACATTACAATTATGTTTTATTGTAGTCTGTGCAAGTTTATTTATATTATTCAAATCATATTATTTTCGAAATAAATTCAAACTGCTGCTGTAAGATGAAGTTTATAGATGCCGTTGTATAACACAGTATAAAGTAAAAAATATACGGATGTCAACCAGTTTTGAAGGTAAAAAATAGCCTTCTTTTTCAGAACTAGCAAGAAGCAGTACCAATATTCACCAGAGCAAGATCGGCATACTTTAGCTACAGATGCAACATACTTTTTTTTTACATACACTATCCGACATAGAAAATGCAACACCATGAAGCTTTGGCCGTATAATTATGCAAATGGCGAGACAAACGCAGCTGACCAATGTATGCAAATGATCTGAAATGCAAATAGGTCACGTGATTAGAGTGCGGGATAAAAGAGATGGAAACGGTAGATGAGCCAACCGTTCTTACTCTCTGTCGCCTACGAAAACTCTTCAGAGCTGTTTTTCATTTCAGAAGATACGTGTTATTGAAGAGTTGTCTGGTCGATGATGCCGAAGTCCGTTTCAGCATTTAGTCGATCGTGCGAGTGGATTCATTTTAGGCCTACGTACGGCTGTGTGGTCGTACCGACTTATCGCCGCTAAAACACGCGTAGATGCGTCCAGTGTGCAAAGGATTTGGAGAAGATGGATTGAAGATGGGCATGTGAATTGTCATTGTGGTACAGGTCCATTCAGACGTACGTCAGCGCGCGTTGCTCGACGCATTCGAAGGCATGCGGTAGCGGCCACACAAACGACGACTGTCGACATTGTGCAGAATTTGCAAGGTACATTGGATGCTCCAATGTCAGCAAGAAAAGTTTTTCGACGATTGACCGAAAGCGGCTAGTCCCCAAACCGCCTTTTATGAAGTCTGCCATTGACGACAAGACATTCACATAGATGAAAAATTGAAGATAAGAAACATTAGGAAAATTTGTATTACCATGAGGCAGGAATCCTTCTCCTTTCACCACGTGTATATGCGATCAACCTCAACAGTATGATAAATATCTAAAAGCACCGGAATGAACATGACGCAATATAACCTAGGAGACAGAACGAACGTTCACAGCGACCCTCCCAGACCCGTCCAGTGAGTCAGAGCTAGAGACAGGACAACTACCCATATAAGTAAAACATAATATGAACATAAAGCAAAAAATTCCTACTAAAAAAGTGATTCATAGAAGAAATGGTTAAACGAGAATGCCACTATACACCAATTATAAGGGCGCTCAAATCGCAGTATCAAACTGGCTAAAGTTACAATTTTTTAGCGAAAATAAAATTCAAAACATTAATATTAATGTATCTTATTTTCCGATTTTTTTATTTTTCTAATTTTTTTAGTTTATTTTATTATTTTTCATTTTTATTTATTTATATAATTAATAAATAATAATATTTTTTTTTTAGCCACTATAATTGGGAAAGTTGTCTTGGATGTTATTGAGTGGAAGTTGATACACTGAGTTAATAATTTTAATGACGAATTTGGGAGGATATGCATTATTAATCGCTGTACTCAATAATTCCATAAAATGTGCTAATTTATAATTTTCATCACAAATTTTATTGATTCTAAGAACCTGATTTATTATAATATTTCTAAAAACTGATATATGCAAACAAGAGTCAAAATGTTGAATTTTTGATGTATTAAATTTAAAATCTTGTCTTTTATCATATAAGTTTATAGCCAGATTACAATTTTGTAAATATAAATTTAAATCTAAAAAATTTGCAACATTAGAGTCATTATTACTTGCACTTAATTGTAAATTATTAGGATACATATACTATAGGGATATTATTAAGGGTTACACATAATATGTCATCTGAATATCTAAACATGTGCATATTATGCAATCCTGGATTAATGTTTTTTTCATGGAAGAATAAATACGGATTGGCTAACAATGATGAGGCACCCTCCTTTGTGGGATACCAAACTGTTGCTTAAAAAAAGTACCACCATGTTGAATATAATTCTCATAGAGAATATATATATATATAGCAACGCAAGAGATTAAGCTTAAACTTTATGGATTAGCTCTTATTCACAGAAAATTAAACCGTGTCTCCATGGAGATGAATATTGATACTGTGGAGCAGAGAAATTATATGATATTGTAGATCAGAAAATAAATATGATATTGCAGAGTATAAAATTAATACAATGTTGTGTCTGATAATGTAGAAAAGAAATTGAATATAATGCTGCAGATGTAGAGCATACTATAAAACACACTGTAGCATACTGCAGAGCATACTATCGAGCTTAATGTAGCATACTATAGACGGTGATTAATACTATGAATCAAGATAATATGTAGAATAGAAAATCAAATTGTTTTCAAGGTTTCATCATCGATCAAGCAGAAATATAAAGATCTTTTGGGCCGGATGTCTAACCCAAAACTCCTTAGCAGAAGATCAGAATCTCACGACAAAATTATGAAGGAGTTTTTCCACCATCTTCGAATATTTATCATAGATTAGAAATATAAAACAGAAGACCTATGCCGAGGAAACATTAATCTTCAAATTGTCATTTGTCATTGCATGACATGCATAAACCCTTTCATACTTTCACATGGGACAGCCTCATTCGCGGACTAAGGGATTTGCCCTCTGGCGATTACATAATCGCCTAAACTAACCGAGTAGAAAACTGTGCATACATTCCCTTTGTAGATGAAAGAAACCGACCAATCACCTCTTGAGGACCGTGAAACAACGGGGATCAACTCAAAAGCATAATGAATAGAACAAGAAAGGGATGAATAAGAACAACGAATCATTCCTGGTTTTTCAAGTTGACGACTTTATTACCGATTCCTTTCTTGAATAAGACTACAGAGCACGTTTAAACAATTAGTATTTGGGTATACAGCGTTGAATTTCGAGCAGGGCATCTGCAACAAGGAAGGGTACGGCAAATGAGCAAAGTTCCAGGAGAACAATGAATTACAAGTTGGACTTTTGTATTCTCCTCACGCCTGTTGTTCGAGTGCTTTCAGAAATAGTGAGAAAAGTGTCCATTGTGCAATGTTTCATGTGCATCCTCTTTATTCGACAGCTTGTCTCAATAATAAATGTCAGGTTTTGGCAGGAATTGATACTTTGTTTTATATGTTATTTCATAAAAATGACCTGCACTGTATAATATTTGGTCTTATTTAGATCAATTTACTGTAACTGAGACATTAAATATGTAATCAGTTTCGTTTAATTAATGTTTATTGAGGGGATCGGTGACTCAGGACACAGAAGGATTATAACTGGTGGTGTTTACGTTTGGTCTTCTTGATTGATCTGAAGTAGTAGGATATGACTCGATGGGTTTTCTTATTTCATGAACAGAGGCAGATTAGGAAACGATTTTTTGGCGGGTATTTTAAAAATAATCACCTTATATTAGTAAATGTCACGTGATCAGTAATGCCCCACCGGCTCTTTAGAGACCAACTCTTGTCGAAATGCCTAAGATCACAATTCCACCCCCACCCCCTCACGAGTATAATATGGTTTTATTTAGAATGTTTTACTAAAATCACATCTCGTGGTTAGAATAAGGACCATTGAATCTCTAGCAGTTATGGCATAGATAGTGAGTTCAAGTCTCCGGCCAGACTGTGTGTACAAAGTGCGATCCTGGGACATGCCAAAAGTTGCTAAATGTCCCGTAGTACTTCATGAAAACATCCCGCCTTTGGTAGTATGGCCAGATCTGTCTTTTGTCAAAGGAAAGCTTTTCGACAGAGCCATCTTTATTAAAAGGCCTGTATGCTCAATCCCTTGGCTCATGAAATGTCTGAACCCTGATAGTGAGGAGCAGCTAAAATTTCCGCCTGTACAGTGGGTCACATCAAAACCTAGCAAACAGAATTCAGATTAACAACGATCATTTTGTGTTGAGTGTTTTGTTTTACGTTTAGATACAAAAAACAAACTAAAATGCTATCATTGAAAATAATTTTACCTTTTCAAAAGTTATTACTAAAAATTTTAACACCTATATGCAAAAAGGTAAATATTGTCGAAAGCCCAGACCGTCCGGCTCGTCCTTGGACACAGAACAGCAAGATGGGCGGCCGGAAGGTAAATATTGTTGTTGTTGTTGAGACCCAGACCGTCCGACCTACCAGAAAGGTGTAAGGTAACTGCATGGACGGCCGGGAAGTGCCACCCAATTTAGACCGGAACCCAGTGGGGGAGGCATCCACAGGGACCGTACCCTCCTTCCCCTACCACCAACCTCTCGGAAGGACTTACGGACCCACATGTTTAACGTGATCGTACTCCGCATGAACACGGCGGCATTTGTGGTAGCGTGCAAATCTAGCGCGCAAACCACGGGGATACCGCACCCGAGATGGCCAACAGCACGCGGTGTTCCGAGGTGGTCACCCACCAAGTACTAACCGCGCCCGATGCTGCTTGACTTCGGTGATCTAACGAGAACCGGTGTTTTCAGCACGGTACGGCCGTTGGCCCGGAAGGTAAATATTGTAAAAAAGTACAGTTTTGTATTCTAAACCCTAACGAAATATTTTTATTAATATGCACACTATACACTTACAATAGATTTTGAATCGTTAGTTATAGACATATACTTCCAACAGGAAAATTGTTTTATATAGTAAGGACAATCTGTCTAAAATATTTTTGAAAGTGGTTTGGATATCTGCATAAAAATACGAAATATCGCTTTTTATATGGACCCATTAGAACAAAATGTCCGATTACTCGAAAAATATTTAACCTTTTTTGTAAAAAATAATAAAATAAATTCATTATAGTTTGTTCTGTAAGGTAGCATGCATCTATAGCTTTAGTTGCCTAGCATCTGCAACTATAAAATCAAAGCGTGTGAAACAAACGAAAATACCTGACTTACATCAAACGACGATGTTCTTACCGAGCAATAATAAAGATTTAGTATACTTGGTCTGTTTTGGCTGTAAACTGCTGTTTAACTGATATACGGCCCCAAAATTTTGTCGCATGAAATATATTCCATTATAATTAATAAAAATTCAACCTGAAGAAGTATTGTATTTAAAAGCTTTAGCAATGTTGATGTTATGAAGGGGTAAACAGTGTTATATTTGAAAAAAGAGAAATAAAATTGATGTTGCTTTTAGTAGGAATTTTCGTAGTTTACAACACAATTAGTTCTTTGATTTTTACTTTCTCATACATATTATTGAGATTACGTATTACCGTTTTTACCAAAATTTTCGATTTCGAGATTTTGATGATAATATATGTTTTAAGACCTCCTGTGGACTATTTTTGGAGTGATGTCCGTCTGCCTGTTGTCTGTGGTCGATGTCTTATGTATATGTTAGCAGCCACAAATATTAATGGATTTTTACGAACGCTTATATCCGGGTTTGTTATAAAAAAAATATAGAACTAGATAGAATGTTTTTACATTCGAACGAAAACTTCGAAATTGTATATTTTCTTAACATGGTAGTATGGGACAAAATTTGACACAATCATGCATAAAAGGGTTTATTTATGGTTCAATGATCACGAAACTTAACAGTTTCAATCATTAATTGTGAAAAATAGCCGCGACACAAATCCTTGCTTTTATAGAGTTAATAGCAAACATGTTTTAAAGTTATTTGATAGATCATAAATTAAAACTTTGTAATTAATAATAGGTTTTTTATTTTTATTTGAGCATATACCTCTCAGATATCTTTTGATTATTCAATAGGTTTGTTATAATTTAAAATAGTAAACATAGGAAATCAGTATTTTGAATATCTCGAAAAATAAATTTTACTATATGTCTGTAAGATAATTACAGAAAGGTAATTTTTACTATTGTTTTTACTATATTTATTAGTGTATTATTTCACGAAAATGTTTGTCCATAAAATTCTTTATTATATCTAAGCCTCAACTATATATATATATATATATATATATATATATATTTATATATATATATATATATAATAGACAATTTATCATCTCCATGTATCACTTCCAACAGCTGCACGCTTAGTCTATCAACTTAACTTGTTTTGAGTTGGAAAAAGCTTAGCAATTACTCTACAATGTTAGCAGCACAAGGGTTAATTCACTTTATGTTATTTTATTCTTCTTATTATTATTTTTAACACTTTACAACAAAGTTGAAAAGTGTTTATGACTTTGTTCATTTTGTCTGTCTGTCTGTCTGTCTGTCTGTCCGTTAGCACGATAACTGCCGTAAAAATGACTTAATCAAAATGAAATTTTAGTATGTTGTTCAGACGATCTGTAGGACCCATGGGAATATAAATGAATAATATCACCCAATTAGTTTTGGATTGAACCCGGGTTGAAAAAATGAAATACATTGAGCCCTATGGAACCTAATTTTTCAAACATTTTTTAAGCGGATTTAAAATTCACAAATTGCTTCGAAAATTTTAGGCAATATTCAAATTGTTCCATAAAATATATAAAAAAAAATTTAGCGAAATATATTCATTAGTTTTTTAAATAAAAATTAAAATAATAATAACACTTCTTATATGAAGCAATCACGTGACCACGATATGAAAATATCACGTGACCCACTTCAAAATGATATATGGCATCCATCTTGTCTCAAAATCGTGATTTTTAAAGTTCTTTTTAATTCATATTGAGTGTTGTATCCGTCCTAAAATCACTTTATTTTTGCATAAATTCTGTGCATCCACATACTGAAACAACGCAATTACAATATATTTGAGTTTAAATGCTCATCCAAATTTGATTATTTCTACAACGAAGTCTATTTTTCACCTATGTAAAATGTAAACAGCAAAATATGTAGAATGAGTTATATTAGAGTTGCTGTATTTCTTTAACACAAAATCATTTAGTTCATGGAGTCTGCGTAGCTGATATGAATCAAATATTCATTGATTTTACTAACAGAAGGACGATTTTTTCGATGAAGTTTTACGCATAGAGTTTAATTATGTGTAGCTCCATGGTCTTAATTTTTAAATAAAATAAATTATTATAGTATTCTGATGAATGACATGAATGGGAAATTATTTATGAATGAAATGCTGTTTTTTTAGAGAGAGCCATGCATGTTATTTTTTCTATGACGTCATTTGAATGAATTTCAGTTGTTTTCGATGAAGTTTTCAAATATAATAAGTTATCGTAGTATTATGATAATTCTAAAAGTATTACCGAGGAATATATCACATTTTAGAGATGTTTAAACCAGGCAATTTATATGTCAATGCCGTCATTTGAATGAAGTTCATTTTTTTTCGATGAAGGTTTAAGTTTTCAAATATAATAAATTAATGTAGTATTGTGATAAGTTTTAAAATATTACCGAGGAATGTATTGCATTTTAGACATGTTTAAATAAAATTGAATTGAAATTGGAAAGTGTTTCATAATCAATGCTTTAAGCATGATTGATCTTTCTTTTTTTATATCTCATACATAACATTGTATTCTCACATAAATACACAGCCATATGCTGGTATATTTGAATATTTTATTTGATTATTTTTATATTTATATCTGATCCATTTTCTACTTTCTTCTACGTCGGGCCATGTGCATTATGAATAACAGTATAGCAAAAAAGTAATAAAATATAATAAGTTTACCAGTAAAAGCAACGTAATACAGGGACGTGTAAATAATAGAAAACAAGGAGGCAAAAGTGTAAGAGGATGTAAATACATTGTAATGCTAATTCAAGAGAATGTTGACAATTAGCTAATATAAAATGCTAAGAAGGGGATTTTAAGTATATTCAGCTAATTTAAACCTATTAACTATATCATTTACTAAATATACTGGATATTTTAATATACCGGTACTTTTTAGGTTATTAATGTGCAAAGCATGAAATTTTTTATCTGATAATCTATAAATTCTAAATAGTTGATTAAGTATAATATTTCTAAACAATTGAATCGAGTTACAGGAATTAAATGGTAATATGTTATTAATATTAAAATGTAAATAGTCTTTTTTATCATATAAATTACTAATAAATTATTAACTCTCCTATGAGTAGGTTCAATAATTAGATTTAAATCCAAAAAATTAACACTTACTAATGGAGGCTTCATTAGGAATTAATTCTAAATTATTGGGATAAAAATCTATATCTATGGCACAGTTGCCAGTAAATACTAAAAAATCAGATCATTAACATATCTGAAAATTTTATAATCAGTTAAAGAATTTTCATAATGAAAAATGCATGAATTAGCTAACATACTGCTACTGCAGCCACCTTGTGGAACCCCAGAGACTTGTAAGTATAATTTATTATCTTGAAAAATATAATTATTGAAAAGTACAAAATGTAGAAGTTTAGGAAAATTTTTAAATTTAGTATGAGTAGATTGATTAGTAATAAAAGCATTACATAGAACTAAAATTGCTTAAAGATCAGTAATATAAATGTTATTAAAAATATCTTTAAAATCAAAAGTTTAAAATCCAATTAGTTTACCAAGGGATGTTAATTTATTCTTTAATTCTTTACTATTATTTAGAATAAAGTATTTATTACTAGAACAACTTAAACTATCATTTAGTACATTTAAATTATTTAGTAGTAATATATATATATATATATATATATATGCATAAGATGAATTAAACGACTTTTTCACTGGAAACATTAACAAAAATTTTTAGCCCTCTTAGGGTATAAAAATATAGTCTCAAAGGATGTGATAGTAGGAGTTCTATTTGTTCCAAAGTATTTTCTTCACTAGAAACATATCTAAGGATTCAATGAGACTGTGTCCCCATTTTGAAACATTCCTATTTGTTTCTCTTGATTAATATCTGAGCAAGCCATTCTGATAAAGAATATACAAACGGGTTCTTCGCCTCGCACCATTTATCATATTTTCTTGAATAATCTGCGATTATACCTTTCCTCGTTTTTCACTCCAAAAAACTCAAACGAACAACTCTTTACCCATATAAAAACAATGTATGGAATCTTCCGAATCTGCGTACGGCTGACCCCTTTCAGAACGAGAAAGGGGGGGAATATATCGTTTCATATTCACTTCAACAAAAGAGCGAAAAAATGATAAGCTAATACACTTCATTCAATACACATCCTAAACACTCCCCCTCCTCCCCATAAAAAACCAACGGAATAACAATAAAGCAACCTAAAAGAGAGATCTATAGATATAGACACCTTTAGTGTGAACTGAACTCCAGGGTTACCAGATCTGGCTAATATTGCAATTTTATTTATGTCTGGTTGAAATATCAGAGTGCGGCAAACGCTGTTTGCTAAATTCATTTGGTAGCCGTTATGTTGATTTTAAAACGCAAAAGGAAAACACAATCAGATATATAATAATTGTTTAATGTGTTTGTTTCTTTCCATGCCCTCCAGAAGCCATCCGGTGAACTGAAAAACTGAATCTTTGCACACTTTCAGTATCGACCACAAGAGAGAGAACTCTGTTTTTCGATCCCTCTTTAAACAGCGGATAAAATAACTATGTTTTTGAAAAGTTTCCCCAGATCCCCCAGAAGCCCCCTGGTGATCTAGAAGACTTAATTTTTGCACACTTCTAGTATCAACCGTGAGACAGAATGAATTTTCGTTTTCTTCTCCTCTGAACGATTAAAATGGAAAGGGGGAGGGGGGTTCGAAAAGTTTTGAAAACTCTCCACAAGCCCACTGGGTGACCTAGAACGCCGAGATTTTGCACATTTGTAATACTGTCCACCGGATAGAATCTAACCGTGCCAATTTTCGATAAGTTGACATTTTCGACGCTATGCGCCATACATTGTTAAATAAAATAAAACTTACTGAAAAAAGTTGCAAGTAATTTTTAAGAGCCTTTATTTTCCTGTCTTTAACAAACTTAGATTCCAGTTCTATAACTAAATATTAATTAATTAAATTAGTTCGCCAGTTAATTTTGACTCTCAAAATATTTAGAATACTTAGAATATTAATAATTTTATACTTATTGTGTTCATTGAATGTTCACAGGAAATACCAAAATTGCTCATATTGCAAACATATTGTGACGTTCAGAAAAAGTGTTGCACAAAAGGTACTGGTTGGTACTCTCATTATTGTGTTATATGCTGATTCATATGAAGCTTTTTAAATCTTTTTTAGATGGTTTTCATTTACGCTAAACTTGTTATAGATTCATTCAACACATATAAGCCAGAAAGCACGACCATTTTGCCTTCTTCAAATCAGAGCTTCAACAGGGTGCTCTATAAAGTATGAAGATTATATTAGATATGCAGTTTAGTCCCTTACCTCAAATATCTCTCTACGTAAGTTCTTGATAACATATGACAAATTTTCCAAAATTTAGACAGATAGTTGTCACCTTTTGTTTATGTATAAAGAACCCACGATAGAGAACTGTTTACTTTGGATCTTTCAAATTATCCGGTATCATTGAATAGGGTAAATGGAAAAAAAGAAATATGGTTTTCAATTAAAATAAGCTTAATTTTTACATAGTAAATAAAATGCGTTTAAATTACAAATGTGACAAAAATTACAAGAAAAGTGGGTTCTGAAATTTTTCTTATTGAAATAAACTTATTAACAGTTTGTTTTATTAAAACAACGATTTTATCTACTATTGAGAATATTCAGATATACAATAAATAAAATAAAACTTCATATAAATATTCTGTTACCGGATAATATTTATACCATCTGTTTAATTAATATTAATCAAAATGTATAGTATATGTGTTTTATATTAATTAAATATTAATCAAAATGTATAGTATAATATATAGTATATGTGTATAGTATTTGTGTTTTGAGGGAAATGTTACGTGATTGTAATTTGAGGGAAATGTTGCGTGAAATTTCATATCACCACTAAAGATTGAATATTTTTACTTTCTAAAACGTAGTATTGAGAAAGTATTGTTTTTACGAAAATTTTTGATTTCGAGATTTTGCTGTCAATATATGTTCTAAGACCTCCTGAACATGTTTTGACTATTTTTGGAGTGATGTCTGTCTGCTGCCTGTCTGTTTGATGTCTGTGGTCGGTACACGATACAGCAGTCACAAATATCAATGGATTTTCACGAAACTTTATATCTGGCTTTGTTATCAAAAAATTTAGAACTAGATAAAATTTTCTTAAATTCGAACGAAAACTCTGAATTTCATTCGAAATTTTATATTTTTTTAACACGACAATATAGGGTAAAATTTTACATAATCATGCATGAAAGGATTTATTTATGGCTCAATGATCACGATACTTAATAGTTTCAACCATTGTTGTGAAAAATAGCCGCGATACAATTTTTTTATCTGTGACGTCATTAGCCCCCATTGGGGGGAGGGAGATAGATTGTTAAATATGGTATCAATCGAAATACTTTTTCAAGCTCTTTAAAGTGAAGGGTAATACCCTATAGTTATAGTCATTTAGACCCACGATACCGATTTTTCCAATTTTTTCTTGTAAATTAAAAAAAAAAAAATTCTGGTATGAGAAAGCCGAGTTGAGCCACCCTTTTACAGGTTCCTGGCCGCCCATTTTTGCTGCTCTATACCTTCGGATGAGTCGGACGGCTTGGGTTTTCGACCCTTTTACAGGTTGGGAAAACTCTTTGGCATATGTCTGGCTACGGCCCTGCAATGTAGCGGTGATCTTACAATTAACTTCAACCGTTTATGTTTGCATTTAAAGCAGGAGTCAATTAACCTTTGAATCTAGCAACCACAGCCACTGTATATATGTATTTAGTGAATTTTGGCTAATTTTGAAGAACAGTTTGGCTGCATTTTGTTGGAACGGCGTGGCAACCCTGCCAGTTCTTCAGTACGAGGCACGCTCATTATCGGCTTTTTCTTTAGCTGGAGCCGCGTCAGTGGTTAAATCTGAGATCAAAATCAGCGATAGAGCAAATATTAAGTGAGCTCTCCAGCAATGAATAGAGCTATCGTTGATTGGAATCTGACCAAAAAACACGTTGTTTATAAATTTCCCTTCCTGTTAGATCAAAAACGTGCCGAAGGTTTTTTTGTGTGTATGTGTGAGCTTGCGCCCGAGGTATATAGGAGGCGGGATGCTTTTGTTTTTTGAACCTCTCTTAAATGCTAATATCGTGTTAAAAATAGAATTTGAATTTGTGCTTTTATAAGACGGTGTAGAAATCTGATCGGAAAACGAGCCATAAAAAGGACTTACTTCTTTGATGACCATGTAAAATTGTGGAGGGTTTTAGTTTATAGTTATTAAAACAAAATTCGTACTAAAATCATATTTTATTAGATATAACTGAATGGTTTTTCATTCAGCAATATATTTGCATTTAATATATTTGCATTTAATATATTAGCATTCAATATATCAATCAATATATCTGCATTCAACAATATATTCCTACATTTCCCAACCGTACATAAGTTGGATCTCGATCGAATCAGAGAATCCGGATCCGTGGATGAATACTTCAGAAACAACAGGTTCGAGTTCGATATCAATCTTCAAAGGGAAGCGAAATTTTCAATTCGGGTAGCAACAACATCATGTTATAGTTTTTGTGAGATGTTGTTTAATCCCTGATCAAAATTTTACATCCCCTTTTCAGAAGGGGATCGAACCCTATCCTGTTCTTTACGATGTATACCTCCACCGATCTAGTTTCGCTGATTCGATCAGGATCTAAATTCCTAGTGCGAACGAGGTGTAACATTTACAAACATCTGATGTGAGCAGCACATGACTTTCCCTTCAGACTCAAATTAGTTTTGCTCTTTATTTCATTAATAATTCATTGAATTGAGTTTCACTACAATAAATAACACTCATATTTATTTGAAATGGCACTGAATTTACACTTTTTATTTAGTTTTCGTTTTCATTTGGTAACTGGATGTATTTTCAAAACCGACGTAGAAAAAATGCGAAAAAATTTAAAGATTTCGAGATTGTCTAGTCCTAGAGTAATGGAATTGGTCTTATTATTTTCATCGTCAAAAGTTACGTATTAAACAGTCATAAAATTAATATATTTGAGCATACGTAATCTTTTATATTAGATTTTGACTTCGCGTGCTATTTTGCAAGGGAAAGCAGATTCTTTTATCCCGAATCGTACCAAAATCTAATCAGCACCAGTGTAACCCATAAGTGACCTACCTATAAAATGTTATGAAGTTTGGTTCATTAGTTTTTGAGTTAGAGTAGATACATACATTCACACGCACACACACACACGTACGTACGTATGTCGCGCTAAAAATAGTTTTTCGAGAGTTCTAGCGATCACAAAATGTGTCGATTCGTCGAAAACTCGAGTTGTGATTTTCGACATGATTCCAACACTATCCCTATATATTACCACGTATTGCAGAAAAAGCAAAAAAGTATTAATATGAATGTGTAGGAAGGCATCGATCGTGGCGTATCAAAAATATTTTCAGCGATGTGCAAAATGTTTCATTATAATTACAATAACTGTTATCCATAACTATAAATAATCCTTATTCATAATAACACACACAGGATTGTGATGGATGCGTACCAAATTTAAGTCTATATGGCTTAAAAAAGGGTGTTTTTAAATGTGATGTAAAGCATTTCTAAAAAACAAACATCAGAGAAATAAATGTAATTAATTTTTTAATTTTGTTTAATTAGATATGTTGATGGTTTGATATGTTTAGTTTCCTCAGACTTTTAATATATATATATATATATATATATATATATATATATAATATAGAACATAATTATAGTTTAATGCAGAATATATATATATATATATATATATAATAAAAATATGATATGAGAATTCAATGATAGAATAGAGAGAAGTTGTAACCTAAAATATTCCTACAAATATATATATATATATTAGACATGTTGATGATTTGATATGTTTCTGTTTGAATCAATCTGAGAAATTAATACTTCGGTGTTTACAGCATGTAAGGTTGATTAAAAGTATCAACCGGAGGCAAAAGCAGCCGACCTCGTCAGGATGAGAAGACAGGACTAACATCAACAACAGCTAGAACGCATCTGGGGATACATAAGTCGTATCACGTGATCCTGGACGGAAACCACTGCCAAATGAGATTACAAATGATGGAAGAAAACCCCAGGAAACAAAAGATATTAGAGGTATTTAAAATACTTTCTCATTGAATAAAATTGCAAACATGATCTATGGTATTTCGGAAATCTACATCCGCTAACTAATAAATTAAGTTCAACCTTATTAAAAATACAAACGAATACTGAGGAATTAAGAATATTGCACAATATATGCAGAAGGAATATAAATTCCAAAACCGATTATTTCCAAACGTTTTTACTTTCCCTGCAATACATGGTAAGGAAAAGTATTGGAATCATGCCGAAAATCGCAACTCGAGTTTTCGACGGATCAACACGTTTTGGGATCTTTAGAACACGAAAGCTGTTTTTAGCGTCACGTTTGTGTGTGTGTGTCTGTGCAATGCGTGTATCCAAATGAAAATCTAATTAACCGAATTTCGTAAAATTTGGTAGGTAAATCCCTTGTGGGTGATCCTAATGCTGAATAGATTTTGGTATGATTCGGGATAAAAGAACCTGCCTTTTTTGCAAAATGACCCGCAAAATTTGGCTGTATCTACTCTAGCTAAACAACTAATAAACCAATTGTCTTAAAATGTGGTGGATAAGTCAACCCTGGTGTTGATTAGATTTACCCTGGTGTTGATTAGATTTTGGTACAATTCGAAAAAATAGAACCTGCCTTTTTTTGCGAAATGGCTCGCAAAAATCGTCAAAATCTAAAATAAAAGACTCCGTGTGCTCAAATATATCGGTTAAATGCTTGTTTTATACGTAATTTCTAACGATAAAAAGAATAAGACCAACCACATTACTCTAGGACTAGCCGTTCTCGAGATATTTTAGTTTTTAACATTTTCGCTACGCCACCTTTGAAAATAAGTCCAGGTAACAAATGAAAATGAAAACTGAATTAAAAGTGCAAATTCAGTGTAATGTAAATAATGATGGAAGTTAATTTAGATATTATTTCTTCAATAATTCATTAAAATGAGTCTAATGTGAATATGAGTCTGCAGGGAAAGTCATGCGTTGCCCGCATTAGATTTTGTACTTCTTTTTAATACATGGTAATGTATAAGGAAAATATTTGAATCATGTCGAAAATTGCAACTCGAATTTTCGACGTATCTACACCTTTCGGGTATTCTAGGAACCGAAAAAACTATTTTTAGCTTAAACACCCTCTCTCTTTCTCAGTGTGTGTGTGTGTGTCTGTCTGTCTGTCTGTGCAATGTATGTTGAAGACCCAGACCACACGACCAACCCTAAGGCTTATGGCAGTTTAATGTGTGGCCGGTGTGCAATGTATGTGGCGAAAAAACAATTTTGTATAATTGCACAGAATTTGGTAGATAAGTCACGTCACTTGTGTGTTAACCTGGTGCTGATTAGATTTTGGATTGATTAAGAAGGAAAGAACCTGCCTTTTTTAGCGTAGTGGCCCGCAAAAACCGTATGTATCCACTCTGGCTTTAAGATTAATTGACCGAATTTCACAAAATTTGGTAGATAAGTCACTTGTGAGTTACCCTGGTGTTAATTAGGTTTCGGTACGATTCCGGAATAAAGAATCGGTCTTCTTTTGCGAAATAGCCTGCAAAAAGAATCGGTCTTTTGCGAAATAGCCTGCAAAAAGAATCGGTCTTTTGCGAAATAGCCTGCAAAAAGAATCGGTCTTTTGCGAAATAGCCTGCAAAAAGAATCGGTCTTTTGCGAAATAGCCTGCAAAAAGAATCGGTCTTTTGTGAAATAGCCTGCAAAAAGAATCGGTCATTTGCGAAATAGCCTGCAAAAAGAATCGGTCTTTTGCGAAATAGCCTGCAAAAAGAATCGGTCTTCTTTTGCGAAATAGTCTACAAAAATCGCCAGAATCTAAAATAAAACACTATATGTGTTTAAACGTTTCAATTAAATGCTCGTTTCATATGTAATTTTTAACGGCAAAAAGGATAAGGCCAACTCTATACCTTTTAAGACTGACCGTTCTCGAGATATTTCAGTTTCTTCGTATTTGTGCAACGTTGTTTTTGAAAATATGTCCTGTTGCCAAATGAAAACAAAAATTGAATTAAAACTGCGAATTTAGTGAAATTTAAAATAATTTTCAATGTTATTTCGTGCAATTAAACTCAATATAATGAATTGTGAAAGAAAGAAATAGAAAATGCATTTGTATTTGTGATATGTGCTGACAACATAATAATTTTTATTCTGATGAAGAAGGCCGTTTTTTGCCTCTGGCACATGTTGAAATTTTTAAACGATCTTGCATGCTGTTGACACCCCTACTTATATTAACGTTAATAAAACTTTTTTTTATGCAGGTATTGAACTGCATCAAAAATTTCAAGATCGGTGAATTGCTGAACAATCCAATTCGCACCAAAACATACCACTTGATCTCAAACAAAATTAAGCATTGATTTAAATTACAACACAAATTGGGTTTTATCCAGTGCTTATATTATCTTCCAGAAATAAAAGCATATTCAACTGAATAACAACATCGATCACTTGTGGATTACAATACGTGTTTACATATCAAGTCTTGGACATGAACGCAACTCATTAAGTCAGATTGAACCGAATAAGAGTGAATCAAACATGCTGTTCCTTACCCAATGGGTGTTAAAGACATCAAGACAGAGACGCGTCAAACTTGGAAAGGATTACTGACATTTATTCATTGCTATTTGTCAAAGTTTCTGAAATGACCTTTGAAGCTGTCTGTTCACCATGTACGACGTATACAGAGGTATGTCAAGGGAAAGCGGTCAGTGGAGACAGTTTTCTAATTCTGAAACATTCCAATTATGTCAATGAAAAATTGTTTATTTATAATTTGAAAAGTCGTTTCATTTTGTAATGTCAATTTGTTTGATAAGAGGAATTCATTCCTTTGGATATAAAAGCAACGAATTTTGGGTCATTTGATAAAGGCGTGTGTTCATCACACCAGATATCTGTCAAAATTAAACCTCATAATAAACTAGCCATAGTGGTTATTAAATGTGATGCCTACACACTCACTGAAAGTTCTGAAAGTTAAAAACCGTTTCACATTGAAGCATGAAAATGGCGCATATTTTATAATTTTGTTAACACGGAAATTGCGGTATGAAAAACAAATGTCTCACTTCCGACCATTGTATAGTGACTTATTTTCAAAGTATTCAGATATTTTAAGCTAAAAATCAATTAATTATAGTGATATTTTACAATATTTTTATTTAAAGAATAGCCATATATGATTTCAATATTTGAAACGTGATTGGAATACCATAACTCAATGGAATAAAATATCTACCAATTAATTCATTAATAAAATACAATTAAAATAAAAAATCGTGTGCTGTAGCTACCTGAATTAAAATATCTCAGAAATAGTTAATTCTACATCATTAGATTAAATTACAGACATTTTAGATATAAATTTTTTTTTGCACATGTAGTATAAAAACGACGTTCTAAAAGTTATATAGTTGAAATAATATAAGAAAAAATTCTGGATTAGAATAAAAGATTTTAGACTTTTCTCATTACTAAAAAGTCATGCAATTAGTAATGAGAAAATGTATATGCAAAATTTCAAATTTCTACAGTCAGCAGTTTGGGCTGTGTAGTTGATCACTTTGTCAGTCAGTCTGTCAGTCTCACTTCTCCGCATGACATAAAAAATAATAATAGTAATAATAATAAGCTTCGCTATTTATAAATTTTTCGAAAAAAAGATTCCAAAATTTGAGATTTTTTTCATTACAAGTGTAAGTCCCACATATGCAAAGTTTCTACTTTTGGGTTGTGTAATTCAACTCTTAGTCGTTTTCACTCAGCTGCAGGCACGTAGTCAGAAAAAAAATTTTTGAGAGTGACCTACAACTTATCGATGAAAATATATCAATTTTTTTTAAATTGAAATTGTAATTGATCAATAATTATATATTTTATATACGCATGCATCTCGTAATACATTTAAAAAATATATAATTGGAAAAATTTGGTAAATGTATGTTTTTCAGGAGATAACTTAAAAAAATATATATATGAAGGACCTAATTTTCGTGAGGACCCACTACCCCGAGTTCCTCCTTTTCCTTTGAGTCAGATGATTAGCTGTATGATACAGATACATCTATATAATAAAAGGCAATGTCTGTGTATCTTATACACATAGGCTCAGCGACCGCGCGTGGCAGAGCTACGAAATTTGGCAATCGGTGCCCCGGGGGGGGGGGGGGAGGTGACACGTGAAAACCGATTTTTAAAATTTGAATTATTATTTTTGTTATTTATTATTGTTTTATGCGATTTCGTCCGTTTTTTCTCCTCTTCCCCTTTTTTCTCCACCATCCAGACGTCGTAGAAAAAAAAAAATCGTACGACCGGAAAGAGCAGACAATTGCGAGTAAAAACATATCAATTTCAAATCTCAGGAACAAATTCTAACATTTTTTAAAGATTTTGAAACAAAAGTCACTTTCGGCTCAAAAAAACGAACTTTCATTTTTAAATCCTCGCGTCGGGAAAAGTACCGACAATTTCGATTAATTTACATTTTTAGAAAGCTCAAACATCAGGCATTTTTACAAACCCAATCTGGTCAAGAATAAAAAATAGCTGCAGAATCCGGATTTAAAGAATTTTCGAATTTCAATTTCTCGGCGAAAACCGCTAAAGCTTTTTTTTTCCCCACATGGTAGTATAAAAACGAATTTTACGTGTCTAGCCGTTCTAAAAGTTATATAGTTGAAATAATATAAGAACAAAAAATTCTGGATTAGAATAAAAGATTTTAGATTTTTCTTATTACTAAAAGGTCATGCAATTAGTAATGAGAAAATGTATAGGCAAAATTTCAAATTTCTACAGTCAGCAGTTTGGGGTGTAGTTGATCACTTTGTCAGTCAGTCTGTCAGTCTCGCTTCCCCGCATGACATAAAAAATAATAATAGTAATAATAATAAGCTTCGCTATTTATGAATTTTTCGAAAAAAATTTCCAAAATTTCAGATTTTTTTCATTACAAGTGTAAGTCCCACATATGCAAAGTTTCTACTTTTGGGTTGTGTAATTCAACTCTTAGTCGTTTTCACTCAGCTGCAGGCACGTAGTCAGAAAAAAAATTTTTGAGAGTGACCTACAACTTATCGATGAAAATATATCAATTTTTTTTAAATTGAAATTGTAATTGATCAATAATTATATATTTTATATACGCATGCATCTCGTAATACATTTAAAAAATATATAATTGGAAAAATTTGGTAAAGGTATGTTTTTCAGGAGATAACTTAAAAAAATATATATATGAAGGACCTAATTTTCGTGAGGACCCACTACCCCGAGTTCCTCCTTTTCCTTTGAGTCAGATGATCAGCTGTATGATACAGATACATCTATATAATAAAAGGCAATGTCTGTGTATCTTATACACTATAGGCTCAGCGACCGCGCGTGGCAGAGCTATGAAATTTGGCAATCGGTGCCCCGGGGGGGGGGGAGGTGACACGTGAAAACCGATTTTTAAAATTTGAATTATTATTTTTGTTATTTATTATTGTTTTATGCGATTTCGTCCGTTTTTTCTCCTCTTCCCCTTTTTTCTCCACCATCCAGACGTCGTAGAAAAAAAAAATCGTACGACCGGAAAGAGCAGACAATTGCGAGTAAAAACATATCAATTTCAAATCTCAGGAACAAATTCTAACATTTTTTAAAGATTTTGAAACAAAAGTCACTTTCGGCTCAAAAAAACGAACTTTCATTTTTAAATCCTCGCGTCGGGAAAAGTACCGACAATTTCGATTAATTTACATTTTTAGAAAGCTCAAACATCAGGCATTTTTACAAACCCAATCTGGTCAAGAATAAAAAATAGCTGCAGAATCCGGATTTAAAGAATTTTCGAATTTCAATTTCTCGGCGAAAACCGCTAAAGCTTTTTTTTCCCCCACATGGTAGTATAAAAACGAATTTTACGTGTCTAGCCGTTCTAAAAGTTATATAGTTGAAATAATATAAGAACAAAAAATTCTGGATTAGAATAAAAGATTTTAGATTTTTCTCATTACTAAAAGGTCATGCAATTAGTAATGAGAAAATGTATAGGCAAAATTTCAAATTTCTACAGTCAGCAGTTTGGGGTGTAGTTGATCACTTTGTCAGTCAGTCTGTCAGTCTCGCTTCTCCGCATGACATAAAAAATAATAATAGTAATAATAATAAGCTTCGCTATTTATGAATTTTTCGAAAAAAATTTCCAAAATTTCAGATTTTTTTCATTACAAGTGTAAGTCCCACATATGCAAAGTTTCTACTTTTGGGTTGTGTAATTCAACTCTTAGTCGTTTTCACTCAGCTGCAGGCACGTAGTCAGAAAAAAAATTTTTGAGAGTGACCTACAACTTATCGATGAAAATATATCAATTTTTTTTAAATTGAAATTGTAATTGATCAATAATTATATATTTTATATACGCATGCATCTCGTAATACATTTAAAAAATATATAATTGGAAAAATTTGGTAAAGGTATGTTTTTCAGGAGATAACTTAAAAAAAAATATATATGAAGGACCTAATTTTCGTGAGGACCCACTACCCCGAGTTCCTCCTTTTCCTTTGAGTCAGATGATCAGCTGTATGATACAGATACATCTATATAATAAAAGGCAATGTCTGTGTATCTTATACACTATAGGCTCAGCGACCGCGCGTGGCAGAGCTACGAAATTTGGCAATCGGTGCCCCGGGGGGGGGGGGAGGTGACACGTGAAAACCGATTTTTAAAATTTGAATTATTATTTTTGTTATTTAATGTTTTATGCGATTTCGTCCGTTTTTCCTCCTTTTCCCCTTTTTTCGCCACCATCCAGACGTCGTAGAAAAAAAAAATCGTACGACCGGAAAGAGCAGACAATTGCGAGTAAAAACATATCAATTTCAAATCTCAGGAACAAATTCTAACATTTTTTAAAGATTTTGAAACAAAAGTCACTTTCGGCTAAAAAAAACGAACTTTCATTTTTAAATCCTCGCTTCGGGAAAAGTACCGACTATTTCGATTAATCTACATTTTTAGAAAGCTCAAACATCAGGCATTCTTACAAGCCCAATCTGGTCAAGAATAAAAAAGAGCTGCAGAATCCGGATTTAAAGAATTTCCGAATTTCAATTTCTCGGCTAAACCGCTAAAGAAGTTTTTCACACATATGCCCGCGCAGACGCACGGTGTTTCCATGGAGAAAAAATAAATAAAAAGAAAGTTATGGAGAATGTGGATCAGGTTCGAAAATTACGTTGGAATTGAAAGTTATGAAGACTGTGCATCGGGTTAGATGTTATATTTTAAATGATGGAAATAAGAGCTTAGCATATGACCATTATAAAATTTAAATGATTGAATTATGGTGGATTGAATTGTGGTGATGTATTGTATACATCGGGTGGTGGTAACAGTGTACAAAGTGAAATTATTATATTTATATGAAATTATTATATTTATTAGAAAATTACGTTATATTTTAAATGATGAAATTAAGAGCTTAGCATTTGGTCATTAAAAAATTTAAATGATTGAATTATGGTTTTGACGTCATTAAACTAAAACAAACTTTGTTAACTCCACGGGGTTATGGCGCCAGCGAGTTTGCCACGGTCAGAATTTTCAAGAGTAGCGAACAGGCTGGTCGCAGAAGGCGGCTAGTACAAAATATTTTAGAATGCTCAGTTTATTTTACTGGCGTTTTTGCGGGTATCCCTTTTCTACTCATTGATACAATCACTGCAAGAAATCAAAATAGAAACCGCGATATCGCCCATTCGATGTGTCATTCGTAGAATAAGAATCCGACAGTAAGATGATATCTTCGATATATCCTTCCTAGCTTTGTAAATTAAATCCCCAAGCGATCTGATATCTGCTCAAATGTTGACTTATTGTCTTCAAGCAGGCATAAAGTTTACTTGGTGCGTCACTTTTCTCTTTATGATACGCCGCATGGGTTATTTTACTTTCTCGACAACTTAAAGACTGTTGAATGTTTCCTGACATTATTAGACTTCAGAGATTTGGTTTTGTGGTTGACAAGATTTTTTCATTGAAATCAGATATGTGGTAAATGTTCAGCTCGATCAGTAAGCCTAAACGCTATTTGAGTCAGCGGGTACTTTGGAATGCTTTAAATTTTTACTTAACGTACTGTTGTATGCAGCAAGTATTGTTTACCCGAAAATGACCGAATTCGATATTTTGACGGATAAACACATTTCAAAATTCTCAATCCTCTTCTAATACATCTTTAAAAGATGCATGTCTGTATGCATATATGTGCATGAGCGCTTAAAGAACTTTTCCGGGAAGAGGGAGGGAACCCAACAATAAGACGTAGGACATGGACTGGTTTGATGGCTTAATTTGCTACTTTAAATCTTCAGAGGTGAAAGTCCCATCTTTCCCTCGCTTATGGGCGCTCATGCCTATGTGCATAAAAGTGTGAGGTTCGGACACGATAACTCAGGAACCAATGTCTCTACCTCTGTAAAATCTTAGATATAGATACATTATATGAAAAACCAGAACTACATAGAATTTTTCAGCCATTCCTGAAATTATAACTCGAATAATTCTAATTTTCACAGTACTATTTCCTATGGAAAACAACTATGATTCTCGAAATGCTCATATCATTTAGTTTTTGGAGAAATTGATAATTCATTCTCTTTCTAATGAAGCGAAATCAACATTTGCCTGAATTATCTGTTTTACTCGGAAATTACAATAGGTAGGAAAGTGAAATTTTGCATACATGCGTGAAATTGCACGAAGATTTGCAGAATCACAATTCCAATTATTAACACGAATTTAACAGTTCGAAAAGCCCATTTTCAAACTGCACATGCTCGCCACGATTCTTTCACTGTAAAACATTCTGAAAACTTTGCTAATTTTTTTCAGCTACTTTGTTAATAATATCGGCAAATTATCAGAAAAGATGCAATTAAAGGCGTTCATGAAAATTCCAGCTTCATTTCTGAAATATTCAGCCAATGATCGTCTGCCGTAAGTATTAATTTTGTATATATATATATATATATATATATATATATATATATATTGTCATAACTATCGGGAACCTTACTTCCCATTACGGACAGTTGATTCCCCTGTAACTTTTAGTAACATACTTTCAAAAGTTTTACAGGGTACAAATAACCAAACAACGACTTTTAAACAGCTAATCATAGGCGTGTGCACTTGTATGCATTGTGATTTAAACGTGCTCCTATATATCAAATACGTTTTTTAAATTCATGTATTCTAATTTAATTTTTTATATTTCTAATTTCATATTTATCAAATTAAGTTTTAATTTGAAATCTATCACTGCTCACATATTTCATATACGCGATTCCATTCAAAGTCCGTTTTTATTTGCTAATCTAACTTACGCTGGGAATGTTAATGATATGAAAATAGTTTATATTAACACAGATAAGATAAATGCATCCAATTAATTGACATCTCTAAATTGTTGCCAACTGAAGAAAATGTTAATTATTTTTACGAAACATTTACAATACTTGGCTCCGAAATCTGAAAGATATACATTTTATTTTGTTTCATTTAGAATTTGATGGGAATGCAAGTGGAACTAAACACGATAGAATATAATTATATGATAAAGTTGATTGAAAAGTCATACTTCAGATATTTATATACTTGAGAAAGGTCATACTTTTCATTTCCTCACCCTAAGAACAGCTGAAGTTTGAGCCTCCACTAAACTTTCTATATCTCATGTTGTTGTTGAGACCCAGACCGTCCGACCTACTAGAAAGGTGTAAGGTAACTGTTTGGACGGCCAGGAAGTGCCACCCAATTTAGATCGGAACCCAGTGGGGGAGGCATCCACAGGGACCGTACCCTCCTTCCCCTACCACCAACCTCTCGGAAGGACTTACGGACCCACATGTTTAACGTGATCGTACTCCGCATGAACACGGCGGCAGTTGTGGCAGCGTGCAAATCCAGCGCGCAAACCACCGGGCTACCGCGCCCGAAATGTGCCAACAGCACGCGGTGTTCCCAGGTGGTCACCCACCCAAGTACTAACTGCGACCGATGCTGCTTGACTTCGGTGATCTAATGAGAACCGGTGTTTTCAGCACGGTACGGCCGTTGGCTCTCTATATCTCATGTATCATAATCATAATTAGAACAAAAGTATTTACTTTCCTTTTAAGTATTTACTTTTAACTGTTTAGTATTTTCTTTCATTTGCGTATTTTCTTATAAGGTTTCTATCGTTCATAAGTTATTATTTTTAAGACAATTCTTCGAATTTTTCTGAATTATTTAAAAGTTTATTTTGCCTGTCTCCTGCAGTCTAGTGACGGCAATAAATTAGAGATTTATTTGGCAGATTCTTCATGCCAAATGACTGATTTGATCTATCTGTGATAAAGTGGCTATACCCCGTCGATTTAAAGTGATTTCAGCACCCCTAGCGGGGAATTAAAAAGTTACGATTACGAACTCTTCAACAAAGCAAGATATTTAAAAGTTTATTTTGCCTGTCTCCTACAGTCTAGTGATGGCAATAAATTAGAGATTTAATTGACAGATTATTCATGCCAAATGACTGATTTGCTCTATCTATGATAAAGTGGCTATACCACATCGATTTAAAGTGATTTCAGCACCCCTTAGAGGGGAATTAAAAAGTTACGATTACGAACTCTTCAACAAAGCAAGATAGACTAATATGAAAAAAACGAAATACGGAATAAATTAATTACAATGTTGTAGAATATTGTTGAATGAGTTGGAATTGTAAGTAAAACTATTACAGACCAAAAGACAGTAGAATACATATATTAGGAACACCCAAAGCGTGGGTTTTCGTATGATGCCCCCGCTACGAATTCACACTTTAGGTGTTATATATATATATATATATGTATATATAAATATTCAACTGGTTTTTCGCCTACCACCTTAGTTCTTTCATAGCGTTTGTAAGTAAACGCACCATTTTGACCTGATGAAGAGCGATCAAAACTCCCTCGAAAGCAATTGTTGCCATGTAATTTTCACATGTCTGTCTTTCTTTAAGGAAGTATTGAAAATGTTATTAGTTTCATGTGTTGATCATATTACATCAGCTCATTGTTTTGGGAATTGCTATTGTTCTCCGTAGGGATTAAAATGCTAAGAATATCTTGAAAAAAGAAAATAGTACACAACACAATTATGAATTTTATCTTTATTTGCAGTTAGCACTACTTTTATCTTGTATGCATTCACGGTTGTAACAATTTAAAGTTGAATTTAAACTATTAATCTCCTGTATAATTTTCGTGTGCTGTTATGATGTTTTCGTCTTATAAAATTTCGATGCAGAACGACAGCATTTCTTCTTCTCGGTGCAAGAAAGGTGCATTTGAAACAGGATCACAAACTGAAAAAAATTAAAGTAATGACGTTGCATTAGAAAATATTTTTTATATCATCAAATTTAGCGTGTTTTAGTGATTGCATGATGATCAATAATTTTGCAACAAAAATAAAAAAAATTGTAAATGAAAAACTTTATTAGAACACAGGATATAAAGGTTGGGAAAATGTATCAAACGGTTTCAACTAAAAATCCATCTTCGCCAGGAAAATTGGTACAAAGCACCAGTACCAACAAGGAAAAATAGCGTTTGTCGAAGAGAACTTGACTTAATGGCACCAGTTTAAAACCTGTACTAACAGTGGTACTCTGTAGCATTTATCCCAATAATAAAGGATTCTTATTTTCGTAAAAACAGGTTGATATCTTGTGTGTATCACTATGCAAATTTACGTGTAGAAAAAATAGATTATGGGTATAATACTTTGTAATTCGTATAATGAGAAAGCAAATTATACAAAATAAATATCTTTGTGGTATTTTCTTCCTAAGCACAACACAAAATAAAAGATAACGGAATAAAACTTATTTGAAAAAACGTTGCAGCTTAATTTTTTAAGAGTGTTAGTTTTCCAGTCGTTGATAAGTTTAAATATTATAGTTGTTGAATATTTCGCGATTCATTTTGTACTATGCAAATCATTAGCAGTTGAAACGAGGTACGAGCTGGACATGACCTCTAAGCACTTGGATAAGTTCTGAAAAAGTAGTGCAGCTCAAGGGATTTTCATCCCGGAGTTAATTATCACTAGTTTCTGTTTCCTCGTGATGTTATTGGTTGACAATGTACATCATTTTCAGCGGTTTTCAGTTGCCACTGTCACACAGATAACTGTTGTAAAAACGTGAATGGAATGAAGTGACTGAAGCATAGGTATTGGTTTCTAATAAAAATAATACAATAAAAATTAATCAATTCCAAAAATTTATCATATAAATTGCACTCTTCTATATTTAAAGTAATTTAGATCTGCTAATTTGAAGTAAGATTTACACATATCAGTCAATGCAAGTTCGGATAACGAAATGAATATTTTTCCGATATTAGTTGAAAATAAAAAAAAATTGCATCATGAGAGATAATTAAAACAATTATGTAACAAGAATTTGACAAGAAAAATATTCTGTAATTTAGTTTTTAATCCGAAAGCGTTTTGTAATTTGGTAAAGAAGCATAGAACGAAGCATCTCCCAGTGGTATCGAATTTTAACATTTTTTAATTGGATGCCGGACTGAAAGTGCAACATTATATTAATGAACCTTGGTGCAGATCAGAAGAAAAAATAAAGGATGTTAGACTATGTTTGTGTAATGCTCAGTAACGTCTCCAAGAGGCTGATTTTGGGAGTCATAACCTTTCAGGGATCGATTAGAACCCTTTGAAGTTCTTGTAAATGATTTTTGGAGAAATGGGAAAACAATATATTTTGTTATCCCCTGTCCCACAATTTTTTGCTGGCGATGGTACTGACAATATTAGACAAACATCCATGTATGCGCAGTATTAGAAATATTAGAAAGCTGTTAAGTGTGTAGATGAATTATGCTTTGTGCTTCAATATTTTGTATGTGTTAATTTATGTATTGAAAGTTATTTCATTATTCAAACCTGTGTCTTTTATCTATCCGCAAGACACCATTTTGTAAAACATATGATAGAAAGCATCGCACTGTAGCTATATTTAAATGAAAATCGTATTGTCGTTCACTCTGAAGGGATAGATATTTATACATAGGAAGACGATGAGAACAAACCGGAAGTTATCGGATGCTGGATCTTCAGCGTCTAACAATTTGATAAATGAAGTTCTGAAATATACATAATTCATCAGCACGCACAACCTAAAATACATTTTTGATGAAATCCTCACCACATGCTGGTGTTGTTTCCTTTCTTGGCTTTAGTGAATTGCTTTCGATCCATCAAAGCAGGCGGGCCGTAACAGTAAACCACCGCAGCTAAACGATATGCTGCTTGGCACAGAAGCTTTTCTTTCCGATAAGACGATCCACAGTAAGCAAATAATCATCGCGATCTGATTGTCCAGGCGGATTTATTTATCAAGAAGCCCTCAAGGGCACCGACTTTGGAGGGGAAATCGTGTTAGTGGATTATTATTCCTTGTGTGACAGCATATTCTGATAATATCTGGCTTCACGTCGGAACGGCTGTTAACACCATTGTTTCAGAGAAGGTGATTCTTTGGTGGATATCCGTGCTTCAGAATATTAAGAAAAACTCTTCACAATTTTTCTGGAAGTGAATGATTTTATTGTCTTTTTCATTTTTAAAATTCCAACTTTCGGATTTTGATGGACACATTTTGAACATCAGTGTTGACTGTCTGTCTGTCAACCTGTAGGCATGGTAACTGTCGAAATAATTAAGCTAGCAGGCTGAGATGCGGCACGATAGTTTCAATCATTAAACGTCAGAAGTCTGTTGATTTTGAAAGAGCTCAGGCTAAAAGAACCATCTCAAGTATTCAATATATTTAATGTTTCAAATATCCGATTTTTTTTTTCTGAATCGGTAGCGAAATCGTATTGGTTTTTAAGGTTAACCAAAGCCTAAGTATTCATCATAAAACATGTATTTGTCACAAGATGATTTTTCAGCTTGCAAATAATCATTTCTCTAAAAGTATATTAGGGTTTAAAGTATTTGAAAAATAATTTTTTGTTCCCTGAATATTCAACTAAAATTACAATGCCTTTATTGACTCAAAATACCCGTCTAGAGTCTCAGGTTCTATGCGACTGTCTTATTTACTCCTTTTCCATAATATGTAGTTTCACTTGTTTCGTAATCAGTGCCAGACTGAAAAATAGAGTTATCATTTTTGTAATAAATGCTAGGTTATTACTTTCCTTATATACATAATGTATAAGGAAAGTATTGTGACGGGGTCGAAAATTCGAATTCGAGTTTTCGACGGGAGAGCACGTTTCAAGCATCCCTGATCACGAATCAAACATTTTTGAAGTGATGTCTGTGTGTGTGTATGTGTGTGTGTGTGTGTGTGTGTGTGTGTGTGTGTGTGTGTGAAAGTATGTGTGTGTGTGTGTGTGTCAGTAAGTCTGTGGAGACGATAACTGACGAACGAATGGACCGATTCGAACCAAATTTGGTACAAAAATTATAATCCGTAAACACTGGAAGCCTATTGTTTTTATACGCAATCGAATGTTCAGAACCCCCCTAAATTTTCGAATGAAAATTTGAAAAAATCGTCAAAAAATCAAAACCGCTAATAAAGTTACGCAAATAGACATTTCTTATGTAATTTTTCATTACAAAACGATTGACATAAATTTTAGAACGCTAACATGAACCGTTCTCGAGATATTGCACATTTTTCAAAAAAATTATCAAAAAGTCATATGAAATAGAAAAAAAATATTTCCTATTGAGAAACATGTTCACTTTTCATATGTAATATCATGCGATAAATTGGGTGACTTCATTCTCGTGGATCTAACTTGTTCCATTCATGAAAAAAGATACTTTGAGTAATACTTTTGTATTTGAACGCCAATAGTCATATATCTGCTGTAAGAATAACTTATTTCTTCGTCCATAACGCTTGGCGAGTATTTTGGCAACGAAATTGGCGGAATCTCGCCAACTTGGCGACTTTTTTAAATGTTGCCAAATTACCGAAAATCTCGCTAAATGGATAAAAATGGCGCTAAATCAATGAAAATGACGACTAATTGTCGAAAACTCAATATCTTGGAAGGAATATTAGTATCTACTATAAGAAAAACCTATTATTTTACTGAAAAAGTGGTAAATTCATTACATTATATAAGGAAAGTCATGTGTTGCCCACATCAGATTTTTTTTAAAGTTATTATTAAATAAAAATACACTCACTGCGCATGCATAATACAGCTTAACTATCCACCAAAATATGCATTTCACTGCGCCATCGCAATATGGTTAGCATGTAAGCAAGAAAAGTTAAAAAGGTGAAGAAAAACAGCTATGTCAGTAAAAATTGCAGGTTGATAAGATTGATATAGAAGCTAATAGAAACGTAGTATAGAAATGAGACGATAGTTTCTTGCTAAATTCTTACTGTTAAAGGATTGGGGGGAATTAAAAAAAATAATTTTAACTCTTCTGGGGAATCTGAGAAACTTTAAAAAAAGCCCTCATTTTCTCCAACCCCAAGGGGGAGAATTGAAAATTTCGATCCGTTTAGTTCTGTCCCGTGGCCGATTCAATAAGTGTGCAAAGATTTAGCCGTGGGATTTGAATAGAGGAAATGACTACACCACATACTTTAGGAAAGCAACAAGCCATTTGCTTTATCCACTTATAAGTGATAAATGTTATGTCACCAGATGAATAAATATTCGAACTTTCCAAGCATACAATCACGGAAATGACTTTTTTAAAGCTTTGCAAACTAACGATCAGCTGGAAATACTTGATAAATATTCTGATAAATATGCCTTGTATGTCTACGACCACATCAAAGTTCCCAACTAGTGAAAGATAAAACGGCTGAAATTATAGGTCCCGGAATTTTCTCCCATATTATTTCGAAACATTGCACTGTAAACTTATTTTCCAAGTAAAGCGTCCGTAGCATTGTTAAAACATCATTATGGGAATAATGGGAGAACGTTTAGTGCTGTTAGCACCGACATTTTAGTGATGCGATGATGGCGAAATTTGAGCGGAATTTTGCGATTGTTTAAAAATTAATACTTTTGTAACGACTGGGAAAGTTTTAAGATGCTCACCCGAAGAGGATTTCTGTGGCGAAAGTGGAACGTGTATGATGCCAAAACAAAAGAATGTTTAAAAATTTTTGTTGTTCCATAACCTTAGGAATTTGAGTTTCATAACTTATTCAGGATATTTTTTCGCCTATTTCCCTTGATCATAAATTGCGAAGTTGCATTTAGATAGTAAATGGCAATGTTACACAAATTTCGAAGATTTTAATTTCCTTTAGGCATTTAATTGGCATCACGCAAGTTTAAAATTGGTGCTTTTGGTGACTTTATTAATCAAAGCAGAATAACTTACTCATACTGGCGTGAAAAATTCGTATAGAAATGCAATCACCATTTAACTAATATCCCGTATAAAAAGCGACTATTGGTGAATTGTTGTCAAAAATTTAAAATCTACTACAAAAAGTATAACTTCTCTCTTAAATGGAATGAACCACCTGAATGATGTTAGTAAATTTGTCTCACAATACTGCATGTAGAAAAGTGAACATATTTGAAGATATTTACTGGTTTTTCTTTCAATTTTACGTACTTTTCTTTATAAATTTATTTGAAAATTGTTCAAAACTTCAAGAACGGTTCATGATAGCGTTCTAAAACATGTGCCATTCATTTTCTAATGAGAAATTGCATATACGATGATTATTTATTTAAAACTATTGAAGGTCCTAATTTTTTAATTAATTTCTTAAACATGCATTTGAAAATTTGAGCGTTCTTCTGAACATTCGATAACGTTTAAAATCAATGGGTTCGGTATTCACTGGTATTGTTATAATAACACCATTTTTTTTCAATCACTCCATTCGTTCGTGAGATATTGTATCTACACACACATTCACACACACGTACACACATGGATACACGCACATGCATACATACCCACATACATACACACATACATTACACGCTCATATACATACATACACACAGGCATCACCTTCAAAACATTGATTTCGAGTTCAGGGATGCTTGAAACGTGCTCTTCCGTCAAAACCTGGAATTCGAATTTTCAACTCTGTCACAATACCTTTCCTATACATATTTTAACATTCTTTTAGTATAAGAAGTAATTGTTTTAGATACTCTTATCTTGTTTTGTTACTCTTTAATTATTTATTCAAAATTCAGTTGCATGATTATCCAATGAGAATAAAGGCAAAGAAAGCAATCTGTTTCAAGTTGTATAACTGAAGATTCTTGAATATTGACAGTTAAACAACGAGAAACAATAATTTAGGGCATTTACTCTTCATTTGTAATTTCACCTTTTTATTTGTTAATGCAATACTGTGTAGAATTATTTCTTTATTAAAAAATTCAATCAAAAAACTGAAATTGAATTAAGGTTTGATAATCGATTGATGATTTAGTGCTTGCATTTTTGTCGATTCTAAATTTCAATTTATTAATGCAATGATGTGCAGATTAATTTCTCTAAATTGATTACGAAATTGAACCAGATGGTTAAAATTTGAATTAGATGATTTAGTGTTTGTATTTGTATTTGTTTGTATTTTTATATTTTGCAGTATTTGTATTTACATTTTTAACTAGTTTAACTAGTATTTTTAACTCCGTTTTTTCTAATTGAAACTAGCAATCTGTACAATGCCGAAGTTGTACAACAATTGCACAACGCCGAAGTTATATACAAACACTGTATAAACGCGTTGAACATTAAGCCACAAAAAAATAAATGAAGTTCCTTTTAGTAAGAAAGATAGATTTTTATTTTTGTGGACTAGTTTTTGGTTTTAGAAAGTTTTAATTTAAAATTTATATTTTCATATTTTATGAACGAGTTCGTTTTCGTACGTAGCAATTCGCCTTGCATACCCTTTAGGGAAGAAATATCCTATGAAAGAAACGATGGTTTATCCCTTTCTAAAAAAGAGAATTCCTTTATTCAGAGAAGTAAAAAAAAAAAAATTCTATCTCAGCGAGTTTTCGTTGGATTCATGATTTTTGTTGCACAAAACTGATAGTTATAATACCAAATTAATAGAAAAAATTAGAACGATATCTTTCAAATTCGCAAAGTTATAAAACCGATAAATTAAACTCACTTTGTTTGTTAAACACGTGTTTTCCGTCTGAATAAAAGTCTGCTATTTTATCTTCATCGTCTGCTGGAAATGAATACGATTTTGAAGCCGAAAATTTGGCGAATATTTTATTTAAAATATTCATACCTTTTAAACAAGCTCGAATTTTAATATACATCTTGCACAGTCTATGTGACTAAAATGCCACGGCATATATACGAGGATATTTAGTCGTAGATATATGACTGTGTTTCCGTACATGCAACTTAGTAACATGATTAAGAAATTGAATCTTAAGGTTGAAAATTGAATTAAGAGTTGGCAATATATATAAGTATCACGAAATTAATATATTTAGCAGCTGTTGCAACAATGGGATATTATAGAGCATTTTGGGGGGAAATTCGGAGGCTAGATCTCGGGAGCCTTCGCAGATTGCAGAAACGTGTTCCGAAGAGATACAAAAAAACGCTCTAAAACGTGTTCTTTAAATTCACTAATCTTCTTAGAAAGTGCTTTTGGTACACTTTAAATCACGATTGAGATGGAAAAACTATTGTTCAAATGGTACGCACAGGCACAGCTTTTAGACTTCTTTTGTACAAATGAAATTATTTTCGAAGATCGCATCAGCGAGCAAAAGAACCTATCATTTCAATCATTCGGGAAAATTATTTATATCTTTAAGTTTGCAAAGAAAGAAAATAATTTTTTGCCTTTTGTGCGATGCTGCTTTTGAAACATCTTTAAACTTCTGCTTTTATAATAAACATTATGTCTGTTCATGGGATGCAAGAATAGAATACATTATATCTCGCACAAAACTAATCCGACACCAGAAAAGTATGCGGAAAACTGCAATACTACACTAAACCAATATAGTCCATTCATTAAACTGTAATATTAATTAACTAATAAAAATTTTGGAATAGATGGATCATTTGATTTCCAATCAATTGATTCTTAAAATTAAAAATTAACTCATAATTTTACTTTCCTTATATACATAATGTATAAGGAAAGTATTGTGAAGGGGGCGAAAATTCGAATTCGAGTTTTCGACGGGAGAGCACGTTTCAAGCATCCCTGATCACGAATGAAACATTTTTGAGGTGATGTCTGTGTGTATGTGTGAGTGTGTGTGTCAGTGAGACTGTGGAGACTGTGGAGACGATATCTCACGAACGAATCGAGCGATTCGAATGAAATTTGGTACAAAAATCACAATCCGTAAATACTGGAAGCATATTGTTTTTATACGTAATCGAATGTTCAGAACACCCCTAAATTTTCGAGTGAAGTTTTCAAAAAATCATCAGAAAATTAAAACGTTAATAAAGTTACACAAATAGACATTTCTTATGTAATTTTTCCTTAGAAAACGATTGACATAAACTTTCGAAAGCTAGCATGAACCGTTCTCGAGATATTGCACATTTTTCAAATAAATTTATCAAAAAATTCCATAAATTAAAAAAAAATATTAACTGTTGAGAAACATGTTCACTTTTCATATGTAATATCATGCGATAAATTGGGTGACTTTATTCTCGTGGATCTAACTTGTTCCATTCATGAGAAAAGACACTTTGAGTAATACATTTGTATTTGAACGCCAATAGTCATTTATCTGCTATAAGAATAACTTATTTCTTCGTCCATAGCACTTGGCGAGATTTTGGCGACGAATTTGACGGAATCTCGCCAACTTGGCGACTTTTTGAAATGTTGCCAAATTAACGAAAATCTCGTCAAATGGATAAAAATGACGACTAAATCAATGAAAATGACTACTAATTGTCGAAAATTCAATATCTTGGAAAGAATATAAGTATCTACTATAAGAAAAACCTATTTTTTTTACTGTAAAAGTACTAAATTCATTGCATTATATAAGGAAAGTCATGTGTTGCCCACATCAGATTTTTTTTCATAATTCAATAACAATTATTTTAAGTTGATACTCAAAAACGAACCTGTTACTATTTTAACAATCTAATCATTTTCCACATAATGTGCGTATAAAGACAAAACTCAGAAAAAAGGCATTTGTAGCTTGCACAGTGTACCCAAGTTAGCTTTTTGCTAAGTATGATGGCTTACTCCCTTACTCACTGATGCTCTCTGAATCGCTTTTATTAACACTTTCCAACATAGTTGAAAAATGTTTATGTCTTATTAATTAAAAATAAAATTTTGGGATGGATGAATCATTTGATTTCAAATCAATTTATTCTTAAAATTAAAATTAAAAAATTCTGCTCATATTTTTCTTCGTATTTCAATAAATATATTTTAAGTTGATACTCAAAAACGAGCCTGTTACTGTGTTAACCATCTAATCATTTTCTACATAATGTGCGTATAAAGACAAAACTCAGAAAAAAGGGCATTTGTAGCTTGTACAGTGTACCCAATTTAGCTTTATGCTAAGTAGAATGACTTACTCCCTTAGTCATTGCTGCTCTCCGAATCGCTTTTATTAACACTTTCCAACATAGTTGAAAAGAGTTTATGACTTATTAATTAAAATATAAAATTTGGGGATGGATCAATCATTTGATTTCAAATCTATTGACTCTTAAAATTAAAATTGAAAATTCTACTCATATTTTTCTTCATGTTTCAATAAAAATTATTTTAAGCTGATACTTAAAAACGAGCCTGTTACTATATGTTAACCATCTAATCATTTTCCACATAATATGCATATAAAGACAAAACACAGAAAAAATGCATTTGTAGCTTGTACAGTGTACCCAGTTAGCTTTTTCTTAACTATTCTTAGCAAAAAGCTAACTTGGGTATATAATGTATGATGGCTTAATTCCTTACTCACAGCAGCTCTCCAAATTGTTTTTATTAACACTTTACAACAGAGTTGAAAAGTGTTTATGACTTTGGTCATTCTATTTGTCTGTCTAGCCATTCGCACGATAACTGTCGTAAAAATATTTATATCGAAATGAAACTTTAGCATGTTACTGAGACGGTCGGTGGGATGCTTGAGAATGAAAATGAATGATATTACCCAATTAGTTTCGGAATGAACCCGGGTTGAAGAAATGAAATACATTGAACCCTATAGGACTTAAATTTTCAAACATTTAAGCGAAGTTAAAATTCACAAATTGCTTCGAAAAGAAATATTCAAGAAATTCAATTTTAAGAAATATTCAAGTTATCACATAAAATGTGTAAAAAAAAAAAAAAAAAAAAATATGTTGGGTCGTTTTTTAAATAAAATTTGAAATAATAATTATACCCATGATATATGAAGAGATCACGTGACTCATTGCAAAATAAAATATGGCTTCCATTTTTTTTTTTCTTTCGCTGTTACCATAGGTGTTTAAAGATCGTTTAAATTTATATTTAATGTTGCATCCGTCAGAAAACAGCTTTATGTTTGCTTATTATGTGTGTATCTAAATTCTGTGCCAACGCAATTACAATATTTTTTTACTTTAAATGATCACTAAAATTTTGATTATTCCTACAATGAAGCCTAATTTTAATGCAATACTGTAGCATGCAGAATGTGAACAAATCAGGCGATTGTAAGGTGAGTTGTATAAGAATTGATGAATTTTTTTCGCGTAAAATTATTTAGCTCTGGAGTCTGAAATATAAGTGATATGATTGATTTTACATAGAGAGGCAGACGATTTACATTTCGATGATGTCATTTGAATAAAGTTCATTTTGTGCAACAAGCATTGTCCTTGAAATTTTCAAGTATAATAAATTACTGTAGTACCGTGATAATTTAAAAAATATCAGCGCTGAATGTATCACATTTCAGAGACGTTTAAATAAAATTGCATTTGAGTTGCAACGAGTTTCATAATGAATGCTTAATGCCTGATTAATCTTTCTTGTTTATATTTATATCCATCGATCCAATGGATTAAAATGTGACCGACACGCAAAATGTCTTAAAAGGAGCACGCGGATGTTAAAAGTTTGAGAATCACTGACTTATATGAATGCGAAAACTTTTCCTTTGCAATAAAGAAAACTTTTCACAGTGCATACGATAATTATTTGTGGTAACCTTAAAATCGTCCCATTACAATCTTTCAAAGCAGCAAAAATGGCATACTCTAATTGGAAGAATGGGTATCCTGGAAATTAATCATTCTCTCGCGTTTCACCCCACACGGAAGACAAATACTTTAATAGCTGCTGTTTCGATCCGTTTTCTAAGTACTTAAGTGCATCTAGTCAGCACATCTCCGTCTATGATCCCAACTCCCGGGATCGCTCATTCCAAGGACATAATCCCGTAATGAGAGGTGCGTTTCGGAAATTGCTGGGTGTGCAGTTTAAACAGCTGGAACGCCCCGGCTCATTTATTCACTCCAAGCAATCTTGTTCAAAGAAGAATTAGTTGCGAATTAGGGTTAGAGATCTAATTTTTTTACATCTACGGCATACCAGTCATAAATTTTCGAGTTAATGTGGTAGGAAGGCGAGACAGTTAGACACACGAACTTCGATTTCGTTCGGATATTCTTCGGGTTTAATTGTCACGATAGGGGAACTTGAAGTGATTTTTCTGCTGAGTTCGATAACTGAATTAATATTTTGAGGGAAATATTGAATCTAGTGTGGCTAAGAAAGTTCTTTCAATTTAAGGAAATCTGGCGACTATCACGCCATCTGTTCAAATAACGTAAGTTTGACACGTGATTGAGTAAAATTCGACTAATATCTTTGGAGTTACAATTCGCATAGATATTTCAGCTTAATGTTTTTCACATACGCATTTATATCATAAAACAAGAAATTTATGATGTACCTTTCAGATGGTGGCAAGTGGTATACAAACTTTATTTTCGTTGGAACTATTTAAGCATTTGTATACTCTTTTGCACACTTATTTTGTACAGTTATACGAAAGTTTGGTAAAACAGAAAGTGACATTTCATTTCCAGAACGGAAAGTCCTTAGTGAATCCCCATCGTCTCCGAAATTCGATGCCGAATCCATGTCAGTCATCATCTAAATAGTCAATCCTGTTTCAAGGAAAATGTAAACTTTTTAACCGGAAGTGACATCACTAGAACCGGAAGTGGAAATCCTTGGTGAGACCCCCTACTCCCATCTGAATTTAATGGTGAATCCGTATCAATCATCCTTTAAGCTCTATCTATAATCGATTTAAAAGAAATATGCGTTTCAAGGAACATTTTTGAAACGGAAGTGGAAAACGTTGGAGAATCTCCCTATCTGTAAGGAAGTTTGTACTAAATCCATATCTAAGCTCTATCTCTAGTTGATTCTGACAAAATAGATTTTTCAATGAAAAATAAAATTTTTGAAGTGAAAATTGGGAAAACATCGGAAATAAGTTCTCTATTTGATGCTAAATCGATATCAGTCGTTGTCTACATTATATTCATATATAGCCATACCGGAGAAATAGATGTTTCGAAATTTTTTTTGAATCGGCAATGGAAAAGAAACCGAAAGTGGAAATTAACAATGAATTAACAACCTACCTCCTCCTGAATTTGATGATAAGTCCCTATCAGTTATCCTGTAAGCCAGGCTTGGATAAGACGTCGATTGCGGCCCACCGGTGGACCGCTCAGAAATTTTTGGGTGAACACCTGAATTAAGGGGAATGTATCGTAATTAATTAAAAATATTTTATCATATTTAAGTGATCAAAATGTGCAATTTAAGCCGTTCTAGAGAAAAATAATTAACTATACTTGTTGCAATTCACTGTCAACCACTTCGAATTCTGAGTTTGCACCTAAAATTTACAAATTTTTTTATCTACCATAAATATTTTACAAAAAATTAAATATAAAATGGGCATTTGTTTACTAAAGCGTTGTTACAGGCAGGAATTTTTAATCAAGAACGCTTCTCTGAATACGAGAGCGGCAAGTTAAAATGAATAGAACGGAATTCACAAAAATCCATATGCTGGTTACTTGAGGCAGGATTATTGTGTAAATGCCGGCCAATTTCACTAAATCAGGGTTGGAAATTTAGCGATATTTGGCCATGGAAACTCACGTATGTCTAAGAATATAGCTATAATTTTAAACCAGGCCTAGACAGAATGTCTCTCGTGGTCCACAGGTGGACCACCAAGAAATTTTAGAGGTGTTCACCTGACTTAAGAGAGAAATATAAAAAAAAATTGATAAACTATTTTTTCAAATTCGAGTCATCAAAATTGACATTTTATACCATTTTTGGGGAAAAGAATTAACCTCTTTTATTGATTCACATACGACCCCCTTTAAATTCAACTCAAATTAACAGTTAGTGTTTACGCTGCCTTACAAAGAGCACGCGAGATCCGAATTCTCAACTAGCGAAAGCATCCTTGGATTTTATTGAGTGAAACTTACTATTGTTGTCGAAAGGGATATGAAAATATCAAATAATGTGTCCAGTAGTGCTCCTCGAACAATATCAAAATTAAGCGTGGGGAGAAAACGACTTGTTTGCGCCTAAGAATTTTAATGTTCAAAGAAACGTTTTCGAAGAGTTTTAGGTTTTATTTTGGATTAGATTAGCTTTATTATGGCACAGAGAATACGCTTAAAAGATTTTCAATGCTGACGTGCTGTTGGTAGGCTTGAGGCAGTACAGTCCACTAAGGAAATCACTAATTTATTTTCTGTGGCCCACTCTGTCATTTCTCGTTTATGGAAACAATTCAAAGCAAGTCCGAAAACTCTTTTTAGGTTGTCTAAGGATTACCATACACTCTTATGTTCAATGTCATTACTAGCCAAACGCAATCGCCAGCACCGCACCAGATCTCCGTTCAATGGCCACTCCAACAATAGGTACGCCGATATCTGCCAGTACCGTGAGGCGAAGGCAACATGTCAAAGGACTCCATGTACGGGTACCACAAATTTGTGTCCCTTTGAGTTCTAAGAAGTACGATTAAAGTGATGTCAGCATGCGACTTGGACAGAAGTGCAAAGATCCAATATATTCTTCATGGATGAGTCACGATTTGCTCTAAATGCAGACAATAAACGGATAAGGGCATTGAGAGAACGAGGAACACTCTACACCTAATAACATTGTTAAACGTTACGCTTTTAGTCGTGGTAGTGTGATGGTATGGGCTGAATTTTCACTGGGATATTGCACGGACTTGCATGTTATAATAAGGGGTACTGTGACGCCGTAAAGGTATTAGGATCAAGTCCTTGAACCCTTCATAAGAAGTTGCAGAAGTGGGTCCAGATTTTTTGAATGGACTTGAACGATCGTCTACACAGTAGGGTTGGTGGATGAGTACCTTGAAAGCAAAGGTTTTGCACATATGTACAGTGACCAGTGTATTCTTTGTACCTTAATCTCATCGAAAATCTTATAAGTATAAGTATATCTTATATCTTATAAGTAAGATGTCCCTGGAAGAGCTGTCGCTGCCCGTCTACCCCCTCCAAGATATGACAACTGCTCTTATATATATATAGGAAAGGCAGTTATTGCCCTCATCTGCTCCGGATCACCTGATGGAAGGGGGGTGGGTGACACAGCTATGCGAAGTTTGCTCCAAAGTTAGGGAAGATCACATCTCATATTAAGGCTTGCTTGTTTGTACAGCATATAAAACATTTTACGAGTTTACTAAGTGTGAAATAAGCACTTAAGAGGTAAAAAATATATCTAGATATATTTCATTAATTTTATTATTATCTCAAGAATATATAATTCAATTGACTACTTTGTTGTAAAATTTGGAGTCAGTCGAAGCAGAACTTTTTGAGTTATGTCAGATTTACTGCCACGTACTTGACATTTAGAAAGCAGTGTATATACCAAGCTATTCTACATTAGAGGAGCGAATGCGACTAAAAGCCTGACGACAACTTAACGGATTTTCATAATTCCCTTTTAAATTTATATTAGATGCTGAATTTGTGTTGTTTTTTAATTTTTGTTTATAAACACATTTTTTGATCAAAAGGTAAAATTATTATTGATTTATTACACAGTTTGCGGCACTTGGAGAAAATGTGAAGTAGCTCTTAACGTGCAAAAGATTGCCCAGGTTTGTTCTAAGCTCTATTTATAACTAGGGCAGTAATTTTACTGCGGACAGAAAAGGCAAGATTCGTGGATAATCTCGCGAAATTTACACTAACGGACGACTACACCAGGAAGTATAGCAATTATGAAGCAGTAATAGTGGGTGTGATAGCTCAGTGGTTTAGCCACGGGGATCATACTTGGAAGATCCGGAGTTCGATTGCTGGAGCTACCCATACTATCCTCTTGTCTATGTGGAGTTCGAGTATGTTAAATTTGTGGGTCCGAAAGTCATTCCGCGAGGTTTGTTGTTCGGGAAGGAGTCCCTATTTGTTGTCCCTATGGATGTCACTCCCACCTGGTCAAAATTGAGTGGTATCTGGTACTTTCCCGACCGTCCAAACAGATAACTTGCGATTTCGGCTAGGTTGAACGGTCTGGTTTAGAAAGTAAGAAAGAGAGAACGAAATAAAGCAACAGTGAAAGAAAGCTACTATGTAACTTAATAAGTATTATATTATAATTTTTGTAGTGGTAGTTGCCAATTCTTAAATTTCAGCAATGTTATCAATGCCGTTTCATGATATCAAGATTTTCATCTAGGTGGACGGCGTTTTGATACATTATATTCTATATGCAAAGATATTTTCTTTAATGGTGTGTCTGTTGTCCTGTAACACGTTTTTAAATTTAAAAAAGAATCGTTGGTAATCGACACTGTTTGTGGGTATTGACAGACAACGGACGTGTGACTTTATGTGGGTAGGAGAATAACCAAATAACCTTTTTCCGTATTCCAGAAATCCATCGAACCTTCTATGGCACGAAGTTCTTTTACACTCTCAATACAAGATCGCCAACGGCCCTACCGTGTGCTGAAAACACCGGTTCTCGTTAGATCACCGAAGTCAAGCAGCATCGGGCGCGGTTAGTACTTGGGTGGGTGACCATCTGGAAACACCGCGTGCTGTTGGCACATTTCGGACGTGGTAGCCCGGTGGTTTGCGCGCTGGATTTGCACACTGCCACAACTGCCGCCGTGTTCATGCGGAGTACAATCACGTTAAACATGTGGGTCCGTAAGTCCTTCCGAGAGGTTGGTGGTAGGGGAAGGAGGGTACGGTCCCTGTGGATGCCTCCCCCACTGGGTTCCGGTCTAAATTGGGTGGCACTTCCCGGCCGTCCAAACGGTTACCTTACACCTTTCTGGTAGGTCGGACGGTCTGGGTCTCAATAACAACAACTCTCATTATAAGAAAGAAATTCACATTTTAGTGGGTCATTACCTTCGAACATAGGTATGTGGCTAAAAACAAGCAAATCTTCTTCGTCTTCAAAAAATCAAATGTCCAGAGGTGAAATGTTTGATATTCATTAAATTTCAGAGAAAACCATAAAGTTCGCGAAAATTCGCGAATTTAATAATCTAAAAAATTATAATATATAAGAAATATAATATAAATCTGAATATATGTCAATTATATTAATTCCATTAATTATAATAATTATTTATATCAATTATAATCAATTATAAGAAATACATCTAAAATTTGAGAATATATTTAATATTCACAAACATCAGAAATTCCTCTAAAATTTGAGAACCAATATCCAGGAAATTCGCGCTGCGATATAATTACTACAGTTAAATTACTAAAATAACTACGTTAAAAGTGATGGTATTGACTAGTTATTTTGTAACCGGTCTATTAGTTCTGTGTTGTATGTCGCTTTGAACGAAGTTATTTTAATATTACTCTTTAGCAGCAGTTTGATCTACAAGTAATTCCTACCTTATTTATAGCTATTCTTGAAAAATAGCTGTTTTAAGGAAAATGAAATTTTTTGAACTGGAAATAGAAATAGAAGTGAAATTGAAAATCCTTAGTGATCCCTCCTCCGAAATTCGATGTTGAATTCATATCATTCATCACATATAAGCTCTATCTATAGTACAGAGAAATATATACTTTAGAAAGTATTTTTGGCATAAACAATATATTGCAAAACATTTACCACTAACCACATTTATGCAACTCAAAACACAGAAAATTCCATTTTAAGTTTTAAGTTCTTAAAAAAGTTTATTATTATTATTACAGTTACAAAAATCAAACATTCAATATGAGCACTATTAATGATTGGCAAAATATTCAGCAATAAATTTAAATGCAGACGCAGCAGATGTGCATCAATATTTGTTACAGGTCTATAATTATTGTCTCTAGATTATATCTGTTATATATGGAGATTAAAAGTCTTCTAATATCATTGCTGTCACCTGTGCTTTGTACACATGATTTTTGACAAAATGTCAAAGAATGGAAATCGCAGAGTGTGAAATCGCTGGGTGTGAGATCGCAAGTAATCACAGAATGAGTAAACTTCAAAATGCTCTCAAACTGCAATTAAAATTGCAAAAAGGTTTAGAAAGTTTTGTATGAAACAGCATGTAACACAATTATAAAGGTATATATATCTATATATATACAGGGTGTCCCAAAAAGATTGAAAAGCGCTTTAATTTTTTACCTGTTGGAGATAAGTGGGCAATGTAAATTGCAAAAATGTTGAAAATAAGGTAGGAAATAAGACTACGTTAATAAAATAGTCCTCCCATTAATTTTCAGAAAGTTACACTTTTTAAATTTTTATACGACCCCATTAGACAAATTTCGTCAATCAGAAAATTTATATTTTTAATGCAACAAAATCATTAAAAAAACCGCATATCTGTATCTTTAAAATTGAGCGAGATATATTTAATTGAAAATTGAACATTATGAATGGGGACCCTATATCAAATTAGAGATGTACATTTGTGACATATCATAAAAAAGATAAAACTAGATGATAATACATAGGATACCCAACCGCATAGTGAGTACCATGCATTATATGATCTCTGTCTGTGGAAAACCCAGGCCGTCCGACTCATCCAGAGGACTTGAGCAACTATTTGGACGACCGGATGATCTCTGTCTGTGTAATGCTTTATTTAAAGGCATTTGTGATAAAAAATTTTGACACATATTAACGTATTTTTGATCTAAACAATTTCCATCATCAATTTGTTTATGATCCTTATTTTCACTGATGAGACAGCCTTTCACATGATACGGAAAAGTGGCATAAATCAGATTTTTTTCCTTTATCATAATTCAGTTGATTTTAAAGATACAGATGTGCGGGGTTTTTTAATGATGGTTTTGCATTAAAAATAAAAAAAAATTGATTGACCAAATTTGTCTAAGGGGGTCGTATAAAAATTTAAAAAGTGTAACGTTTTGAAAATTAATGGGAGGACTATTTCATTAACGTAGTTTTATTCCCTACCTTACTTGCAACATTTTTGCAATTTACATTGCCCTCTTATCTCTAATAGGTAAAGAATTAAAGAGCGTTTCAATCTTTTTGAGGCAGCCTATATATATATATATATATATATATATATATATATATATATATATATATATATACATATATATATATATATATATATATATATATATATATATATATATATATATATATATATATATATATATATATATATATATATACAGAGAGAGAGAGACTGCTCAACTGATCATCCGTCACGACTCATTAGACCATGGTTTCAACGACATTGCCGCTCGTCAGCACAGCGTAGGCGATGAATTGATCAGTGAAGAATGTTTCTGGTAGAAATATTGTAAGTTCGAATGTACTAAAGATAGAGCACTTTTAGCTTCGCCCACCGTTAATAAATTTATATAAGCGCTCAGGAATAACGTAAAACGACTTCTGCATTATAACAGGGGTTATGAAAAGCAAGAAAGTGTTCATCTGATCATCCATCACTGCTCGTGGACCATGGCTTATAGTCATTGTTGTACGTTAGCATATAGCACAAACGTTGAAGTGCATTGAGCACAAAATTCCTTATAATGACGATTTTAAAATTTTTCTAGTTGAAGTATTTTAACTTCATATCCAACCAATTTCGGATACATGAAAGGGTCCAGTTTTCTTTAGGACAGGATTGCACAACCAACATTCAACACAGCAAGAAGCTGGTCTTACTCGGGCAAATACTGTTTGCACTGTCTTATCGTGAATAAAAGGGCTTTTTTTAATTTTTTTTATTCCAAAAAATGAGTTGTTATTCTTATTATTGTATTATATGTTTTTTTAAAGCTTTTCTGTCAAATGGGATAACCTTTGGAAACCTGGCTTACTTTTTACATTGGAAGAGATTTATTAGATAATATTTTGACCTCATATATATTAAACAAAAATAAAAACGTTCACCTAAATCAATGGTCAGCAAACTCTTGAATAGTTGGCTCTACGTAACACATACATTAAACATAATTCCATATTCAGTACATTATTCATAAATTTTTAAACATGTCACACTCCGTGTTTCTTCCACAAAATAGACATCAAGCCGACATAAAACTAATTGAACGCGGACAGTATTAACATCACGAACATGGCTAATTACACGCTACACACATACGCACAAAAAAAAAAAAAAAAAAAAAAAGAAATCAGTGGAGTATCTACCAGAAATTTCAAATGTTGGAACTGTTGAAATATTTATATTGATCGAAGTGCCATCAGCAGTGATACAGTGCAATATTCATGTCGCTTTGGAAAATTAGAAGCCTGAAGATAATTTATATGCAATAAACTTCCATAACGTCCTGTGTCACGATTTTATGTAGGATCTATTAAGGATGAGTTAGGGGGAAACCCCATCGTGAGCGGTCGTGCGTTCAGGAACGAGCTACGATTTCAAATTTTAGGTAAGTTAGGTATATTAACATTTCGAATACTCGGTTGTTAATGGGTTATGAACGAGTCAGGGATAAATGTGTATGGTTAGAAACATCCTTCCTGCCATCAAACATATTTTGAATAATGAATATCTGAAGTTAAGTCTCCACTCAACTTAAGTTAAGTCTCCACTAACAAATGACATACATTCATATGTCATTTGTTAGTTGCAATCAAATTTTCCATCTGCGTTTTTACTAAACAATTCTTTTTCTGCATAAATATTTCTCAGGGTATATAATAGACAGAGTTTAGATGATGACTGATATGGATTCAGCATCGAATTTCAAAGGAAGTAGAGAGTTCACTAAGGATTTTCATTTCATTTTCTATTTCTGGTTCAAAAATTTTCATTTTTCTTGAAATATCTAATTTTCAAGATTTGCTATAAATAGAGTTTAGATGATAACTGATATGGATTCAGTATGAAATTCTAGAGTAAGTAGGGTGACTCACAAAGAAATTCCGCTTCCGCTTCAAAAAAATTTCTTGAAGCATCTATTTTTTAGGATTGGCTATAGACAGAGCTTAGATAATAACTGATATAGATTCAGCATTAAATTTTAGACAAGGTAGGGTGCCTCACTCAGGATTTCTACTTCCTGTTCTCGAGATGTCACTTTCGATTCAAATATTTGCATTCTCATTGCAACATCTATATTTCGGGATTGGTTACAGAAAGAGCTTAAATGACAACTGATATGGATCCACTATCAAATTTCAAACTAAATATAATAACTTGTTATTAATACTTTTTTTTTTTTCCTCTGTCATATTATCTTTTAGAAGGAGGAGATGTTTTCTGGAGTACTTCATGTAGTAAATGTACCGAATGCTATAAAGTATTTTTGTTAACTGTTTAACTTACTGTCTGTGTACATATTTCATATGCCGATCCGGTGGTCGAGCTGTCAGGGACATGCGTTTCCGTCTGATCGCCGGATTGCCGGGTTGTAGGTTCGAATCCCGCCAGCGGGCATGGATGTTGTGTTGTTGAGACAAAGTCAGACTTCCGCCCTTGAGGAGCCTCAATAAAAGTGAAGCTGCAAATTCTCGCCCCTTCGCCATGGAGCCAGGGGTCTAGTGGACATGGTGCTTAGGCGCTCTTCACCACGGGGGATAAGTAACAACAACATATTCCATATACCGTAAAATGTAGCTGTCATCTATTTCGGGGATGGGGTGGAGGTGAGAGAAAGCGATACAGAAGGATATCAGTCTATGGATTGTCCAAGTCCAAGACTTCTGCTTACGGGGTACCTGCCTCTAGGAGACTCATCCCCACATCGAAAATAAGCATGTCCGTCCCAAAAGGGAATGTTGTGTATAGCAATATGGATCCGCTGGGCTCCACCAATGAGAGATGGGCAGAAGAGATTGGTCAGCTTATTTTGTGTAGAGTCTTGGAACATGGTTTCTGCCTGCTCGGCTGCAAAAAAGGTGGGCAAGGGTGGAAATACGCAAGAGCGAGTCACATTAAGTTAAGTTTTTAGTCTATAAATAGAGAGATTTATTTTTAATAATTCAATAATTTAATAATTTAATAAGTTAATAATTTAATATTTGAATTTCAAGACAGCAAGTTAGATCTTTGCAGGTTTGAGATTTGAGGTTACAATTCAGAGTAGTTTACATTTACATTTACATTTATTTCATTATGATTAACACTATGATGTGTTAAGTTATAAGGTTAAATTTGATCAGTTTGTCCAGTACATTACAGAAAAAAGGGGGCCACTGAATTTAATTTAAGTAGTCAGTCAGTAACTGAGTGGAGTTCTGTGCTGGCGTCGATGTGTGGGCAAATGCTAGCCTCTTGAATCCTATTGGCCGGCTCAGAATCCGCAGCCGAGGCCACCTCTGTCCACCGAAGTGGGCAGCCGTGGCGCCATCTGCCGATGCGGAGGGGGACCAAAAGGGCGAGAGCGCTGAATTTTAAGTTTTTCAGCTGAATTAAGGTCGAATTTTGGGTGAAAGACTCTAGGAGACCCCCGATTGGGGAACAACATACCTCGCTTTCTTCCACTCGGTTCGCTGGGAGTCGAGAAGAAGATGCCTTGCCCTGCGTTTCCCATAATAGGAGCGCGTGGACAAGTCGTAAGTTTGGTCGGTGTTTCTCATGCAGGGTCTGCTAGAGTTTTTCTTGTAGAAATTTTGACTGAGCTTCCGAACCTGCTCTGCAATGCCAGAGACTCTGAGATCGTGATGAATAACCTCGTTTTGGACGTACCTAGGAGCGTTAACAATGCAACGTAGGACTTTGTTTTGGAAAGTTTGCAATTTCTTAGTGTGGCGATAAGCTGCCGATCCCCAGACAGGGCTGGCGTATAAAAATGCCGGTGCGATGACTTGTTTGTAGATTAGCAGTTTATTGAAGGTGGAAAGGTGGGAGTTTCTACCGAGAAGGGGGATGAGGGCGACGAAGGTTTTATTAGCTTTTTCAATCTTATTGGCTATGTGCTCTCCGTAAGTTAAATGTTCGTCGAGTTTGACTCCCAAATAACTCACGGAGCGCTGGAAAGGAATTTCTTCGTTGAAAATTTTGAGAGTGAAATTTTGATTCATTTCTCGGTAGTTTGGCTTGAAGATACAGACTGCACTCTTGGACGCGTTAATTTTGATTCTCCAAGTGACGAGCCAGTGCTCAAGGCTGTGTGTTATATAGCTTTGCAGCGTGTTGATGGAGTTTTGTGGTGAACGGCTTCGCGCAATCAGTGCAGTGTCATCTGCAAAGATGGCGAGCTTGACTTGTGGTATGCTTGGAATATCGTTGATGAATATGTTGAATAGCAGAGGGCTCAAGTTTCCTCCTTGCGGCACCCCAGCTCTGATTGGTCGGACAGTTGAGAGGGTCTGGTCAATTCGTACTTGGAAGGAACGGTTAGTGAGGTACGAATTGATGATAGCCAAAAGTTGGGTAGAGATTCCAAGTCGCACCAGCTTGGCAATAATTCCAGGAATTAATGTTTTATCGAAAGCTTTAGCAATGTCGAAACAGACAATGCTAGTATACTGCCTGCTATTAGCGTTTGTGTGGATAGTTTCGACTACACGCAAGAGTTGAGATTGCGTGGAATGAGCAGATCGAAATCCATGCTGGTCAGGTATAAGTATATTGTTGAGTCTGCAGAAACTATCCAAACGTCTAAGTAGCACTAATTCATAAATTTTGGACAAATTTGAAAGAAGGGAGATTGGTCGCCAGTTTGCGACCAATGTAAGATTTTGGTTCGGTTTTGGAATAGGGCAGATGGTGGCAGTTTTCCAACTCTGGGGAAAATAACGATGTTCCAGCATATGATTGAAAAATATGGTCAGCCAGCAGTAGTAGAGATCTGGAAGGTTTTTGATGATGCGATTTGATATTCTGTCCGACCCAGGTGCTTTCCTGAGTTTGAGTCCATCAACGATATGTAGAATTTCAGCCAATGAGATTTTCTCTAAGTCGTTTGGTGCATGTGAGTTGAGGGCGTGGTCAATTGTCTGTTGTAGTTCGTTTTCTGCGTTTGTATAAGTGTGGCTGAAGTTGTGGTCAATATGTGGTGAAAATTGGAGTTCAAAGCTGTCTGCAAATGCATTAGCTTTTTCCTCCGCAGTCTGGGCGAGTTGTCCATTTGGGCCGTTAACGGGCGGAATTGTTGTTTTCTTGGTCCTTAGGTTTTTAGCTATTCGCCAGAGACTGTGATTTGCAGGTGTGAGCTCCTCAAGGTATTTTTGCCAGCGTTGCTGGGTGTGTGTATAGATCAGGGCCTTGATCTCGTTTTGGAGTTTACGGAATTGCGCGTGGTAAAGGGGATATCTAGTACGCTGCCAATCCTTCCGTAATTTATTTCGCTGCTTAATTTTGAGCCTAATATCACTAGGTAGACTGTGATAATTAGGTCTGATACGATTTGGTTTCGAGGCTGCAGCTACTGCCTCGAGCAGAACATGGTTCATTTCTTGGACGCATCTTTCGATATCGTCCGTGCTGGCAATTTGGAGGGGGGGGGGGGTGCTTTAAAATTTTGGAGGATGAATCTGAAGTCATCCCAATTTGTAAATAGCTCCACCGGGTGGTCGAATGAAATACTGGAAAAGTCTAAGGTTAATACCACAGGAAGGTGATCAGATGACAGTTCATTTTCTGCACTGATCGTATAATTAAAAGGTATGTTCTGAAAAATGGCCAGATCAATAAAACTCTGGGTACTTCCATTTGTGGTAAAGTGAGAGGGGGTGGGTGGAGCTATAATCCTAAGGTTGGCGCACTGAGCCAATCGATTTAGAGCATTGCCATAGTAATCTGCAGTAACAACGTGACTTCTTGGAATTTTGCATTTAAAAGACTGGCAGGAGGCAGAGAGAAGTTAGTATCTTTACATATTTTTTTAAAAAGGAATCCTGCGGTTTTTAACACTTTACAACAAAGTTGAAAAGTGTTTATGACTTTGTTCATTCTGTCTGTCTGTCTGTCTGTCTGTCCGTTAGCACGATAACTGCCGTAAAAATGACTTAATCAAAATGAAATTTTAGTATGTTGTTCAGACGGTCTGTAGGACCTATGGGAATATAAATGAATAATATCACCCAATTAGTTTTGGATTGAACCCGGGTTGAAAAAAGGAAATACATTGAGCCCTATGGGACCTAATTTTTCAAACATTTTTTAAGCGGCTTTAAAATTCACAAATTGCTTCGAAAATGTTAAGTAATAGTCAAATTGTTCCATAAAATATATAAAAAAAAAAATTCAGCGAAATATATTCAGTAGTTTTTTAAATAAAAATTAAAATAATAATTACACATCTTATATGAAACGATCACGTGACCATGATATGAAACGATCACACGACCCACTTAAAAATGATATATGGCATCCATCTTGTTTTGAACTCGTGATTTTTTAAAGTTCTTTTTAATTCATATTGAGTGTTGTAACCGTCCTAAAACTACTTTATTTTTGCTTAAATTCTGTGCATCTGCATACTAAAACAACACAATGACAATATATTTGAGTTTAAATTCTCATTCAAATTTGATTATTTCTACAACTAAGCCTATTTTTCACCTAATGTAAAATGTAAACAGCAAAATATGTAGAATGAGTTGTATTAGAATTACTGTATTTCTTTAACACAAAATAATTCAGTCCATAGAGTCTGCATGGCAGATATGAATGAAATATTAATTGATTTTATAAACAGAAGGACGATTTTTTTCGATGAAGTTTTAAGCATAGAGTTTATGAATTGTAGCTCCATAGTCTTAATTTTTAAATAAAATAAATTATTATAGTATTGTGATGAATGAAATCCTGCTTTTATAGAGAGATCCAGGCGTGTTATTTTTTCTATGACGTCATTTGAATTTATTTCAGTTGTTTTCGATGAAGTTTTCAAATATAATAAATTATCGTAGTATTATGATAGTTTTAAAAATATTACCGTGGAATGTATTGCATTTTAGAGATATTTAATCCAGGCAATTTATATTTCAATGCCGTCATTTGAATGAAGTTCATTTTTTTCAATGAAGGTTTAAGTTTTCAAATATAATAAATCAATGTAGTATTGTGATAAGTTTTAAAATATTATCGAGGAATGTATTGCATTTTCGACTTTTTTAAATAAACTTGCATTGAAGTTGGAAAGTGTTTCATAATCAATGCTTTAAGCATGATTGATCTTTCTTGTTTTAACACTGCAATATATGGAACAGACGGCAAAATGTACAATTCTGAAATTTTACATATAGTCTAGTATGAATTCGTAGATGAATTCTAGTAGAATCTCCCCACGCTTGACATATATATGGAAATATCGAATATATATCGCATGGAAATATACATTAACATTTGGGTTCTAATAAGAAAAGCCATGGAATAATTTAATTAATCTGTTGCACTAAAAAACTCATATTAGAATAATTTAATCCATATCAGGTGTTCAATTTTCCCATCATAAAAGTTTATAAAAATAATTATGGCAAAGTGTTAACTGTAAATGTATTATCATTTATGTTTCGGAAAATTTTATAAAATATTTATTTAAATATTAAATTATTAATGTATCTGAATATTAAAGAAAAAAAAATGCGATTTATTTTTTCCACTTCTGACTACGAACAAATGGCAAAACGTACAGCTTTGAAATTTTACATATAAACTAAAATGAATTCGTAGATGTGTAAAACGGGCTTAGAATTTTAATGATATTAATTAATAAAAATCTGCATTGCCAATATGGGCAAATGTTTAATGGGTCGAACCTATATCCAACTTCTATTTGATTGGCTACTAGCAGATACGTCACAAAGATGGCCGAGGACAATGATATGCCTTATTGTTGATTCCGATAAAGCGAGCGTTTCTCAACTATTGTTGTCATGAACAATTACGATTAAAATGTTATTATTATTGCAGTTAAGAATTATATTTCCTATTGCTGATTATGATAAACAAATAAACAGAGTAATAACGAAACTAATTTTTCATGATGACGATTGTTAGAACTTTTAACATGCTAACTGCCTGTTTAATTGAACTTATTTTATTTGTTTACATTTTAAACCGCGTGCGCTGTACAAGCAGTTAAATCTCTTGTATTTGCTAGTATCTCTTGTATTTGCTTGTATCTCTAAGTATTTGCCTGGTTATTAATACAACTCAGATTCGGTTCCTTACATTATTATAAAATTCCAAAAGAAAATCGAAAACGCTGCAAGGCTGCTGATAGGCTGTCAGATTTAGGGATGGGGCTGGAGGGTGCCCCTGTTAGGGAGGGTGTGCTGGGGGGGTGCCAAAGTTAGCACAAATTCGCAAGTTGGTTGGTTTTTTTTGCCAGTTAGCTTGTTATAAAAAGTTATAAACATTTACTTTGACACCTTCCTATCGGGTGAGCTGACGGTCTGGGTATTAAAAAGAAATACTTTACTATGCGTGTATTTCCTGGTTCAGTAATTAAGTTTTACAAAGATTTAGAACATATAATTTAACGAAATGAAATACGAATATATAAGATTAATGTCCAATTAACAACTCATTATTAGAGTTTCGTCTTAAATAAATTCCACCTGCTGGATGAAAAATATTACAGAATTTAACTGCAAATCCCCAACAAGGAAAACATTCCGCTACGCTGAGTTATATCAAATTCATTTCTGGTCGGGGCGTTTACGGCCCAAATGGGGCCGTGTCGGCAGAGGATGCAAAAAAGTCTAATTTTACATCTATCGAATAGAAGTTTCCAACTGATCTCATTGGTGCTAGAATCTTCGATTTATATACTCGTCGAAGCCAATAATTTTTTTTATAAGTGTAATTTGCATAATGTTAATTTGACAATATAGTGGAAATTTGTGAGTCTCCGCTAAACAATCAATGTATTAAGGGTGAGCGTCAGTAAATTTTCTGCCCTATCCGCGCTTTGTTAACTTTCGCGGCACACATATTTCGCCGAAATTCTGCTCAAACAGTTGCGAAATATTTTCTGAAAGATAAAATGCAATGCTTAGATTATATTAAAACTAAATTTAATGCCCCCAAAAACATAAAATATATTTTTTTACTTTAATCCAAAATATTTTTGGTGCTGCCATCTGTTGTCGTAATTTAATTCATACCGATTATTTTTATTTTTTAATGAACATTTTTAAATATCTATTCCTTCTAATACAGTGTTAAATACAACAACAGATCATATATAATAATGCCACAATCAGGGAAAGGTAATTTATCATTCTGTAAATTTGATAAGGGATCTGAATGTACATCACTGAGGACTGCAGTTTTGTCTTCAAGTTCCTTTGTCTTCAAGTCGAAGTTCAATTACTTTTCCGTGATTATGGCATTATATATGATCTGTTGTTGTATTTAATAGCGTATTAGAAGGAATAGACATTTAAAAATGTTCATTAAAAAATAAAAATAGTCGGTATAAATTAAATTACGACAACAGATGGCAGCACCAAAAATATTTTAAATTAAAATAAAACATATATTCTATGTTTTATTGGGTATTAAATTTAGTTTTAATGTAATTTAAGCATAACATTTTATCTATAAGAAAATATTTCGCAACTGTTTGAGCAGAATTTCGGCGAAAGATGTGTGCCGCGAAAGTTAACAAAGCGTGGATAGGACAGAAAATTTACTGACGCTCACCCTTAAACTCCACTAAAAATTTGTAAGGACATTTATGATATAAAAATTCGTTCAAACATCTATTTCAAATATCCTGAAAATAAAAATTCTTCATTGGTAACAGAATAGGATAGTTCATTAAATGCATCAACCTGTTTCAAAAGCTAAAATAGACTTGTGATAGCAGATTACAACAGTAAAGGCAAGAAATTACAGCTAAAGGTAGCCAGCAATTTTACTTATCTTCGCTCGGTCTCAATTATCCTCAGGAATAAGGTGTTTTTTGCCTTTGAAATCAGTTGATATATTTAATTAACTATCGTATGCTATTGCTGATGAAATGTTTCTACGTTCTGATTAATAAATTTATTCTATATAAAACGGATAGTTTGAGTTCGAAATCAATCGTTTCTTAGAATAAAAATTCAAATTTCTTCTTATGTTTCTTTTCATATTTCAATGAAAAACGTATTCTTAATTGATATGCAAAGGTGAATTTGTTACTATGACATCCAATTATCGAATGCATAACGTGCGTACCTATCTCATACAGCTGAGTGAGACCGACTGATTAAGGGATACATTGTACAGCCCAAACTGCTGAAAATAGAAACTTTAAATTTTGCATACGGGAAACTTAACCTGTATGTAATAATGAAAATCTAAATCTTGACTTTTATTTGAAAATTTTACAAATCGTGAAATTTGTTTTTAGCACTCTTTCAGCTGTAACTCAAGAATGGTTAGAGACATATTCGTTTTTATAACACCATGCACAGAAACAAATACTCTAAATTTTCATAATAATTCCATTGGTGTGCAATCAATCGTTCTTGAGATATTTTAACTTATATTTATATCAAATGATTTTATTTTAATTATATTTTATCGATGCATTTATTTTTATTCCATTGCGATATGGTAACCGAGTTGCGCTTCAAATATCGAAGTCATTCGTTGGCTATTCTTCAAGTCAAACTATTGAACAATAATGCTGTAATTTATTGATTCTTATCTGAAAACGATGAAAATAAGGCAGTGGAGATGAAATATTGTTCTACGTACCGCAATTTTCATGTTAACAGAACCATAAATTGTGCGCTATATTTATGTTTAATAGTAAATAAATAAACTGAGTAAAAGAACATTCGTTACGGTAAACACCTGTTAGCGTTGCACAAAGTATAGTCTGACCCAATGGTTTCAAATTCTGTTCCATGGCAGCACTCGAGTAAATACCAATACTTATACATACATGGTGAAACATCGTTTCATCGTACCGGGATTCAAAATAGGATCAATGTACAATGGTGAAGAATGTACATTGATCCTGTGTTTAATCACTTTTCCTTACAATATGACGTTTCCACCACATGACTTTCCCTACTAATTAATACTTTTTTGTTCCCGGGAATGACTCAAGGTGGGCAGGAAAGGCAAAAAATAGTCTTCTTCAGATCAACAAAGCTTCAGAACAAACCTCCCTTATTCAGGCAAGTCCAATATCTGTGGTGGAATAACACATGTTGCTGAAAGTAGGAGAAAAGTTACCATCGAGGCGAAGGGAAATAAAAGAGGTAAAACCAAGGAGGCAGGAACACGAATGGCAGGATACTTGGAATGAAAGGTAAAGACCACGAAAGAAAGAAGAGCAAACAAGAAAGAATGAACGGAAAGTAACCAGTATCTCATCTTACTATCCTGACACTCGTTCTCCTGTCCTCCTGATTTTACCCCTTTCATTTCTACTTGCGGCCATGACAACTTTTCTTCTACCTTCAGCCACTTATACTATTCTACTGCAGATACTAAACTTGCTTCAATACGTGATGTTACGCCTCTTGCTTGGCTTGAAGAATATGGCCGTGCCTTTGAAACTAGTTGCCTCTTAAATTTTATTGTATTATACGAATATTTGATAAATTAGGATACGGATATAATTGAGTTATATATTTAATTAAGTTACAGATATAATCAAATACTGATATAATTAAATTTTTAACAGCAGTTTTGAACTTGTTTTATTTTAAAAAATAATCCCTAAAATGTAAAAAGAAAAAAAGCGTTCAAAAACTGCAAGAATTTCTCAATTCTTGCTCAACTCGCTGAATTTGCTCAGCATGAAAAACTTTTGACAGTAGTCATTGCCGAGAAAAATTTGTTACAGGCGCATATTTTTTAAAATAGAAAACATATTTATTGCGACTTCTCCAATCAACTGAAACTCACTTATTGCACTATGGCAATATTTTAGGTTTAAATTTCCTTGCACATCCATCGGACCGAATGAATTAAACAGGCCAGAGACTGAACAATTTGCTATGAACAATTTGTCTATTCCGCAACGCCACCCTTGTTCCATACATTGCGCTTCATGGTTACAATCTAACCACGAGGTAAAAAAATATTAATAAATAAAAATCAAATCCACTCTCCCGTGTGTGACAAAAATGTTAATCCCCTCAGCGTCGGCACGAATTTTGACGATTTTTCATCGTCATCCTCCAACTCGACACGCGGGGCGGTGGATCTCTGTTGAATTTGAGGTTCAGATCTATTTGATCTTTTGTGCCAGAATATGACGCACACACAGATGCAGCCCCCAACTAACATTCGATGCTTATCTCGATTTGCCATTTTGTTGGAAGAGAAATTGTATGACTTTATTTCTTGTTTGAGGTGGAGGCAATATTTGGTTTTGGCGATCTTTTTTATTCTTTTTTAAACGGCGCTTTAGATAGACGTCCACGATCAGGGTCACCGATGTGGCTGGATTTAAAGATTTTGGAAGGCGATACTAGACAACAGCAGTGCGGGTTATACACGAGTAGTACATGGTGCGACCTTTTGAAGGAGAATGTGTGCATACATGAATATTTTAGCGTAGGCAGGTCTTTTATTTTCAGATGCATATGCTGCAGATTTGTATTTGTAAAACTTTTGGATTCAAGTTTATGGGAAACGTGATAAGAAGCTCTCAAAGTAGGAAGTTACAAAGTAACAAATCAAGCATTTATCCTGTATATGCACCCTGCTGCTGTGTAGGAAACAGAGTTTTCTTATTTTAAAATAATTTACCACGAAAACTCTCTTCAGTTGATGCTTGTAAGTTCTAGGATTATCTTGGCATTCTACTGATTTTATAAAAACAAAAATTATTTTCATCGGGATCCGCTACTTAAAATATAGAATGGATGTGTTAATGGACAATTCCGGCTCTTTTTTGTTATTTTTTTATTCGATTCGAAATGTTTCAAAACGGACAACGGTATAAAAATTTTTATTCTCCGAGCTGTATTTCATGTTTTATTAGTAGTCAAATTTCGCCTTTCTGACTGCGGCGGGAAAACGGTCCATTTTGGGCCGCACGGAATATGACGTCACAAGGTTCTTCCGCGGCCCCCGTCATTGGAGAATTGATGTATAAGTTTGGTTATATTCGGAAAGTTCCGATAATTATAATTGTTTCTTCAGTACCAAACTTCCGAATAGTTATAAGTATTGTATCGCTCCAATGTGCCCGACTTCTAGTTTTACATCCTCAGAAAAAATATTTATATCTGTGCCAAAAAATGTTTTTCGTGAAAAATTATGTGAAGCGCAGGAAGCCAGTTGTAAACAAAATTCACCACTGCCATTAAAGAGTGCTCGTCACGTATGCTATTAAGTTTGTATTGTTTTAGTAAAATACTTTTTTAGTTAATACTATGAATGCAGAACATGAGAAAAGAGAGAGTAAATAACAATAAAATAACTCACTGACTTTGGTTTAAACAGTCATAACTATTAAACAACTAATTCTTATGCTTCAGTTAATTTTTACAAAGTCTGAGTAATAATACGAATTTTGCTATCTATCAGAATCAGAACAATAGTAATTTGAAGATACAAAGTATATTAATTACTATATAATATAAATATTAAAAAAAAAGTATAGCTCATATTAAATAACTTTAATTATGAAAATAATTACACATAAAGTAATTAAATTAAATTTCACTGGGTTCCGGTCTAAATTGGGTGGCACTTCCCGGCCGTCCAAACAGTTACCTTACACCTTTCTGGTAGGCCGGACGGCCTGGGGCTTTCACACCTTTCTGGTAGATCGGACGGTCTCAACAACAACAACATAAAGTAATTAAGTTTCATCAAATTCAATTGAATTTTCTACATGAGAGCACATACTTTGTTTTTTCAACATTGCATAGCAATAAACAAGTTTTGAAACACTATCTATTTACAACCTGTTTCGAGTCTTTGAATGCACAAATGAAAAATTAGAGAAAATTAGATATTCTCTCTATTACAGCACTGCTTGAAGGGCATGTTTAGAGATGTGCAAGTAACTTGCAAAAGTCTTTAGAAATATTTCTCCACCATTTATTAGCATTAACAGTCTTAATCACTTTATCTGGTCCATATGTTTTTTTTTTTTTTTTTTTTTTTTTTTATATATATACACACAAAAAAGAAAAAAAAAAAGAAAAAAAAAATGTAGGAATTTTAAAAGATTACTTCTATAAATTATTCATAAAAGTTATACCTAGAGGTTCGAATAAGGTTAAAATGAAGATTGATTTCGCAAATTCTTATTAATACATTAATGTTTCATTATGTTTTATCATTTTAATTAAACAAATTAATATTGATGAAATAACTAATTAATATTCTGATTTAAGTCTCAATAATATTATGTACAAAATTATATTGTTTTTTGCATATTTTTTTAAATCCAACCATTTTTCCCAGTTTTTACCTGGTTTTTGCCACTGTCCTGGCAAAAATACCATTTTGCTGGCAAAATGACCAACCCTAGGAGTAAGTAAGGACACTGAGTTGCAGCAATTGTGATATTTTAAATATTGCAACTTTCCCAGCTATTGGAAAATCCAGGTTAAAAACTAAGCTATCGAAATTAGAATCAATCGACCCTAAACCCAATTATATACACTTGCAAGACTTTACAAGAGATACAAATTCTTGCTCATTGTTCATAGCTAGCACTTTTAGTTTTGAGATCTAAGCATTACAAACTTGTAAAATGAAAAATTTTCAATCTTCTTCAACTTGTCAAGACGATTACTCGAAAACTAAGTCAGTAAGGTTCAATATATTAGCTTTTTTTTTCTCAAAAAGTAGATTCAGAAACTAAATTTATTAATATATATTTTTGTCGCTTACTATTTATATCTATCTTTGACGTTTGAGTGAAAGTAGTAAAAATTAAAAAATCACTTGCTTAGATAGACGCTTTAAGTGTTTTTAAAAAAGTTCCAATGTATTAAAATTATTTCATATATTCATAATCTGGACCAACGAAACAAGATAAAAATATGTACATTTTTATTTATCACGTTCGGAGAAATTGGCGTCCAAAGTGTTTGCATTTTTCGTAATGCTCCGATTTCCACCACAGATACCTTAAACGTAAATGTAATTCACATAATAATAATAATTATTATTATCATTATTATTATAAGCATTCAAGAAAAGGGTATCAAGTTTACATGTCGAGTTTCAGCTGTCACAAAATATTTATTATTTCTGAAAGAGAGCGCCATCACAGTAAAATCGATCTTAGGCAAATTGTCTGATTGCCCTTTAACAAAACCAGAATCCATGTTTACAATAAAATAAAGTAAAGAACAAACTCAGGCAGACGAAGAACAAATGGGTAAAATAATTATACATAAATTGTAAACAAAATTAAACGCTAACTACTTGCAAATATCTCAGGAGAAACAGCACATAGTAGAATGTTGTTTCACAGGTCGAACAGGCATTGTGACGTCACAGTCAATCACGGGTCGTTTTGTGTTTGAGTAAATCTTGCGCTTTTTCATTTCTTGATATTTAAATAAATAATTATTTTAAGAGATTTTCACTTGGATATTTGAAATCAGAAAAAAATTCTCTATAAATATCAATTGGTTTCAAGATCTTAAAAAAAAATTAAAAAATTCGGAATTGTTCATTGATTGGTGAGCACAAAATACCTTAAAGCAAGAATTTTATAATTTTTCTGGTAGAAGACGTATTTTAACATCGAATTTAGAAATGGTAGAGAGCTTTCTTAGCCTCGCCTACCTTTAATAACATTCTAAGCGCCCATTAATACAGTGAGGCGACTGTTGCCCTATAACACGGCGCTCTGTTTTTAGGGCTTAAATCGAGTTCCTGTATTCCGCTCCTGTATGAATCTGTATGCCAGAGTATGGACCGTTTAATCACAGGTGGGTCTTTCCGCTCACGCAAAGTCCCCTATGGATGAAATGTCGAGATTTTCGATTGTAGGAAATCTCTTAAGAGGTTTCTCGGCTCAGAAAGCTTTGTATTTCTTAAAAAAAAAAAAAATAACTGAAATTTTCGAATTATTCATTTTCAGTAGATATGTTACCACTAAAGCTCGAAAACCGTTAATGTGCACATAACCTAGCTAATCTGTAGATTAACTGATTTGCTCCGTTAACGCGCGGAATCGAGTTTTCCCGCATTTTACCTAGGTAATGTGCACATTAACGGCTTCCGTATCGTTAAAGTTCAAAAGTATGTTTCTCTCATTTCCTTTCCCTACTCCTTTCCCCTCTCCCTCCCCTTTTAGTTTGGTTTCGCCAGCGTCTTGTCGTCGCCGGTTGCTTTTATTTCTCATAATTTGGGTTGGCTGCCAGTGCGTAGCGTAGCTAATTCTGTTTTCAAATTCGTTTCTGCCTGTTAGCGCATGAATTTGTGTCGTGATTTTTCTTAAAGCAGATAAATTTAGCTCCTAGTATGGAAGCAAGCACCGAATTGGTGAGTAAAAGATTCTTTAGAAACGTTGATGTTGTTCCAGCAAAGATCTTATTTTCACTTTAACGAATGCCTAGTAGCTAATGTGCAGATTATCTAAGTAATTTGCAGATTACCTAGGTAATTTGAGAAATGAAACAATTTTCGGCACTTTAACGGATCACCCTAGTTAATCTGCACATTACCTAGATAATCTGTAGAATAACTGATTTCTACACTTTAGCGGTAACAGATATATTAAGGAGATATTCAGTAGATATATTAAGGAGATATTTTATCTTGCAATAATTTTTTTAATGAAACAGAACTACAATATATATATATATTTATATATATATATATGCAATATATAGTTTAGAAACTATAGTATTTTTTGTACCATAGTATCATATGCGTTTTATCTCTGAATGTCAAAAAATGATATACCTGACACATGGTTTTCTTTTTTATCTAATACATTTCGATGTTTTGAGAAAACAAATACATGAAATAGATCTTTTTTATGGTTTAACCTTGCTAAAATCTATAGGTTTATTCGTATAACTTATTAAAACAAATATAATAATTGCTTAATTCTTTTGAGTGATCACTTCCCTGTAGAAAATATAATTTTTCGAATATATCGAGAAGAGCTAGTCCTGTAATTCGGAAAGAATAGTGTTAATTTATATATCCTGTTAAAAACACATGCACTGTAGTCACTCACATGATAGTGGGCATATTTAATGTTGGATTATTTTTCGATTTTAAATCAAAATATTAATATCTCAAGTGCATGGCAGAGTTCTAATATAAAAGATGTTATCGTTCGATGGACTCCATAATGCACATGACAATAATTAAAAAACGCATCAAAAATTTAAGTTTATGAAAAATTAAATTTTATCGGTTGGTGCAGGTCAAAACGTTCGAATTGAGGAATGAATGTAAAAAATCCCTTCTTCGAGAATGACTCGAAACATGACAAAGGGAGGAGGACATGTGTGAAAGTAAAATAAAATTTGATATATATATAATATCACTTTTGGGTGCCATTATCAAATGCCCTAATTATGTAAAGAAACAGAAGATGCAGCAGATAAAATAGAAAACTGGTATTTTCAAGTGAGATATACACTTAAAACGCGGATGTCATTCAGTGAAAGAAAAAGTTAACGCTTTAATTTATTTAAGAGTGTATTGCGGTGGGCTAAAGCGTTCAAGTTCTAAACATAATTTTCTTTGAGGTAGTTATCGGAAATTTTGCGAAGTTATTATTTTTGGGGTACCGCTGTCAAAAGTATATTAAGAAAAGCATTTTCAAAAGTAATAGAGACTTCAGATTTGAAATAACTTATAAGTTAATAACAATAAATACGGAGTTTTTAAATATTTGCATTTTAGGGGTGGGGTGGGGGCTTCAGAACAACATTTCGAAATCATAAATGTGTGAAATATGTAATTCCAAACACGATAAGCTTGAATTTTGGTACAATGATAGATCGTTTAACACTGGTGAAAAACATGGTATTTTTTAAAATAATTGCATTTCACGGGGTGCTAGAGTTCAGTAAAGATTATCTTATTCGAACGAGTGTTAAACTGGTATTCGAACACTAGAGAAAAGTTTACATTTTTATAAATGCAGAGATGAACCAGAAAATTATACAAGAAACGAAAAATTTTCGAATTGATTCAATTTCAGAAAATGCTATGGAGTAAAGCAAAATTAATTTCGCAAATATTCGCAAAATTAAATTCTAAATCACAATTGAATTTTGTGTGCAAATTATACAGTGATATCAAGCTTTTAGACATAAAATGTAAATGTGTTTCACTCATACTTCAAATGTGAAAATGAAAATTTAAGACATATTTTGGTGACAAAATTTCTGAATTTAGAACATCTATATAATTATTGCCTAAGGTCTTTTCGGTCCTTCCAGACCTCCTAAAAGACCTAGAGGATTGAAACTATATACACTTATAGTATCGAACATAGCAAAGAACTTAACGGGACCATATTTTTATTTATTTGTTTGTGTCTTTTCAAACCTCTAAAAAAAAGCCCATCGGAGATCTAAAGGGCTTAATCTTTGCACACTTACAAAATCGACCAACAGACAGAACCAACGGTAACCGGATTTTCGATCAAGACGACTATTTTCGACATGAAGTTGCGTATATTGTTTAACAAAGTAAAACTCATAATCTGCAAATTTATCATTTAAAAGTGTTCGTTTCCATGTTTTTCACGGGCGCATTACTAATTAGTAATAAATTCAATGAAAATAATTCCTTCTTTAAATCTTGGTCTACGTGAAGTTAATTTTCTAGTTGCGTTAAAACAAAGAATTGGATGAAAAAAAAAACGATCATTGTTAAAACTTCCCATTCTCCATCTACCTTCAATTTATTACTTTGATCAATATCAAGAAAATATTTTATTAAAAAAGAAATCGAGGAAAAAAATCGCGTGCTTGTATGCTGCATTATAAGCAGCGTAGAAAAATGGAACAGGATTTCATTTTTTCCCTACCTTGTTAAAAACAAATAAAATAAAAACAAGCATGAAAAATAGTCGAAAAATTCTGATTCGAATTCACCGGGCGACCCATCGCTGTTTGAAGAACGTGATGCTTTCAAAGAGACACAATCCTACAAATGTCTCTATTGTTAGCCTTCTGACTGAAAAGTCTTCTGGAAAAAGGCGAATAAATATTAAAAAGCAAAGAGAAGGTTTGTATTTAACCAACTCACATGCTTCGTCATTAATCTTCGGCGCACATGGTGCCGGTATTTAAACGGACAGGTAAGCTGGCAGGGATTTAAAGAGGCAGTGCAGTTTTTAAGGCCTGCTTAGCAGTGGCGTAATCAAGAATTTTTCATAGAGGGTGTTAAGCATTTCATTGTATTAGTCGTTAGCTTATTGTATTAGTCGTTAGCCATGGTTGAAAAAAAAAACATTAAAACTCTGTGAATAGACTTTGTGAAATTTTGTGAATGAACACATTAATTATTTTGAATAACCAATATGGTCTTTAATTGTCACGCTTGGCGATAAATTTGACTCCATATCGTCAATTTAGTGACTTTTAGTGAAATTTAGCCCAGTTGGCGCTAATTCAGACTTCTTTGGTAATCCTTGACTGTTTGTAGGAATAATTACAGTAAAATCTCAGTAATCCGACACTTCAATGCTCTGGTGCTTCCAATATTCCGACACCATGTAGCTCAGGAGGTAGTAATCAGACTTTTTCATATCACGTGATGTTTGTTTCTATTCATGTGATGTTTGTTTCATTTCAGAACAAAACGTTCGACAACAAGCAACACACAAACAACAGACGTCAAACTAACATCGCCGACATCGGTAAAGAAATAAGCAGGCACCTATTAAAAACTATTTCTCTGAACAATAATTTTTTTAATTCCAAATTGTAGCGTACAAAAGTACAGCACGTATAAGACTTATAATACATAAATCTAGATTTGTTTTATGTATGTCAGTCACATTAAATTTATTTAGTCACATATTGTGGCAAATTTACGTATTAAATACTTCATATATGCTGTCCCTAATTTCCAATTAACCAGCAAACTCAGTAATCCCACACTAGCTGGTTTTTAATAAACCGAATTACAGAGATTGCACTGTATAATTTTATATTCTTAATTCAAAATTTGGCGAGTTTCATGTTGTTGTTTAAGGTGGGGGGGGGGGGGGAGGTTCGTTTAGAATATACGTTTTGTTCAGATGAACGAACAGCCAAATATATTACTTTCCTTATATACATAATGTATAAGGAAAGTATTGTGACGGGATCGAAAATTCGAATTCGAGTTTTCGACGGGAGAGCACGTTTCAAGCATCCCTGATCACGAATCAAACATTTTTGAAGTGATGTCTGTGTGTGTGTGTGAAAGTATGTGCGTATGTGTGTGTGTGTGTGTGTGTGTGTGTGTGTCAGTGAGTCTGTGGAGACGATAACTGACGGAAGAATGGATCGATTCGAACCAAATTTGGTACAAAAATCACAATCTGTAAACACTGGAAGCCTATTGTTTTTATACGCAATCGAATGTTCAGAACCCCCCTAAATTTTCGAATGAAATTTTGAAAAAATCGTCAAAAAATCAAAACCACTAATAAAGTTACGCAAATAGACATTTCTTATGTAATTTTTCATTAGAAAACGATTAACATAAATTTTAGAACGCTAACATGAACCGTTCTCGAGATATTGCACATTTTTTAAAAAAATGATCAAAAAGTTATACAAAATAAAAAAAAATATTTTCTATTGAGAAACATGTTCACTTTTCATATGTAATACCATGCGATAAATTGGGTGACATCATTCTCGTGGATCTAGCTCGTTCCATTCATGGAAAAAGATACTTTGAGTAATACTTTTGTATTTGAACGCAAATAGTCATTTATCTACTGTAAGAATAACTTATTTCTTTATAACGCTTGGCGAAATTTTGGCGACGAATTTGGCGCAATATCGCCAACTTGGCGACTTTTTGAAATGTTGCCAAATTAACGAAAATCTCGCCAAATGGATAAAAATGACGCTAAATCAATGAAAATGACGACTAATTGTCGAAAATTCAATATCTTGGAAAGAATACTAGTATCTACTATAAGAAAAACCTATTTCTTTTACTGTAAAAGTAGTAAATTCATTACATTATATAAGGAAAGTCATGTGTTGCCCACATCAGATTTTTTAAAAATTAAGACCATGGAGCTACAAGTAATTAAAATCTATGCTAAAGCGTCCTTCTCTTTGTAAAATCAATGAATATTTCATTCTTATCAGCTACGCAGACTCCATGGACTAATTGATTTTGTGTTAAAGAAATATCGCAATTCTAATACAACTAATTCTACATATTTTGCTGTTTACATTTTACATAGGTGAAAAATAGGCTTCGTTGCAGAAATAATCAAATTTGGATGAGCATTTAAACTCAAATATATTGTAATTGCGTTGTTTCAGTATGTGGATGCACGGAATTTAAGCAGAAATAAAGTGGTTTTAGAACGCATACAACACTCAATATGAATTAAAAAGAGCTTTAAAAATCACGATTTTGAAACAAGATGGATGACATATATTATTTTGTAGTAGGTCACGTGATCGTTTCATATCATGGTCACGTGATCGCCGCATATAAGAGATGTTATTATTATTTTAATTTTTATTTAAAAAATTACTGAATATATTTCGCTGAATGTTTTTTTATATATTTTATGGAACAATTTGAATATTACCTAAAATTTTCGAAGCAATTTGTGAATTTTAAACCCACTGAAAAAATGCTTGAAAAATTAGGTCCCATAGGGCTCAATGTATTTCATTTTTTTAATCCGGTTTCAATCCAAAACTAATTGGGTGATATTATTCATTTATATTCCCATAGGTCCTACAGACCGTCTGAACAACATACTAAAATTTCATTTTGATTAAGTCATTTTTACGGCAGTTATCGTGCGAAAGAACAGACAGACAGACAGAATGAACAAAGTCATAAACACTTTTCAACTTTGTTGTAAAGTGTTAAAAAAGAAAATCGTGGAATCAAAGTAACACATTTCAATCGTAAAAACGTATTTCCATAGATTTGCGTTTTATTATTCCATGTATCATGGAGGTGAAGGGTTACTCTCTAACTCCATGGTATGTATTTTATTTCATCGCGTTCTATTAGCAACCGTGGAAAAATAAGATAGTGAAGCTCAATATTGACCTCTTTTTAACACAAAGTTGGAAAGTATTTATGACTTTGTTCATTCTGTCTGTCTGTCTGTCCGTTAGCACGATAACTGCCGTAAAAATGACTTAATCAAAATGAAATTTTAGTATGTTGTTCAGACGGTCTGTAGGACCTATGGGAATATAAATGAATAATATCACCCAATTAATTTTGGATTGAACCCGGGTTGAAAAAATGAAATACATTGAACCCTATGGGACCTAATTTTTCAAACATTTTTTAAGCGGATTTAAAATTCATAAAATGCTTCGAAAATTTTAGGTAATATTCAAATTATTCCAGAAAATATATAAAAAAAAATTTCAAAATATATTCAGTTAATTTAGCTTTTAAATAAAAGCTTTTTAAATAAAAATTAAAATAATATTTACACCTTTTATATGAAGCGATCACGTGACCCATTTCAAAATGAAATATGGCATCCATCTTGTCTCAAAATCGTGATTTTTAAAGTTCTTTTTAATTCATATTGAGTGTTGTATCCGTCCTAAAACCGCTTTATTTTCGCTTAAATTCTGTGCATCTACATACTGAAACAACGCAATGACAATATATTTGAGTTTAAATGATCATCCAAATTTGATTATTTCTACAACGAAGCCTATTTTTCACTTATGTAAAATGTAAACAGCAAAATATATAGAATGAGTTGTATAAGAATTGCTGTATTTCTTTAATCTTTAACGCAAAATTATTTAGCTCATGGAGTCTGCATAGCTGATATGAATGAAATATTCATTGATTTTACAGAGAGAAAGACGATTTTTTTCGATGAAGTTTTAAGCATAGAGTTTAATTACTTGTAGCTCCATGGTCTTAAGTTTTTAAATAAAATAAATTATTTTAGTACTGTAATGAATGAAATGAATTGGAAAATGTTTATGAATGAAATGCTGCTTTTATAGAGAGAGCCAGGCGTGTTATTATTTTCCTTATATACATAATGTATAAGGAAAGTATTGTGACGGGGTCGAAAATTCGAATTCGAGTTTTCGACGGGAGAGCACGTTTCAAGCACCCTTGATCACGAATCGAACATTTTTGAAGTGATGTCTGTGTATGTGTGTGTGTGTGTGTCAGTGAGACTGTGGAGACGATAACTGACGAACGAATGGACCGATTCGAACGAAATTTGGTAGAAAAATCACAATCCGTAAACACTGGAAGCCTATTGTTTTTATACGCAATCGAATGTTCAGAAACCCCCCTAAATTTTCGAGTGAAATTTTGAAAAAATCGTCAAAAAATCAAAACCGTTAATAAAGTTACGCAAATAGACATTTTTTATGTAATTTTTCATTAGAAAACGATTGACATAAATTTTAGAACGCTAACATGAACCGTTCTCGAGATATTGCACATTTTTCAAAACAATTATCAAAAAGTTATATAAAATAAAAAAAAAATATTTCCTATTGAGAAACATGTTCACTTTTCATATGTAATACCATGCGATGAATTTGGTGACATCATTCTCGTGAATCTAGCTCGTACCATTCATGAAAATAAATACTTTGAGTAATACTTTTGTATTTGAACGCCAATAGTCATTTATCTGCTGTAAGAATAACTTATTTCTGCGTCCATAATGCGAGATTTTGGCGACGAATTTGGTGGAATGTCGCCAACTTGGCGACATTTTTAATTGTTACCAAATTAACAAAAATCTCGTCAAATTGATAAAGAAATGACGATAAATCAATGGAAATGATGACTAATTGAAGAAAATTCAATATCTTGGAAAGAAAAGTATCTGCTATAAGAATAACATTGTTTTTAACTGTAAAGGTAGTAAATTCATTGCTATATAAGGAAAGTCATGTGTTGCCCACATCAGATTTTTTTTAGCAATGTTTAGTTTTTAATCTAGTAGTTTAGTATTTAATACATTTACACATTTTTTTTCTACGGGAAAAGCTGTTGAGTGCAATCCATCATCAAAATTATAACATTAACAAATAATAATTTAAATAGCGCTAGATGTAAATCCCTGTTACCACCCACCAAATCTCAATTCCACAGGTTTCCATACGTTGTGCTATGAAAGTGTGCTGTGATATGCGTAATTTCAAAATATAATTAGCAGTTTACATTGGCACATAAAAATAAACTTTTGTTAATTTTCTTGTTAAATTTTTGTATTTCGAATTTTATTTGTGATTTTTAGTCCTTTCTTTCGTAAATTTTTACTAATTTCAACATTTAATATGCGAAAACTGCTTTGCAAATACTTTTGACTTTTCTTACAATACATGGTAATGTATAGAGAAAGTATTAGAATCGGGTTGAAAATCGCAACTGGAGTTTTCGATGGATCTACGCGTTTCGAGAACTCTAGGATCCGAATAAACCATTTTTAGTATGGCGTTTGTGTGTGTGTCTGTCTGTCTGTGCAATGTGTGTATCCACTCTAAGTAATTGACCAAATTTCATTAAATTTGGCAGGTAAGTCATTTATCGGTGGCGCTGGTGCTGAGTAGATTTGATACAATTCGGAAAAAGAGAACCTGCCCTTTTTTTGCAAAACGGCCAGCATAAATAGTCAAAATCTAAAATAAAAAGTTGTATATGCTCAAATACATTAATTAAATGCTTATCTGGTATGATATTTTTGACGACAAAACGAATACCACCAACCCTTTTACTCTATAGGACAAACCGTTTTCGAGATATTTCAGTGTTTCGCTTTTTTTTTTTTTGCAACGCCAAATCCGGAAACCCTTCGTCTAACTGGAAAATTCTGGCAACCCTGTGCACACGTCATCTCCATGTCATGCACTGTATTTCCTTCGCCTGGTCTTAGGGAAATACAAAAGAGGAGGCGCCAAACAGAACATAGCGCGTTCGCAACAATACGAATCTAAGAATCATATGCGGTTTGACAGCCGCAATTTAGCTATGCCTGGTATATTGTCATCCGCTAGAATCCTGGGTGTGCCCACAGGATACAAGAATAAGTCCAAATTTCTGGATAACTAACAGGTTTATTCACAAGCACAGCGTAAACAAGAACAATATACAGTAAAACAGCATTTAAATGCTCCACTAATTTTACTAAATAAGCGATATTATTCTCAAAGTACTAACGAAAATAATTTCACAAAACAGCAGCTACTATTTATTCTCAAAACATTGACAAAGGTCACAGTTCAGTGTAGCTGGTGTTACGTCAACTGCTCTCAGACTGAGCGGTGATTCCTTTTCGCCATAGAAACTTCTTGAAATCTCTCAAATCATAGAGAATAATCGTTATTTTGAGGTGCTTCTCGAAGATTCGGAAAATCGATAAATATAGCCAAATTTGCGCTTCGAACTTCGGAATTCTGGAAACCCTACGTTCACACCATGGGAAGGTCTGTACGAGTGTTTTATCCGTCTGGTTCTTAAAAGAAAAGACTTCATAGAGGGAACATTACGTTCACAACAATATTAAATTTTAACATTCTTTAACTATCGAAACTCTAAGTTTTTGTTTCCTAAATATAATAAAATATAATGCACTTAAAATGTAAATGATTTTCAAGGTTAATAGAATTAACAGGTTGTCTCGTTCGCTATTCCCCCCATGGTACCATTTCTGGGCGAGCTGTGACGTCACTGCTAGACCTTCCGTTCTGTTGACAAGCGGCGCTTCGTTGAAAAACGTTGGAAAACAGCACGGTTTTGTTTAAAAATGCCTTGCTTTAAACATCAACGAGATACATGAAATGTTTCCTAAAATAATGTGCTAATACTGAAATATGACAAATGAACTCAAATTTGAATTCAAAACGAACTAAATTGCTGTAATTAACGGATGAAGAAGTCAAAAACAGCCGTTTGACAAATTATATATTAAGACAAGGATATGATTTTCCGGGTGATTTCGTATAACAAATACTTTCATCTTTTTTTTTACACAAAATTTACATATTTCATGTGTAAATTGATAATCTTTATTAATATTTTTACTCACAAATATATTGCATGAATATGGATTTTAATATAGTATTTTTTAACAATTACTTTTACAACACATTAAAGATTTTAAACGAAATATCCCGTTCAAATTCATTAAATAGAGACTGTGCACTTTACTGTCTGTATTTTCTATTAAAGGTTTGAAATAGGATACAACTGATGAGAAATATGTAAAAATAGAATTAAATAATATTTATTTCTATAAAACTCTCCATATTATCTTTATCAATTTGCAATTAAATTTCTATTTCTTTAAAAATTGGATGATTTAAAATTTTCTGCATATAAATGCTATGGCACTTATTCTATCGAGTAAGCGTACCATTCCGTTCCTAATAGTTCCTATACAAAAAATATTTGAACTTTATAATTTTCTGAAAAATGTCATCGATTTGATTTTAAAATATTTAGATTGTATCATTGCATGCACAATGCATGTAATTAATATTTTCATTTTATATGCTTAAAGAAAATCCCGTTTCTATATATTTAATGATATACATCTGCTGTTTAATTTTGTTTATTTGAAGTTTTTGTGAATTCATTTAATTTCTTTTATGGTATAGATATTACCGTAGAATTCAGTCAATCAGCACTTTAAAATGCGACAGAAAATCGTGGAAAATAAAAGGGAGGGGGGGGGGGGGGGTTAGGGAGTATCATCCAGAATTTTATGCTAAAAGAAACAAAGGCTATTTTTATCATTTTATTCGACGACGAATTTTTTTTCTCCGAAATTTGTCCAATATTTATGGGGAAGGAGCTTCAAACTAAAAATATTCCATTCACCGTTTGCTTTAAAGTAAATAGGGGTAAATGTATCATTTTAATGCGACTATAAATTTATTTTGTTTTTACAAAATTATCCATAAAATTACACTTGTTTCTTTTAACTTATGAATATTCCTTTTTTGAGCAAAAACCATTTTTATTGAATCGAAACTACTCCGTCTTACTCATGATGAAGTCCTTCAATTTGACGAATCAAGATATAAATGCCTTAGCAAAAACTTTATTAACAAATTTACTAACAAAAAAAATCTTAACAAACTACATTTGACGCGACTAATAATTATTATTGCAATGATTTGATAAAATATGTGTTTTCAAATTTAAATCAATTACTGTTTTTTCTTCAGATGATTTTGAAAGTTTCCTGACCTTCTCTCAAATCCAGACGATATATTTTTTCTAAAACATGTAAAATTTTTGAACTAGACAAAAGCTATGCATTCATTGCCTGGAAATAATATTTATTCTAATTTATACTGCTTTATTCATGCCTGTAAACTTCGGAATACAGTCAATATTTAAATGATGACTGATTTGCCACATTTAGATTAGAAATATATATTTCTATCCTTCTCAAACCGATTCACATAACACACCTAACACCCATTGGCTCTTCTCTGATCATTCACTATTTTTTTATACATAACTTTTGCTCATTCAATTATCTTTCAACATAGCATTCAGTAATCTTTGTATAAACTTCACTTATGTTAAAATTTTAATAGCTTCCACTCTCATAAAAAAATTGCTATTTCTTTTCATATGTACGGAATTTATTTTCATAAACTTCACATTACTATGCATGTACTGTTTTATTTTATTCTATATTGCTTGCACACCGTTACTATTAGATAAATATTTAAATAGTTTCCGATCAACGTTTCTCAATAGTTCTTCTCGCCTCTGTCAGAGAATGGGTCTAGCTAGAGCTCCTCTACTACAGGCTGACTTATCAAGCATATTGAAGCCCATAGGGTTCAATACTACAGTTACAGAAATTATAAAATAAGTGTTTAAAATAAATATTTTATATAAAAAAAGAAGTTTCAATTAGAATATTGTAGAACTTAGCTCGTACAAGTATGCTTTATTACCGGGTTTCCAATTATTTATTAGCCATTGTTTTCATCTTTCTTCGTTTCTTAGAAAACGAAATAGTCTAAAACCCTTTCTAGAATGATTAGAGCAGTTCGGTGCAAAACAACCGCCTATAATTATATCCAATTATACTTCTTAAAGTGAAAATACGAATAGAGCTAATGCTAACGGATTGCGCTTCCAACTACGGTGGGCTTCAATATGCTTGATGAGTCAGCTCGTATATAGAGGAGCCTTAGGTCTAGCAGTGACGTCACTCGTCCTTCCTTCCCGGGACAACTTTTTCCCCGAACGAGACAACCTTATACGAGATATTCGCCCCCGAACGAGACCTCGTATATAAGATATTCTACGGACCTTGAATGATTTTAACATAATTGGCGAAAATTTATGTCCGTTATTCAGCGAGTGTCCGTATTTTAGAGGTGAATGCATAGGAATGTAGGTATATACTACATTGAACTTGGGCCTTTTGTAACTGTCCGTTACATGGAGATGTCGGCTATTCGGGAATGTCCCTTAAAATGTGTCACTGTATTACAATTTAGCAGAAAATTATTTATACTCTAGTAAAATGATTTTCAGTTTCGCATGCTATGTGCAGTCAACCACAAGAAATGGGACGCCAAGAATATATCGAGGTCTAATTTACCGATCGACATCCATCAACCTTACCTTTTTTATTTACATCAAATGAATATATTTGATTATCTGTAGTTTACTTGTCCCGCTCTGTCCTATCACCATTGTTGGGGGAAATAGAGCAAGTTGATCAAGTACCAATCGATTTCTTTATCTAAACACTTTTCGAAAATTCCTTTGTGTTTTAGAGGTATAAATTTCTTTAACTCATGGCAACGGAAGTTTGAATTCTTTAATGCAATGGTTCTCAATTGAGGGTATGTGACCACCCTAGGGGTCCACATAACCCATCCATGGCGTTAGTGACATCATTCATGGCCCATAGTATTTTAATTTCCTAACTATATAATTTCTATTTTGGCGTGGTAAAATAAAAAACTTCATGGTTTATTTTGTATAAACCTGAAATCATTTACTTATTAAGAGAGCTATCCCACATATCCTCCCAAAGTAATTCTTCGCAAATATAAACCGTAGGAGACTATAAATCTCAAAATTAAATTTAAATACCAGGGATCCAAGACTTTGCTTGTATAAATTAACCGGAATGCGTCGCAACTCGACTTTCTCATACCAAAATTAATTTTATTTCATATTTTACAAGAAAAATTTTGAAAAATTACTAACATGAGTCCAAATGATTACAATTATAGAGTGTTACCCTTCACATTAAAGGGATTGAAAAAAGTTTTTTGATTGATACCGTACTGGACAATGTGCCCCCGAGGGGAAATTGCCCCCCCCCCCCCTCCCGAGAGGAACTAATGACGTCACGAACAAAAAAATTGTATTGCGGCCATTTTTCACAACAATGATTGAAACTATGAAGTCTCGTGATTATTGAGCATCATCTGTTTTGCATGATTATGTCATATTTTGTCCTATGCTGCTATGTGAAAAAAATATGAAACTTCGAATAAATTTCGAAGTTTTCTCTCAAATTTAAAAATATTCTATCTAATTCTAGATTTTTTTTTGTAACAAAGTCGTATATAAAATTTCGTGAAAATCCATTATTATTTGTAGCCGCTATTGTGTACAGAAGAAATCGACCACATACATACATACATACATACAGACAACACTCCAAAAGTTACTAAAACGTGTTCAGGAGGTCTTAAAACAAATATTGGCATCAAAATCTTGAAATCAAAATTTTTCGTGAAAACAATACTTTCTCTATGCTATATCTATGCTATGCGTGCATAGTATGAGATGTATAGTAGCTCTATGCTATGCATAGTATGAGAAAGTAAAAATAAGGACCTCATTTCTTATCTAATTTACTCGTAGAACCACTGCTTCAATGCAAAGCTACGGATATTAATTTGGAGATGCTGAAACCCTTATTGGGATTGCTAAAGCCCTACTAGCACCAATAATTTCAGTTTCAATTTCAGCTATATCTCCGTGAAGAATGTATTTATTGAAACCGATTTGGCTTTAAAATGTATTTTATAGACCGAGAGAGATGATGTAATGAAATATTTTCAACCCGTTCATTTTGAATGAAAAAATAAAAATAAACATTTTAGTCGTGATGCAAATATTAACTGTAACATAACAACATTTTTGCAAAATCTTTATATATGTTTAAACCTCTAAATATAAAATTTCATATAATTCAAAGTATAAATTTTTAAATATTAAATCTTAGAAAAATTTCAGTCTTGCATTACGATTTCAAGTAACTTCAATAATGAACTTATTAATTATCAATTGCTGAATGTTATCAATATATCAATTGAAAAAGTGTTGTATCAATAAAATTAATTTGTTGAAAAGCATCCAATGAAATATGTAAAACATATATGGTGAACATATATTGAAACAAAATTCACTAATAATATACATTTTTGAACGCAAACTAAAAGCATTCCATTTTATACTTTCCTTGCAATACATAGTAAGTAATGTATAGTAGTAATACACATAGTAATGTAAAGTATTGGTATGAAGTATGAAATTGGAATTCTTTTTCAATGGATTTACACATTTTGAATATTCTAGATTGAGAATCTACTATTATCAGTGTGACATGTGTGTGCGTGTCTATCTGTGTTCCTGTCTATTTATACAATGCACGTATTAGTTCACACTAAGTTAGTTCAAAAACTATCCAACGAAATTTCATTATATTTAATCATTAAGTCACTTTGTAAAGATTAACAACTTCTATTCTTGGCTTCTTATTTTTCAAGCAGTGTCTCCCCAGGATAAAAAGAGTCTAAATTTAAATAACAGCCCGCAGATTGCGATCGGTAGATGGAGCTGGCAACCAGGTTATAATAAGGCGAAGTGCGAAGCACGAGGAGGGGGTGGAACGATACGGTTCGAGCTGATTCGAGTTGGTACAACATAGAACGTGACGTGTATGGATGCAGACGATAGCAAGAAAGGTGGACCATATACATTCTGATTTATTATTGTAAATTACGTTAATGGAGTTTATTTTATGATTTATACAGTTTAAGAACAAAACTTGTTGTTTTTATCAAAAGATGTCTGTGTTTTCATTCTGACATCTTTACAACTTATGAGTCATCCTGGTGCTGATTAGAAATGATTAGTATGATAGGTAGTAATCATTGCTTACTCATATTAGTACGCATTACTTTATGAGCTGTGTGATTTTTTGAACTTGACCTAGCATTTTCTAGATCAAAGGACTTAGCAACAACAACAGTATGATAGGGAAGAATGAAATTAGCCCCCCCCCCCCCCCCCCCCCACCGAAAATAGGATAAAATATTCACAAAGTCTTAATAAAAAAAATTATTTGTTTCTCTGTTGATTGGGTAATTGAAAATCTAAGCGACCCACAACTAAGAAATTTGGTGCAGTAGATGAGGTCCCAAAATTCCTCGGAATTGTTTTTTTTTTTATTTCGAATTAGCTTTTTTTAAGGATGTTATTCATGCAAAACCTGTTCAGCTTGATCGGAGTGGAACAACTGCGGATTTCTTTTAAATTCGAATTAGTTTTTCAGTTATATTTTTAGCGGATATTTTGAGCTATTTTCATACAAATCAGTCCCTTAGCGATCGAAAGTATCGTCACAGATCTTGAATTGGAAGATCGAAGAACGTTCTATTCAATGAGCTACGAAACGAATCCGTAGGATAATTCCTTCTTACTTAATCTTATTTTTTGAAATATATCGAATATGCGTATTTAATGCAATTTCGTTTTCATTTTCTTGTATTAGAGAATTGAAGATTTGTACGATTTTAATTTTGGGCATGAATATAGGGTCATGTCTTTATATTCTAATAATTGTTTTTAATTACTCTATTTCTGAATTTTCTGTGAATGTTTAAGTGGGTCCATAAAAGTTGACTTCAAATCGATCGGGGAGGAAATGGATTGAAGAGAAAGCGTGTTTTTCCGGAACTGGAGCCGTGTCAGTTGCTATGGAGATTTATGTTGCACGATTTTTTGTGCACATGGAAAAAACGGAACGCGGAAATATTTTTTATTCTAAACGGGAGTTTTAGAAATTGAATTGTGTTATATATTTTATTTACGAAACTGGCGCTTATTTTAGACCCCGAAACGACCTCGGGTAATTTATTCCGGTGGAAAATAAAAGACTAAATATTTTTATATACACATTAATTACTTTTTCACATGGCATTTTTATGGTAAAACCAACAAAATCAACTTCATTATTCTACAATACAGCGTTCTAAAAATATTGCTGATATTTAAATTTGGGTAGCTCGGCGCCATTTTAGAAAGCGATAGGTCGCTCAATGAAAAGTAGACTTTTTAAAATTGCATATTAGATGGATTTCAAATACGTATCTATTTTATGTGTTATTTTTGTATTATAGACTCAAATTAATGATTTCTGGAATATACTATACAGGATATTTCAGCATAGTTGACCTCACTTTTTGTGCTTCGGCAATTGGTTTTATATACCTACTACTTCCTATTTAAAAGGTTGTTAGAATTTAATGCCCTGAAATCTTTCATATAATTTTATTTTCGGTGGGAGGCATATTAGAAAAATAGGGGGGTCCACATTTTTATTGGGTTCCTTAAATAAAACAAATTTAATTAGAAAAAGTTACGCTGTAACTAGTTTAAGGAAGAAAAAAAATTCCGGTGCAATTATCTACAATATTAGACCAGTTATTGCTTATTAAAAGATAGGGAGAATTCCCCCTACAAATACAGGGGCAGCTACAAATAATATTGCGCAGGCACGTTTTATAGCACGATTTCTGGGTTTTAATGTGGAGCCCGCCCCTGCAGTACGACTCAGCAATCGAGAAAAATTCTATTTCCAATTTTCTTTATTTTGGTAGCTTTTTACTTTACTTCTTTTGTAAACATCTCCATGAAAATTGCAGATATGATTGCATAAAGTTGTTTTCAAATTTCTGAACTAATTTCTGTAAAGCGCAACTTTTTCTAAGTAAACTTTCTTTTTCTTTAAACCGTATAAAAATTTAGACCGCTATTTTTTTTTCTCTTTTTTTTTAGTAAATACCATCCACCGAGGGGAAAATAATATAAAAGAATTACGCATTTAATTTAAACAAACTTTCAAATTGGAAATATGTGCCTAAAACCAATTGCCGAAGCACTAAAAGTGAGGTCAACTCTACAAGGATGGAATACTAAGATACTAGGAGTATGGATGGAATACTATGGATACTAGGAGTATGGATGGAATATTATGGATACTAGGACTATGAATGTATTCCATCCTCCTAGGGTCAAATATGCTGTAACACCCTTTATATAGAAAAATTAATTTTCGTCCGCAAAGAAAGTTGTATGTTGGCAACATCAGATTTTTTATGTACGTACAAAAAGTCATTTATACTGGCCCACGCAAAATTATCCAAGGTTATAAACTAAAATAATAAAAACTTTCAAAGCGTTGCCCACGCGTGCTCTTCCATTTCTGACAGCTCAAATTAAGACTTTAATTACGGCATTTTTTTTTCTTTTGCTAATTTCTAAGATATTTTCATTGGGTGAAAAATACAAAGCAAAACTCTCCATTAAACAGCAAACGCACAAAAAATAGCTACACGATCATTAATGCGACGAGCATTTTTAACATTTATGACCTCAACTGCACCCAAACCCCATATTCTTATTGGCTGCACTTTTATATAACACACAACAGGGAGTTTCAAAGCCGCCCTTTCATAATAAATTCCATAAAAACAAAAGCCGAACGTATTAATTATCCCTTGGTGTCAAGAAAAATCATGTAATTAACGATTTATATATCCTTATATATCTATCTATCTATATATATATATATACATATATATATATATTATCTTGCTTTAAGTTCACGACTTTGAGCAATCTGTCAAGATTGTTGTAATTTGAAGAATAGGTTTAGATGTATGAGCTAAATTTGAAAATCAAACAGCATATTCATGATTTGTCTGTTTTAATTGTTGTTCTGCAGCATAGGGGGAATACCAGCGGTCAAAGTATATGATCGGGGTGTGTTGTTTTGAATGCTGTGCTACGGTATGCGAGAGATTGATGGAAGAAATTGTTTAATTATGCAAATAATTAGGGCTGTGTAATTCGTAACACGTGTTTCGCGTTATCTTTTATTCATCGTTGTTTACTGAATCAAAGTTTTATTTTTGTATCATTAATAATTTAAAACATTAAATATATATTCATTGTTCGCAGATAAAGCTGACTGAGCAGGAATTCTAAAAGAGAAAATGAAAAAAAAAAAAAAAAAATCAACAAATCTGACGCAAACAACACATGACTTACTCTACAGAAGGAGATTCAATTTTCTTTTTTGTTCTTTATGCTAGCAACAAAGCTAATTTAAATGCATTATGTACGCTATGACAGGTGACCGGCTAATTATTCAGTTTTGTCTTCATACTCCCATTATGAGTACAGTGACTTGTTGGTTACTACAGCAAGAGATTTTTTAACAGCAATTTAGAATATCCCTTATTCAAATATAAAAATATTAGAGTAGAATTTTGAATATTTAAGAAATCGATTGATTTGAACTTGAATCATCGTTTTCATAAAAATAATTATAGTTTTTACTTTTTAATAGAATTTATCAAGTGAACTATATAACTCAGCGGAGATTTACATATTTCCTATATACCTCTGCAGTGTCATGTTAGGTTTGCCGAAAGTATATACATATTATTTTGGGTTTTATAGAGAAAAACGATATGTAAAATGAATACTTATTTTCAATTTTCAGTTATAAAATAAATTTTAGTTTTATTTGGCGATTTATCGCAATTTGAAATGCGATGTCGAAAAAAAAAAATTCTGTAAAAGTTAATTTTAACGAAACGAGATTATGATTTTAATCATTTTGTCATAGAAAATTATATATAAATTGAACACAATTTATATATGTTGAAAAACATATATAAATTGTAAGTTAACTTAATTCACAATTGGCGGTGAATTTTTAATATTTGGAGTCATTATTATTTTTTATTTTACTAGGGGGCTCTGTCGCTATGCTTCGTCAACCCCTTTCGGGAGGCTTTGCCTCCTACTCGTTGCGCTCACAGAGCTTACTTCATACATATCTCTCTTAAACATTCTACTTTCCAAAATCTCTTTTTCTATCCCTCCCATATTTCATATTTTGTAATTTCATATTTTGTATGCTACAGTTTTTAAGTTGCTGGACAGAGAAATCGCTAGATCTGCCGATGCGAAAAAAAATGTCACTTCGGAAGTGCATAAAATGTAAAATATCTCAAAAACTACATCGAAACTAAAAAAAGAGGCTACATCCTGCAAAAGTTCACCCATGTAGGTACCTGTCTGCAAAAATTCACCCATGTAGGTACCTGCCTGCAAACATTCGTGATCTTGCTATTGTTGATCTACCCAGAACGCGAACTCGCAGCTCAAATATTTTGTTTTTGATTTTGACATTAAATATTTCTTAAACTACATTATATATTAAAAAGCGCTTTATTTTTGAGCATTTCCCAAAGCTTTTTCTATAAGTGTACCAAGTTTCATATTTTTATATGCACTAGTATTTGTGATACTCAGCAAAGAATCTCGAGGAATGAGAAATTTGTCAACCAGCGACGGCGTCAGCTACTTTTTTTTAATATACTACTACTTTTTAATACTTTTAATACTTTTTAATACTTTTAATACTTTTTAATACTTTTAATACTTTTTTTTTATACTGCCCCCTGATCGCTCCGCTAGTGCAACTTCCTTCGGGAGACTTCGCCTCCTACTCGCTGCCCTCGCTTCATATCTATCTTTCCTAAAAATTCTACTTACAAAAATCGCCTTTCTATTCCTTCCTATTTTCCGCAGGAGGGAAAAGCAGGGATTATTCTTAGAGCAGGGAATCCAAAAACTGAATTCCTTGATCATGAGCTCACTTCGCGAGCTATTTCATGCCAAACTAAAGTTTAAATCGATAAACGGTTTATTGTACGAGACAGAGAAATTGCTAGAAGATGACATTAAAGGAAAGAAGTAAGGCTAGAAGGCTCCAAAAACTGAATTCCTTGATTGAAATTGCTAGAAGTGCCGAGACGGAAAAAAAAGTTCACTTCAGAAGTTCATAAAAAGTAAAATATCTCAAAAACTACATCAAAATTAAAAAAGAGGCTCTTTTCTGCAAAAATTCACCCATGTACTGTCCTACCGCCACGAGAAAGTCCCCAGACAGCAGACGGTTTAGTGGCGGTCGCTATGGAAATAGGTTATTCCACTGCATTTTAGGTGTGACGGAAAGCGCTTCTTTCGATTTGGCGCAGATAGAACCAACGAAAATCGCATTTCGCTTTGTACTGGGCTCAATGCTAAACGCTTGCATTCTGTGATTTTTAAAGCTGTCAAGTAACTTGTATTGTGTTGCACACTTTGTGAATTTTGTCTAGTTGAAAAATGACTACATTTAAAAGTGGAAAGATTTTGCATTCGCAAGCATGTGCAATAGTCCACAATGTTACGGCATTTTTTGAAGAGGAAAAACCGCAAATTTTCTAAAAATACCAATTTCAAATGCATTGAAGAGAACTGCGGAAGCGACAGAGATTTCAGCGTCATCAGTTAAAACGATAAAATGTGAGGGGAAATCGCTTAATGAAACTGAAATAAGTATTTTATCTATTTGAACAATTTATAATTATTGCTTAAAGAAGCTATTTTAAAAGTAACACAAAATGAATGGAAAAAACACAACACATTGCAAAAATAGAGAATATTTATTGGAAGAAAGATGGACTGATAGAAGATATTGTGAAGAAATTAATGATAAATCTGTCGGATAGCGAGTCAGACTCTTCTTCAAGTAAAAACATTTCAAGTGATTCGGACATAGTAGATAATAGTTATTCCAATGAATGTGAATGAATATTTTATAATTGATTGAAAAATATGAAAAGAATGAATATTTTGCTATATATAAATCAAAATCATAATATCTAAGTCATAATTTTGCTTATTTATCATTTATTTTTTCCTTTTTGCCGGCTAATAATTGTGTAACTTGCTGATTGAAAACTGTAATAATTTTCATTTAATTCGAAATTTAGTTTTAAACAAAATGATATAAATTCTAGCTTTAAATTGTAAGCTTTTCTCTCCCAAAATCGCCCGAACCTAAAAGAAAATATCTAAAACTACTTTGTTCTAATAGATTGACGGCTTCCCGTAACCGCTGTCGCCTATAATAACAAATTATTTTCTGAGTTTAAATGACGAGAAATTTTTAAGTTAATTTATAATGTAATGTCATTTAATACGAAAATTTTGTTTAACTGTCGGATAAAAAACATCTACTATTTTCTTTTAGTACATCATAATAAACGAAACGGATTCTTCGCTTAACGAAGTGCGCTTGATTTGCCAAATGTTGCAGTCGATTTTAAACCCTTCTCCCTCCTTTCTTCGACTCGTCTACTTGCGGCAACCCTGTTCAGAGACTTTCTCGTGGCGGTAGGACAGTAGGTACCTGCCTGCAAAAATTCGTGGTCTTGCTATTGTTAGTCTATCCAGGACGCGAACTCGCAGCTCAAATATTTTGTCTTTAACTTTGACATTAAAGGGAAGGAAGGTACGGTCCCTGTGGATGCCTCCCCCACTGGGTTCCGGTCTAAATTGGGTGGCACTTCCCGGCCGTCCAAACGGTTACCTTACACCTTTCTGGTAGGTCGGACGGTCTGGATCTCAACAACAACAACACACGCTCTCTCTCTCTTATTCTCTCTCTCACACACGCACACATACATGCGCGTGCTAAAAATGGTAGATTTGCGTTCCAGAATGCGCAAAACATATAAACTAAAATTCCGCTTTTTGACCCCATTGCGACACTTTTTCATTGCATTACCATGTACCAATGATTCTTAACCTTTTTTGTTTGAAGGAACCATTTAACTATTTTGTAAAATATTATGGAGCCCCCCAGCTGTTTAACATTTAGGTCCGACAGGGATAATTTAGAAAATAGGCATGTAAAGCATTGAACTTATTAAATAATAGTTAATTCATACTTTTGAATAAAATAATACAAGAATTGCCTATTTCTATTCATAAGTAACTGTTAATAAAAAAATGACAAACATTTTTATGTTACATCTGGCTTGCTAAGTATAAACACATATTTACGTGTATATAATTTGTATTACTTTTGTGTTGATATAATTATCGCGTTAAAACCTTAATAATTTTAATTTTTTAACTCACAAAAAATATGTAAGTTCCGTGTGTTCGTGAGCTTTTCAAGATCGAGCGGAAAATCTGGCCCGCAGATGGAATCGAATCACTACTATGTATAGTAAGAAAAGTATAAAATTCTTCCAATTATTTGAAGTTAGACATTATAGGAAGTCTAGAATATTTAAATCTTAAATTAAATCTTAACCGTGCTCCGTATGTTGAATATACATAACTTTGATGTAGTTTTGTTAACTTTAAAATGTATAGCAGCATTTTCAAGATATTGGATAACAAGATATATTAGATAGCGAAATCTTAACCGTGAGACGTATTATGTTGAATATACGTAACTTTGATGTAGTTTTGTTAACTTTAAAATGTATATCAACATTTTTACTAGTAGAATATTTATTTTTTATTAATTTTCCAATCAGGTCATATTGAAACACACGAAAAGTAATTTACTAATTTTGGATAGTATAATTTTTACATTGATATTAGATGACAAAATCATTATCCCTCAATATTTTTTCCGTGTCTACCACGGTGCAATGATAAATAAAATAGATTCCCAATCAGTGTGAATTTTGATTTCGTACGGCGTTTCAGACCCCCCCCCCCCCCTGGTGTGCCTGTTTAAAAAAATATTTATATAAATTGCGTATTTTTGTCTGTGAGGGACTAGGAATATAAATTTAGAATGGATTTGAACAGTTTTAACCGAATCGAGCTGAACTATTTTATTCTGAGCGTTCAGTCTTAATCTACATTATCAAAACCTGTCTATCTATGCATGTAACTATGTATGTATGTATGTATGTAACCATGGATTTATTAGTCGCGCTAAGGATTTAAAACGCTAATTTTATTTTGAACGTAGAAATAGGACCATAGAACGAAATCCAAGATGGGCTAGAATCAACTTTAAGAGGGGGGGGGGGGGGGCTTATTAAAAACTTTTTTCTGGTGAGAGAAGTGCAGTTAAATATTAAATATTATATTTTAAATAAATTGTTTTATTTAAAAGATATTTAAATTAATTACAAAGAAATAAGGTTTTTATTATTGGGAACCACTATTATTATATGCTATTGCTCCAAAGTTTATGTACTACAAAGCCTATCATTAGCATATGTGAACTTTAATAGTTAATATAATATATTTCAGTCCATATAAGTTACTAACAAATAGTTAATTGTTTAGGTATATTTGTAAGCTACATAATTATTGCATGTGAAAATCCATATAGATACTATACATTAATATGTATATAATAATTACACTTAATTTTAATATAATCATTAACTAAGTAGAGAAGCTGGAAATTAATTAGAAATTTCTTTAAAAATTAATAGAAGTTAATGTATTAACTTTTAGAAATATATATTATTAACATATTATTAACTCATAACTACACATATTATTAACGCTATTATTATTAATTCCAAACTACTTATCATATTATTAACTCTATAACTACTCATCATTTGAATATCATAATGTATGACGCAATGAACGCCGCAAAAATTCAAATATATTCTAAATACTATTTCTTTATTTAATTTTTAAAACTTTTAAATATTATTAAATTAAACATGTAGATAAATTTATGATGATCAGTATAACCACAAATTCAGTTAAACTAAAAATTCTTATTTCTGCACTATACAAAACGAAAAAATTTGCAAAAAAATTCCAAAAAGCAATTTTTTATGTGAAATTTGGATAACATGTTGATTAAATTTTATATCACTACTAAAAATTGAACATTTTTTTTTTATCGGAGAGGGGGGGCTCAGCCCCCTCTTGGTTTGCCTAGCTACGACCTTGCTTAGAAGATCGTAAAATTCTTGGTGTAGGAACACGCAGTTTGTCTTCAATGGGAGGTACAAATCATGAGGGCTGCATATAACTTTCAAGATACTAGAGAATTAAAAAAAAAAATGTTAATTTATATGCATTTAACCGGCAATATTTTCTCAGACCTGCATCATTACCCTTCCCTTCGCGAGAAACCCGATTCCTAGTTATTTCCTGCCAGCTGGTGACTTCCCGTAGACAATTTGGCCATTTTAATCAGTGTAGTTATGCTACAATAACAAGACGAATGAATTGACTTCCACTTCACAACAAAAACTGTTCTCTTGCGAAGGTTTCTAGTTATCTGTTTTTTCGCCCGCTTTGTCATGGCAAGCAAAGAAACTGGGGAAATCTGTCTGCTTTTAGTGATGGATTGGCTCATGGATGGAGGTTTTTAAATAAGAAATCTGTTGTGAGCAGCACATGACTTTCCCATCATCAAGAAAATTAATTCCCCCAAAGCGATGAGGATTATCAGAGAAATTTAACTTCATTCTCCAAAATATTGGATTTTCGTTAATGAATTAATTGGATTTCGTTAATGAATTGGATTTTCGTTAATGAATTCGTTATTTTCCTTAATTTCACTTTTTCATATTTGGCTTTATCAACCTGGTGACAATTTTTAAAAGTCGTTAAGTTCGCAATATTTCAACAAGTTCGTCGCTAAATTGCTACTAAGTTTGTCCCCAAGCGTTATGTACAATGAAGCAGAAGGGAAGAGGAGGACATTTCTTCGCTGGTTCTCTAATCAATGAGTATGTGTCTTCTCTTATGAATGGAGCGAATTAGATACACAAAAATGATGCTAGTAAATGCATTCCGTAAAATTGCATATATAATATAAATTTATTTAATGATACTTACTTTTTTTTTAATTTTATGTAATTTTTTTATATGTTTATTTGAAAAATGTGCTATGTATCGAGAACGATTTGTGCTAGCGTTAAAAAAATTGCATCATTCTTTTCGCAATATGTAATTAAATATGAAATGATTATTTATATAACATTATTGAGGGTCCTAATTTTTAATGACTTTTTAAAAATTCACTCGAAAGTTGGAGGGGGAGTGATCGTTTCCACTAGCTTCCAGTATTCCTTAATTAGAATAATCGTACTACATAGTTTTTTAAAACGCACTGATCGTTCGTGAGATATCGCTCACACAA
>OX578148.1:111115150-111175150 GCA_951213105.1 Amaurobius ferox
AAGAAGGCTCACTTGGCATTGCCTTAGGCGCTACACCTTTAGAAGCTCTCGAAGTCTACTATATATAAGTCATTCTTACAATAAATCATATTTTTAAAACGAAATTATGTGATAAAAATATTCAAAATGTTGTCAACATAAGTAAAAAGGAATAAAAAAGTAATTTCAAGAGAGAGGAGAGAGAGAGGAAGGAGGGAGAGTAGAGGGAGGAGGAAGCGGAGGGGGAGGAGGGAGCGGGGGGGAAGGAGGGAGCGGAGAGGAAGGAGAGAGCGGAGAAGGAGGAGAGAAAAAGAGATTTTAAAATCAGGAGCGAAAGAAAGTGAAATGTATGTATTAAGTAATCGGTTTTTATTTTATTTATTTTTGTTAAAAAACTATTTCATGGACTCTAATTGAGTACATCTCAGGTGTAATCAGAAGAAAGGATCGGCGGTTATACTCGTACTTCCCATTGGCTTAAAATTGGCTTTAGTTCTCCATAGAGTCCATATTTTTTAAAAACGAAATTCCATAACTAAATCTCTATTCGACCATACCCCCAACTTTCTGGTACCCTTGTTACGTCTGTGGTGGTTAATTTTCACACAGAGTAAAATTATAAGGATATTTACAACACGTATCAAATGACAGCATTCTCGGTTAGGCTTCTACTTTATTCTGAGATGACAAGTTCTTCTCTTTAATTCGTGTTCACTCGAAATGTGTTCGTAAATTCACTCCAGTCGCAACACTTACATAAAGACAGTCTCACATCTGCTACATCTCACGTTTCTTTTCTTTTCTTTTTTTTTTAATAAACTGCCAAATAGCGAGTAATTCCATTTTCCGAATTAGAATACATTCCACGCGTATCGCATACAAACTTATGGCAGACGACAAAAGCACGGTGGGTGGCTGTATACCCCTTAATACTTCCTCCATTAGGTGCGTGTGAATTCTCACATTAATCTTCACCGAAGCATATCTATACGCGAAGACATTATTTTCTAGCATCTTCACTTCTCATTACATCTATTATTTACACACAGTAAACCCGCCAAACTGCTGACAGCTCTCTAACACCGAAACATCGCGACTCATAAATCCGACGACAATGTTGTTCAGCAACGTGTAACTGCCAATGTCAGACTTGTATCCGGTCGCGAATGGGCGATAATAATTCAATAATTTCCTGCCTTCCTCCCGTAGATAAACATCGTGGCTTCTTTTGTATTCCTGCAATACCCGATCTTGAAATATTTGCTGTTACGTTGTCTTGTTAGCGGGTGATGGTATCTCCGATTTTAAATAACCACAAGGAACAACTTGGCTTGTCAACGGGCCTTGCGCGACAGGAGAGGGGTCGTCCTGCATGGGGATGGGCTCATTTTCGGGGAAGGACGATCGGGCTATCCCGGGCTTGAGTGATCTGAGGATCTCGTGAGCGTCTGTTCTAGGTATCGAACGGCCTACTAATGAATGAGATGTTTGGTACGCAGCGGAGGATGGAAACAAAAGTCAAACACGCCAATTTTATCTATTAGAGGCTTAAAATTAACATGAAAAGTTCAATGTATTTTAACCAGAGGTATTTGTGAAATGATATATTGTTTCAAGTTTGTAGCCAAGCACTAAGGCGAGTAGTGAATTTTGAATACACGATTCCTGAATTTGAGGGTCAACTCTGGAAATATGATATGCAAGTTTCGAAAATACAATTTAAATGGTTTTTCCTAGTCATAGACAAACTATAGATGTTGAGAAGCTCTGTGACTTTAGGGGGGGGGGGGGGGGATTTTAAGCATTATCAAATTCTGATTTTTCACTGGTATTCTATATTGTAATTAAAATTTCTAAAGGAGTTTCAGCACATGATTAAGATTCCAATACCCTACAGCTAATTCTCTTAGTTTTTGCTTAAATCAGCCTAGAAGGCAGATTTCCTTCTTTTAGTCAGATCTCAGTGTAAGACATTTTATAATGTATTTAATCTTAAACTACCGGAAAAATATATTTATAAAATGTTATAGATAGTTGACATTCCTTCATTCAATTAGAATGCAACCTAAAAGCATCTAAAATCATTATTTTAAGCCGCAAAAATTATTTTAAATCACCTTCTTAAAATATTTTTAAATGGATTAACATTCACTATATTTAACGTATCAAATATGCCTAAGTAATATGCTTATAGTGAACTGTGTGTGATCTAGTTTCCTAATATTGTATACATATATAAATTCACTTAATAGCTCACATATTTAAAACTTTTTATAAATTGTCGTATGAATATTTATTATTAGATACCTCCATGATGTCTTTTCAGTTTAATTTTTTTAATGTAACTTCTACCGTTCTAATAAATTAGATAAAATCTTAACTGGTCATTAGAGAAAAATCCAAAATGAAATATTAATAAAACGGATTTATTCTAAAATTCCCCGTTAACATATTTTTTCCCGAGACACAAATAAACTTATATTAATTTCATTCAATAGCAGGACTTTGTTTACCTCTCAAACAATAGTGATTCGTTAATAACTAAGGGTCAATTTTAAAGGCATTAAAAACTTTATTTACAACATATCAGACGTGTTATTATAGCATATTTAAGTCTTTAATGCATCATCATCAAAAGGCAAACACTAGTTTAGATCCGTTTGCCTTCTGATGATAAGCATATGACACCCGAAAGCGCTAAATGCTAAAATGTAATATAATACGTCTGATTTGTTGTACTTAAAGTGTTTAATGCTTTTAAAATTGACTTTCAATTATTATCGAATCAGTATTGTTATAAGGGAACCAAGACGTGATAAACATTTAAAAAATTAAACATTTTTAAAATTAAAGAGAACCAAAATAGGTTTAAAAAGTCATTTAATAAAACACCCTTTCCTCCACGTACATAAATTTATAAAGCCAAAGCGCTTTCGGGCATCACCATGCCCTTCATCAATGGCGGTCGCCATTGATGAAGGGCATTAAAGGGTTTGTAAAAAATCTTTCGGTTGGCATCATGCTTGACAAAGTACCCCCCGTGGGGGGCTTATGGCGTAACAAACACAACAAGAAAGATAAATCATGCTTAAAGCATCGATTATGAAACACTTTCCAACTTCAATGCAATTTTTTTTAAACAACTCTAAAATGCAATACATTCCTCTGTAATTTTTAAAACTTATCACAATACTACATTAATTTAATATATTTGCAAACTTAAACCTTCATCGAAAATAATGAACTTTATTCAAATGACGGCACTGAAATATAAATTGCCTGGTTTAAACATCTCTAAAATGCGATACATTCCTTGGTAATACCATAAATTACCATAATACTACAATAATTTATTACATTTGAAAACTTCATCGAAAACAACTGACATTCATTCAAATGACGTCATAGAAAAAATAACACGCCTGGCTCTGTCTATAAAAGCAGTATTTCATTCATAACATTTTCCCATTCATTTCATTCATCACAGTGCTAAAATAATTTATTTTATTTAAAAACTTAAGACCATGGAGCTACAAGTAATTTAACTCTATGCTTAAAACTTCATCGAAAAAAATCGTTCTTCTCTCTGTAAAATCAATAAATATTTCATTCATATCAGCTATGCTAACTCCATGAGCTAAATACTTTTGCGTTAAAAAAATACAGCAATTCTTATACAACTCATCCTACATATTTTGCTGTTTACATTTTACATTGAAAAATAGGCTTCGTTGTAGAAATAATCAAATTTGGATGATCATTTAAACTCAAATATATTGTCATTGCGTTGTTTCAGTATGTAGATGCACAGAATTTAAGCAAAAATAAAGCGGTTTTAGGACGAATACAACACTCAATATGAATTAAAAAGAACTTTAAAAATCACGATTTTGAGACAAGATGGATGCCATATTTCATTTTGAAGTGGGTCACGTGATCTTTTCATATCAAGGTCACGTGATCGCTTCATATAAGAGGTGTTGTTATTATTTTAATTTTTATTTAAAAAATTACTGAATATATTTCGCTGAATTTTTTATTACAAAATTTATGGAACAATTTGAATATTACCTAAAATTTTCGAAGCAATTTGTGAATTTTAAATCCTCTTAAAAAATATTTGAAAAATTAGGTCCCATAGGGCTCAATGTATTTCATTTTTTAACCCGGGTTCAATCCAAAACTAATTGCGTGATATTATTAATTTATAGTCCCATAGGTCCTAGAGACCGTCTGAACAACATACTAAAATTTCATTTTGATTAAGTCATTTTTACGGCAATTATTGTGCTAACGGACAGACAGACAGAATGAACAAAGTCATAAACACTTTTCAACTTTGTTGTAAAGTGTTCCAAATATGTATTTCGTTTAGTAGCTCCAAAAATAAAATAAGTTGTGCCGATTACAAAAATGTCTAATTTATATACCTTTCATGTCATAAAAAGTAAAAATTTTAAGTTTATAGATGTAAACAAGCACTCTGTCCATTCTAACGGCCATTCAAAGAGCGCTTTTACAAAATGTGCTTTGCTTTGGTACACTTTATATAAATTCTATAGCATTTAGTTTCAAGGAATTTTGCAAGAGCATAAAATTTATGTTTGTGCCTCTAGTGAACCTAAACTTTTCTATACTGAAATTGTTTGACATTTTTGAAAGGTGTATATGAGTTTAGAAATTATTACACATCAATAATAAGCACATTTTTCAAACTCTTTTTAAAAATACCATGCAATTTAAGCAGAAAAGTTTAAGTTCACTAGTTCTACAATCATATATTTTATATTCTTGCAAAATTTTAGAAATGTAGATGTTATAGAATGTAGATGTTATAGAAGTATTCTGTAGTAGAAAAAAAATTATAAGAAAACGAGAAAACGTTATTTGAAAGACATTTAGAATGGCCGTGGCGCTTGTTTATATATTGAAGCTTTTATGCATTTCATCTCATGAATTTTAAATTTTCATGAGACGAAATGCATATAAATTATATGTTTTTGTAATCAGCAGAACTTATTTTAATTTTGAAGTATAAACGCAAAATGATTACTTGAATGTTTTTTATTACGTCTTGTTCTCAGACATGTAGCCAAATCCTATTTCAATAGTAGTTTGAGCAATAAGGTGAAACAAAATGTCATCCCGTAGTAATGAATAATCGAATCAAATATCGGTGCATTTCACAATTCCAATTTTATTGCAAGTTTCGATTTTATGAATGCGGCTATTAATTGTAACTCACTTAACCTTGTCGGACGATTGATTGAAAATCCTGCTCGATTATCGATATAGTTGATTAACGATACACGCCATATCGATGCATCATCGAGACGTTTTTTACACGTCACACCTGCCCAGCGGAGGCGCATCGTGATCGTGCAAACACATCGGAAATGCAAATATTTCGGCGATTTTTTGATGTATGTTTGTTTTTTCGATGTTTCCACTGCAACTTGGGTGCTTATTACAGCCAGTAATTACGGTGTAATGGACTCTAGTGATGGTGGGACGGATCGGGAGAGATTTATGGAATGTTTATAGAGAAGTACGCTTGAAAAATTAAACATGTGTGCATTGCAAGATCGCTGAAATCACGAAACGTGTTTTGGAATTACATTGCAGCAATTATTTTAGTTTTATTTTGTTTTAATCATAACTTACATTGTGCAGAGAATATAAATTATGGGGGGTGTCAAGCTAGAAAGTACTCACTTGATCAATCAAAAAGTGATCATTTGATCAATCAAAAATGTGCTCACTCGTTCAATCAAAATAGTGCTCACTCGTTTAATCAAGAAAGTGCTTATTCGTTCCTGCAAGAAAGTGTTCACTCAGTCAATCAAGAAAGTTACATGACCGTCACTGGATCAACCAAGAGAGAACTCACTCGGTAAATCACGAAAGTGCTCACATGGTTAATCACGATATAGTGCTCATTTGGTCAGTCAGTAACGTGCTCACTATATCAATCAATTACTGCTCACTCAGTTAATTAAATTACGATAATGCTTGCTCAAAGAAAGAAGTGTTAAATGAGTCAAGCAAGAAATGGGCTCAATTAGTTGATTTTCGTTTCTCATAGATAAAAAATGAAACAACGCTGGTACACGAGCACGTGGTCACCTTCCTCCTATGTCGAAGATGTGGAGTTCTATGCGTCAGTTCAGCATTGTGTCTGCCCAAACCAAGATTCCACAATTTTCAAATTGATCCCTTTCAGTGGTGTTAAAGCAACTGTAACGCGTACCCTGATATTTCCATATAGTGGTGTGACTAGAATCCGTTTGCAAATTGAATCTTTGGCCTGTTGACTCAGCGTCAAGTTGCAATGTTCCTGACTATAATATAAACGCTCACACCTGTACGTAGGGCTGAGCGGGAAGACAAACTAACTTGCATATAAACCAGTTACTCTGATCCTTCTGCAAACAGTTTTTCTTTAAAAATTTACTCCTGTGACGACTGCAGCTTTCCAGAAAGTTGCCTTGCAGTCATCGCCTTGTGACGTCGTGACAGTTAATTCCAGATACCGATCCTTCCGATGGGTTGTTGTTGTTGGTGAGACCCAGACCGTCCGACCTACCAGAAAGCCTTCCGAGGGGTTGTTGTTGTTGAGACCCAGCCCGTCCGACCTACCAGAAAGGCCTTCCGAGGGGTTGTTGTTGAGACCCAGACCGTCCGACCTACCAGAAAGGTGTAAGGTAACTGTTTGGACGTCCGGGAAGTGATACCCAATTTAGACCGAAACCCAGTGGGGGAGGCATCCACAGGGACCGTACCCTCCTTCCCCTACCACCAACCTCTCGGAAGGACTTACGGACCCACATGTTTAACGTGATCGTACTGCGCGTGAACACGGCGGCAGTTTTGGCAGTGGCTGGAATCGAACCCGGGCCTACCGAGTGCAACTCCAGCGCGCTAACCAATGGGCTACTGCGCCCCCTTCCGAGGGGTTGTAACTCTTAAACGACCTTTTACAAGTTGTCGCCTAATGTCGCTAGTGTTTTCGAACCTTCCCTACTGACTGCAGATTACACATAGTGGCATATTCAGTTCTCTAGAAACTTCTGTTTGTGACTGTCCTGATTCCATCATTCTGTTGATTCTACTCTTAAAGAAAATTCAACTTAACGTGTTTGTGCCATAATCAGTTCCTGCTCAATAATAACATTACTTCACACGGGGATTGCAAACATCTGGAATAAGACATGCACGCTACGGTGAATTGTATTTTGGAGTTGCGACATGTGAATCTTATTTGCACACATACAGTCAACCGGTAAAATCTGCACGTGCACAAATATTAGTTTAGGATAGTGGATAATCTACATATATAATTCTGATGTTTTGTGTGTGTTAACCCTTTACTTTGTACATTTTACGAATTATGCTCAACTGTTGGAAATCAGTGTACTATTGAAATACCGTTTAAAATAAAATAAAAGAAAATGGGGAAATTGGATACTTAAAAATGGCACTTTGGGGTAATAGAGAGCTGATAGTCGTCAAATCCAATACCAATGCAAAGTTCAAGAATATACTCAATAAGATTTAAAAACTGTTTTTGGGTAAATTTGTTGCAATCGGGCATTTTGGGAGAGATTGTATGTACAAATCTTGCATTTAAATGACAGGATTTTCTTGCAGTTTACATGCGACCATAAACATTTCTTACAACCATACCATTCAGAAAAGCAACTCTTCTCTTTTAAACTAGCACATTTCGGACATGCCTTCAGTTTTAACGAAAGTTATGCTTGAGTTAACTCCATTTTATCAGATTTTGCTATCTGAAAATGTGAAGATTATTACCCGCAAAATGAGTTCTAAGGATAGCTTTAGTCAAAATTAATATACATATATATATATATATATATATATTAGCCATACTTTTATATTCTCTTGAATTTACATTATAATATATTTTCATCTTTTTACTTTGCAGCTTTAACTGTAGAATATCTCATTTTATTGCCTTTACGCAGTACGGTTTTTATTACTCTCTTTGGCAACAGCAGATCACTTCTTTTCATTTCTTCTTATGGCAACATTGGTCTAGTCATATATTGCATGTCATGGTTGTATTTTTTAGGTGTATTTTAAGGTATTTATATTTCCTTTATTGTTTTCCAATCTTTATGCTTGTCGTTCATATAACACAAGTTTATAGATAAAATCTATCTTGTGTTTCAGAAACAAGCATTTTTGTGTTCATTTCGAAGGGATATATGGACTTGAAAAAGAATTTTTTCGAAATGAACTACTCTTAGGCCTAGAGCTCTTCCACGTGCAAGCTGTTTTGCTTGATATTTTTTGTTCTCCTACTTTCATTCCTCTCCTTTGAAATTTGTTGATTGTCTTTATGACCTGCATTACATATTATAATTTCCTCTTTATGGTCGAATTTCTTTTATTTCATTGTATTTTGTAGGCAAAATTTAAGATAGTGTATTATGAGTTACTACTTACATTCTACCATTGGATTTACAATTTTATATTTATATATATATATATATATATATATATATATATATATATATATATATATATATATATATATAAATAAAAATTGAAAGATTTTAATCGAAAATTACGCATAAACTACTGTATGTACAAAAGAACCCATCACTAGCATATCTGTTACAAATGAGTAACTATAGACCAAGACTAAGGATAAAGATAGAAGGTAACATATCACTACATCACTACAATGGTAAAGGGGGATGAGAAGAATATTAGGATACAAAATTCACAAGTAAAAGTATATAAATATGAATAAAAATAAAAATAAAACACGGCAAAAATGAGAAAAGGCAATAATAATTAGCTCAAGATAAAAGATTAAGACATAGAGAACAATCAATTGAAACTACACAAAAATGGCGGTTACTTCGAAATTGCATTCGCATCAGGATAGCCATACAATTCGAATTAAAACCGATAGAATAGCCAGTTTCTGACAATGGCGATAGTATTTAACTATAGACACCATTGGATATATATATATATATATATATATATATATATATATATATATATATATTATATATATATATATATATATATATATATATTATATATATAATATATATATATATATATATATATATATATATATATATATATATATTATATATATAAATATAAATTAGTAAATCCAATGTTAGAATGCATGTAGTAACTCATAATACACTATTCCAAAATTTTCTACGAAATACAAAGAAATAAAAGAAATTAAAACATAAAGAGGAAATTATGAAGCGTAATGCAGGTCATAAAGACAAAGACAATCAACAAATTTCAAAGATGAGGAATGAAAATAGGAAAACAAAAAAATCAAGCAAAAAAGCCTGCACATGGAAGAGCTTTAGGCTTAAGAGTAGTTCATTTCGAAAAAATTCTCGTCAAGTCCATATATCCCTTCGAAATGAACATAAAAATGCTTGTTTCTGAAACACAAGATAGATTTTATCTATAAACTTGTGTTATATGGACGACAAGCATATAGATTGGAAAAATAAAGGAAACATAAATACCTTAAAATACACTTCATTAGTACAACCACGACGAGCAAAATATGACTAGATCAATGTTGCCATATGCAGAAATGAAAAGATGTGATTTGCTGTTGCCAAAGAGAGTAATAAAAACTGTACTGCGTAAAAGCAATAAAATGAGATATTCAACAGTTAAAGCTTCAAGATAAAAAGATGAAAATATAATTTCAAGAGAATGAAGAAGTACGGCTAAAATAAGATACTAAGGAGAGATTATGAGAATTTTAGGCTAATCGAAACTTATTAACTATACCATTTACTAAATATGCAGGATATTTATACATTTTACTGGTAATTTTGAGGTTATTAATGTGCAAAGCATGAAATTTTTTATCTGATAATCTATGAATTCTAAAAAGTTGATTAAGTATAATATTTCTAAACAATTGAATCGAGTTGCAGGAATTAAAAGGTAATAATTTATTAATTTTAAATTAAAAAAAATCTTTTTTATCATATAAATTAGTAACTATCCCATGAGCAGGTTCTATAATTAGATTTAAATCCAAATAATAAATATTATTACTAATAGTAGTTTCATTAGGTATTAATTCCAAATTATCTGGATAGAAATCTATATCTATGACATAGTTATCAGTAAATACAAGACAAATCAGATCATCTACATATCTGTAAATTTTATAATCTGTTGAAGTAAAGAATTTTTCATATTGCTATAGGTATAAATTAGCTAACATACTGCTACTACAGCCACCTTGTGGAACACCTGAGACTTGTAAGTATAATTTATTACCTTGAAAGATATAATTATTGAAAAGAACAAAATGGAGAAGCTTAGGAAAATTGATAAATTTAGTAAATGAGAATGATTAGTAATATAAGCATTATATAAAGCTAAAATGACATCATATAGATCAGTGATCTTAATATTATTAAATAGATCTTTTTAAAATCAAAAGTTTGAAATCCTATTATTTTACCAAGTGTTTTTAATTTATTTTTTAATTCTTTACTGTTATTTAGAATAATGTAGTTATCACTCGAATCTCGTAAATTAATATTTAGTACATTTAAATAATTTAGTAATAATTTACTAGCAGTAGTAGAGTATGAATTATGCCCACTAGTTACAGTTCTAAATTTAATAGGATTTTTATGAAATTTAGGTATAAGCACAATATATGGAAAAGTCAAAAATTTATTATTAATATCTAAATCACTATACATATTGAGAATTTTCAATTTGATACTATTAACAGAGTGTGAATCAATTTTAAATAGACTATTATTTTTCAAATAATCTAGCAGATATTGAATATAGAATTTTTTACAAATAATAGCATAATTATTAGAGGCTTTATCAACATAAGTTATTACAAAAGATCTATGTAAATTATTAACAGAGTGTTTTATATTATCCATATTATATATAGATCTAGATAAATTAATACTACAAATGGCATTTTTAATAGATCTTAAAATAGTAAATTTCCACATATTAAATGCCTCTAAAGGCTGAGCATATTTAGAAGCTAATCCATAAATAAACTTATCAAGTTTCAGATTGATTGACTTTAAGACTTGTTTAGAATTATTACATGAAGGTAACCTGAATTTAGTGCCAAATGACATTAAAGTTCTTAAAGATTTATCTTTTACAATGGCTAAGTCACCAGTAACTATATGCCCCAAGTGTGGATTTATAAATTCAGCATAATTATCAACACTGCAAATACATTCACCATCTACATTCGTTGAGGAATCTATGTCGACTGAGAGAGATTTTGAAATTGCATTGTAATTAAAAATAGTTCTTCCAATAGGCTTGGTATATGTAAAAGTTTTAGTAACATTCAAATCCTTTACAGGCAATAAATATTGAAAGTGATTAAATAAATTCTTAAAGTTTATGGAATTGTAAATAGGATGCTTAAAAGATATTACACAATAAGAATTAGAACAGTTATTATTATGAAATTGATTCAGTTTTATTTTTAAATATTTTGATCTAGTAATGAGCAAATCATGGAAAATATGATTAAAATGTTCATTTTAACTTTAAGAAAATAGTATAAACTGTGTTTAATTGTTTTTTCCTAACTGCAAATACCCATGATTTAATAAATTTCCATTGAAATGTGTTATTGAATTGTTGATGCATACTTTTAATCTCCGCTTTAAAATCATGTTGGGAGGAGCTTCCTTTACTGCGTTTAAATCTTTTGAGTTTAGCCAATTTACTATTATGTAAAAGAGGATTAAAAAAAAGGTGATTAAAAATAGAATATTTATTATCTCTCTCTCTCTCTCTCTCTCTCTCTCTATATATATATATATATATATATATATATATATATATATATATATATAATAAAAATAGTTTGAAAGTCCTGTGCCGATTATTATTTTTGTTGATTAAAATTAATATTGTCAAAAATGCATTTTACATTAAATTAATTATTTATTAGTATATTAATTATACATGTAATCGGTTCTAACTTACTGCTGTGTACATTGCGTTGGTGGCCGCAAAACCCACCTATTTCTGTGCTTAACGGGATACTAAGTTAACAAACTAAAAATTAAGGTTAATAGTAAAGGAACAAACATTTATTTATCACATACTCAATTTACACCCTTTAGTTTTACAAATTAAATAAATATCACACATAGTGGAATACATCTCAATGGTAGTTCGGGGGGTGTAATGCCAGATGAATTGATATTTGGTTGGAGCACGTGGTGGGATGCATTAATTAGCTTTTCCTTAAAAACACAAATTTAGACAAAGAGGTTATCCTCATATAGTTTAATTGTACGGTACCTGATCTTCTTTCATATAACTTGGGTAACACCGATGCTTTGTCACACTTTACACTTGCAATACCAGATGAACATGAGCTCTCCTTCGAATTCCTATATCAGAGACGCACACACAACTCTTAACTCTGCTACCGTCGCTTCTTCTTGACTAGTCTAACTCCAACAGCCTGCCTTGACCAATTCTGACTCCCACTTCGAGCAACTCTCACTTATATCCCTTTTTCGGTCGGCGGTCCACGTGCTGAAATCTAGAGCTGAGGGCTAATCCGTAGACATGGCGTCGCCGTCTCGGTTGCCGCCAAACGGCTTAACGTGGTATGTAAACATGGGCGTGGTATGTAAGATATGGGGCCACCTGTATATTATCGCCCATCTGCTTAGCGTGGGGATAATCCGCCCGCATTCCTGGTTCCATTATTTTTTAATCCTTCCAAATATTTATTACTTTACATTTCTGGCATTACAAGTCCAATGAAAGAAAAGTGAGAAGCTGCAACTCGAATAACCTAACTTTCTAAAATATCCACAAAATAAAAGTATAAAATAGCAAATCTTCAATCAAATGGAAAAAAATACAAATTGCGAGCCATCAAGTTAAAGAAAATCAACAAATTTCAATTGTATAGAAACGATAATAGAAAAACATAAAAAATCAAGCAATATTGCTAGACACATGGACAAGGGCTGGGCCTTAAAAATGGAATTGTTCACTTCGTCAAAACTCTTATTCGGGTCCAAGTATTCTGACAAAGCAAAAACAAAATATGTATGTTTCTGAATAAATAGATAGATTATATCAATAAACTATTTCTACTTGGACAACATACACAAAGAAGGAAAAATAAAGGAAACATGAATACTTGGAAGCTCCTTTATATATATATATATATATATATATATATATATATATATATTCTCTGTTTGATACTTTTATTTGTAAGACATTTTTTAATGTTGGGTTTTTTTTTTAGTTGAAACTTCTCTCTATTCTTTCAGTGGATTTTCAAACTTTTATTATTTATATATATATATAATAAACATAAAAATAAATAAAAATAGTAATTCTAATTTAAAACATGATGATCAGTGTCATATCCTGATTCAAAAACAATACGGAGGAAAATTAAGTAAGGAGGACATGAAAGGAAATATCTAACAAAAGGAAAACAATGCTACCATATAAATATACCAAAATGATCTTAATTTTAAATTATCGATAATTCACATGAATATATCAACATTCAAGAGCGATACATGCAAATCAAGTTCAAACAACAAAGGATTATCAAAATCTGGAGCCTCAAAATATTAAAATGACAAAAATAAAAATAAGAGAAAGGATGCAATCCGAAAACATGAAATTGGATAGAACCTCTGTAGATCCAGCTTTTCAAGGATCTTTGCATCTACAGAGGTTCCAAATGGGTTTCACTCAAGGATAGAGCCACATGGCCGAAACATCGTCAAAAGAGATATATATATATATATATATATATATATATATAAGCATTTTTGTGTTCATTTCGAAGGGATATATGGACTTGAAGAGAATTTTTTCGAAATGAACTTATCTTAAGCCTAAAGCTCTTCCATGTGCAAGCTTTTTTGCTTGATTTTTTTGTTTTCCTATTTTCATTCCTCATTTTTGAAATTTGTTGATTGTCTTTGTCTTTATGACCTGCATTACGCTTTATTATTTCCTCTTTATGTCTTAATTTCTTTTATTTCTTTGTATTTTGTCGAAAATTTTGGAAAAGTGTATTATGAGTTACTACATACATTCTAACATTGGATTTACTAATTTATATTTATACATATATATATATATATATATATATATATATATATATATATATATATATATATATATATATATATATATATATATATATATACGAGGGTCACACTGAAATTTTTGAGACAGGGACAGACGATATTCGCTTGAAAAAAAAAATTATTGGTTGGATATTTAAATTGGAACTCTTTTATGTCAGCAGACGATAATTTGCGTATAATCCGCGCTTTGTTCGGATTTGTTAATAGTCCGCGTTTTACCCGGATAAAGTCCAAAATTGTTACAATTTGAGCCAATTAAACGTTTTATTTTTTCAGAGTACTACTATCATTAAAAATTTCACAGATGCCTATCGCTTAGATACTCTGCGCTGGCACAGCTAGTAGACGAGTAATTGATTTAACGAACTACGTACTTACGATTAAACTGTAAGATGCTTAATCACCAGTTTCCATCTTAGTGCCATCAAAAAGATCGAATACTGTTGTAAACGAAGTGTGAACCAAATGCGTAAAACAGTAAATTAATTTCTAAAATAATTTTTAAAAGTGCCTCTAAAAATACGTCTCTTTAATAAATATTTGTTTAATTCATCCATCCAATAATTGAAGATTTTAATTTTCTGTGTGAATATGGGATGATACTTGTTCTAATAAAAAAAAAATAATTACCCTATCTGTATTTTTTTATGAATTTTGAAATGAAGCAATGAAATTTGTTTCTACGTACATGATTTTTTTTATCTTTAATTAAGGTTTTATCTTATTTCCTTTTTAAAATCCCTCAGACGCTTATTTAGGGCGTAGTACGCCTGTGTAGCGTGCATGGTGCAAAGGATGAAGGGGTATTTAGCCGCTTATTTAGAACATACTACGCTCGCGTTGAAGCAGCTCTCGACGGCTAATGCAAGAAAACTATTACAATTAAATAGTTTTTAAAAAAAGCATACGGACGGGTCGCCGAAGGTAGCTAGTCTATACGCAAAGCTAGTGGGCGGACTTGTTTAAGAAAGTTAAAGGGCGGAAACCAACTCAATCTATGGCTATCTATTTACAGATTAGAATGTTCATAAAAAATCTTTTGAGTAACATTTTGTATATTGTTTTAAATGATATATGCAACTACATCAAAATATTGAATTTCCATTTTGAGAAAAATATAAGGAAAATTCCACTGTATCCATAGTTCTAAATGAGAAAGATTTATCATGATCTATGTTACGAGCCCGTCCTGAAATAAATGTAAAATCAGATTTATACATTATTTTTAAATTAAATCTTGAGACAATGCCAAATAATTTCAAAAAGCATTCTTATTTACATCAACAGAATACTAAATTTATAATGAGATGCATTCTTTAATCTACTTTACTTTTGTTGAAACAAAAAATTTTATAAATGGAATAAAAGTATAATTCTTGTGCTTTCATAGTCACATCAGCATAAATATTTATTTGAATTGGAAAAAAGTTTGAAAGTGTAAATAAAAATACTCTTTAAATTCACAAAACAGATATAAAACTAAAAAAAAATAAAGGAAGTAAAATTTGATTTGAAGCCAACAGTTTTAATTACGTTATTTCATTTATTCTCGCCATATATTTTTAAAACTCTTTCATAATACTTCTGTTACAGACGTTCATTGTATCTTTATGTTTTGACATGCAATGTCAATTTTTTTAATTAGATGATATATAACTAGATTTTATTTATATTTATTTTCTCCAGTTTCTAATGTTTTCAATAAATGTTCAGATTTTTTATTTAACTCAGCTTTTGTTTTAAACAAAACAATTTGCTTAGCACTCAAATATATTTTTTTCCATGTTGAAAGGATACTTTTATGTTACTATTTTAATTTAAATTTATTTACAGAAAAAATTAATGTTGCACTTATAAAAGTATAACGGTTAAGACATAGTGAAATTAAACCCATTTATAACATATTTGGAATTAACGAAATAAACTAATTTCCTTTTAAGAGGATTATTTTTATTAAATATACTTTTTTTAATGAACATTTGATTCGTAGTATTTAAATCATATTACATATTTAAGTATTATAGTGTTTTTGTTTATATTCTGACTTGTTAAATAATTCTATAATATTTAAATAATTAAAAATATATAGAATTAATCATTTAAATTTTAAAATAAATTGATTCATTTATCATTTTAAAACAATTGCGTTGAAATGTCAACTTCTTTAAAGATTTAGACAAAAACAGAACGTTCTAATATTTAAATATTTTTATTTATGTGACAATAAACTTTAAATTATTAGAAAAAGTTTGTAGCTAAATTACTTATTTGTAAATTAAACATTTAACATTTTAAAATTTAGGTTACTTTAAAACAAGCAAACACATTTCAATATTTTAAATGCCTAAATATTTCAATTTATTTCAAAAATATTTTTAGCAAAAACTGCAAAATTTAGTAAAATGTCTTTATTTAAAACACCGTTAATGACGTACACGTATTTACAAGAGTGCCACAGCGTTTTTAGACGTCATAACGTCCTTCATCAGTGGCAATGTTAATGAAAAATAAAAATGACACACATGAGCTTTTATACACAGCCATTAGGGCTGTGTATAAAAGTTCTTATCTGTCATTTCTCTCTTAATTTTTTAATTCTGAATTTCGAAATTTGAAATTCTGAATATTTGAATATTTTGAATTTTTTTTTTTTTTTTTTTTTTTTTGAAACATGGCAGCATAGAACAAAATTTAAAATCATCATGCTTAAAAGAGTTTATAAAAATAGCCGCGATACAATTTTTTTTTTGTAACGTCGTTCGCCCCTCTCAGGAGAACGTCTTCCCCGCCTGGGGGTGCATCGTCAAGTATGGTATCAATCGAAATATTTTGTCAAACCCTTTAGTAAAAGGTAACACGCTAGAGTTGTATTCATTTGGACCCACAATATCGATTTTTCAAATATTTTCCCGTAAAATTTGAAAAAAAAAAGTTACTAAAAAACGGATGAAAAAGTCGAGTTGAACCGCATTCCAATTAATTTAATCATTATCCAGATTGAAGCTTACTATCCCTGACAGAGCTTACAGTTTTCCTGAATCAAAATAAGTAACTGAGTATAGTGAGCTTCGTGAAATTTGATCTTTATAAAATGCACAATTTTCAAAGAAGCTGAAATGTTTTACATTATATGGCTCAAATAAATTCCTATAATTTATTATCTTTAATGTTCATTATTTAATGTCCCAGGAAAAACTTACCGAGAAAATAAGTCTTTATGTAGTATATTTTTCTTTAATTCATGATTATACAGCAAAACAAATCGATTCGTCGCATGCCCATAAAATCCAGTGCCACTTTTACAGTTGGCTTAATTTTAGAATATTCAACAGGTACTTCAATCACAACGCATATATTTACAATAATTATTATCCTCATAACTGTTAGATTATCATTAACATAAATGACGTGCGAAAAGAAAGGACCGTGCAACATAATTGCAAACAATAAAACATTTTGAAGACGCCACAGTCCATCTGCCGACACGTTTCTCAATCGAGCCATCAAGAAACCACCGCCATACCCCCCTGCACGTTTTCAATGGGATGTCATGTCTTCCACATTACATTTCCACATCGGAAATGAACATTAACAGCTCTAGGGAAGCCCACAAAAATATTATCATTCCCTTGATACATCTCCAAAAACAAAGACTACTCTTTCTCGATGACTTGTTTGCCTCGCACTTGGGGGGTATAATTACCCCCCATTTCCTGTTCTGGACACCATTTGGAAATGGGGGCTAATATTTGCAGCAGAGGTGAGAAAATTTCCCCCCTACTGTTCTTTCCCCCTGATGAACTCAAACAAAAGCCGAATTTTCATTTGCAGTTATGCTTATTTGCTTGATGCCATCGTCTTTCCCACAAGGGTAGGTAGGCCCATCACTTTGACCTGATAGTTTAACACCTGGCCTGGTGTGGAGTAATGAGTGTTGTGAGTGAAAAGTAGGGGTCTATTAGTGGATACAAGTTGAGTTGAGGAGTAGGGGGAGATGCGGAAGGATCCAGATGGGTCTCCTCCGGACGTGAGTTCGTTCGTTTTCCCGTTTTCAACAACAACAAAAAAAAAATTAAAGCTTATCAAAAACAGTATGGATGTACTTATTTATTAAAATTAGTTTTTATCTCTTGTTTGAAGAATATTGCATTGAAAGGAAAACACATATCGATAACGGAATGGTGTCATTCTCTCTAGTTCTCAATTCCAAATCTGTCTGTAGCACGAATTCTTGAAATATTTTGTACTTTTAGTCACCTGCCCTAATCAATTGAGATTTTTAATACCCAAATATGCCGTAGAGTAAGTGCAATTTCAACCCAAGACATGATTGCTATGTCAATAATATAATAAACATTTCTGCACCTGTTCTTCTGTCAATCTGGGCAGCAAAGTCGATTAAATAACGTGCATACGTTTTCTACAGAATAAAGAACCAGCTTCAAAAGATAATTTTTTTCGCTCCATGTATTTTGCTTTTGAAACCCTGTTCTACGAAGACGTTAAGCTTTTTGTACATTATATTTATTATTTTAGTACAGATATGGGCAAACTACGGTCCACGGGAAAAATACGACTTACAAATGTGTTTAATACGGCCTACAAAACAAAACTGGATTTTTATAAATTCGTGGCAAAATCAACATTTCCGAACTTGATAAATCATGCTCCAAAACATAAGACAATGTTTACATCCGCATATTCATACTAACAAGTGTTTTCAACCATCAAGCACAGGGAAAGTGATCTTAGAAACCGACTTACTGATGATGAGCATCTTTCTTCTCTTTTGTGAATCATTTCCTCACAGTTTTGCACAGATTAAGAAAAAAAAATGCCCGAGGCTCAATCAATATTTCACTCAATACACACACCATCATTTAACAACTTCTGAATGAACTTTAAAACACTGTAGTCGATATTTACCAGGTATAAGTTTATCAGGTTTAGTAAGTACAAATCTTCTGAAGCTGGTCCTTTTTTTCTGGATAAAACATAAGCATATTATTTTATCGAACAAGTGCAAAAATGTGTATTCTATTGTGATTCAGCAATCATCTTGTGTTGTGTTGAATTGCACTTACTCTACGGCACGTTTTGGCACTAAAAATTTAAACTGATCCGGGCCTGTTGTTGTTGAGACCCAGACCGTCCGACCTACCAGAAAGATGTAAGGTAACTGTTTGGACGACAGGGAAGTGCCACCCAATTTAGACCGGAACTCAGTAGGGGAGGTATCCACAGGGATCGTACCCTCCTTCCCCTACCACCAACTTCTCGGAAGGACTTACGGACCCACATGTTTAACGTGATCGCACTCCGCATGAACACGGCGGCAGTTGTGGCAGCGGGCAAATCCAGCGCGCAAACCACCGGGCTACCGCGTCCGAAATGTGCCAACAGCACGCGGTGTTCCCAGGTGGTCACCCACTCAAGTACTAACCGCGCCCGATGCTGCTTGACTTCGGTGATCTAACGAGAACCGGTGTTTTCAGCACGGTACGGCCGTTGGCTACATGATCCGGGCCTGTGTCAAAATATTTCTAGAATTCATGCAACAGTTTTAGAATTGAGGACTAGAAGAAATGACACCATTCCGTTATAGACGCTCGCCTTTCTATCAATGTAATATTGTTCAAGCAAGAGATAAAAGTTAATTTTATTAAATACATTCATACTATTTTCGATAAGCTTCAGAATTTTTATTTTTTTGTTGCTGCGAACGGGAATCGAGCGAATCCATCTCCGGAGGAGATCTTCCATAGACCCAAAAGATACTATACAGGGTAATTAAAAACAGATGGGTCAAACTTAAGAGGTAGTAGTACACACCAAACCGAGCCCTTCCGAGAGGTTGGTGGTAGGGGAAGGAGGGTACGGTTCCTGTGGATGCCTCCCCCACTGGGTTCCGGTCTAAATTGGGTGGCACTTCCCGGCCGTCCATACAGTTACCTTACACCTTTCTGGTAGGTCGGACGGTCTGGGTCTCAACAACAACAACACCAAACCGAGCATTTTCTGACATAGTTTATTGGGTCGGAAATGAAACGTAAAGACGTTACGGGGCGCTTATTCGTTGGGAAGCGGTCGTTCCGCAAACTTAAAAGCGTCATTCTGGTTGAAGAAGAAAATCACGCATGCAAATTTCATCTTGGGAAGAAAAAGAACCCTTATGCAAATTTTTGTAACACCGAATGTATGGCCATATTAGTTTGCAGCAGTTATTCGCAGTTCCAACTTTTGAGACGATGGAAGAATTTACAAACGGGGCAAAAGTCGATATAGCCGGATTGGCTGGAGGATGTTCCAACAGATATCCGGCGGCGTATGGGGTTCCAGCACGATGGAGCACCAGCCCATTTAGGTCGAGAGGTAAGGAACTATCTGGACGTCACTTTTCCGGGGCGATGGAATGGGCGAAGGGATCCCATAGATTGGCTCCCCACATTGGCCCAATCTGTCGTGTCTTGACTTCTTTTTGTGGGATTGTCTCAAGAGTCTCATTTATGACATTCCCCTTGAATCTGAAGAGAAACTCCTCGCCAGAATTTCTGCCGCTGCTGTCGAAGTGCGCGACATATCTGATCTGTTCTAGCGAGTTCACCAATCCTTCCATCACCGCTGTGACACATGCATTCAGGTTGGCGGTCAGTCTTTTGAGCCATTAGTGTAATTATTGTTTATTAAATGTCATTTTATAACTTAAGTATCCTTGTATTTTCGCCTCATCTCATCGGTTTCACCATTAAGCGCCCACTGGCACCTTTGCGTTTCATTTCCAACCCGGTAAACTGTGACGAAAACTGCTTGGTTTGGTATGTACTACCAATTCGTAAAGTTTGGAGCATCTGTTTTTAATCACCCTGTATATGTTTATGAATCCTCCCACATCTTCCCCTACTCCTTAACTACTTGTATCCACTAATAGACTCCACCTTTTACTTTAAAACACACTCATTACTCCACACCAAGACAAGTGTTAAACTAAACTTAAAATCAACGACACAATATCATAAATAAAAGGTCATTTAATAAAATCATCCTACAAGACGTAGATAGTTTTAAAAATCCAGAGCGCTTTCGGGCATTACTATACCCTTCATCAGTGGCTATACGAAACAGTAAACGCGGAATGCTTATATGTAGACCAGATCAGCAGACAAATTTACATAAATAAACACAAAATAATTGTAGTACAAGCAGGCTATTAAAATTAATCAATTACAAATTACAAAATACCAATTTAGGGGTTATACCCAAGAGATTTAATTTAAACAAGTGGTAAATATTTTTTACAAAGAAAAGACACAATTAAAAAAAGCAGCCAAGCACAATTACAATAAAATGGTGTCACAGATAACTGTGAAGAGGTTTGACATGCATAGAGCCGAGAACGAGTCGCCAGACGTAACTTAAAATTTGAACAGGATCAAAATTACAAATGGAATCACGGTAGATATAAATAAACAAGGATTCATAAAGAAGGATATTACGTGGGTTATTACAACGAATTAAAAGGAAGGTTTTTTCAAAGACGGGCTGAAAGTTATGTTTAACAACACATTGGGCAAGAGCCATAGAAAGACCAATCCTGGCGTCACGAGCGTGTTCCGCTAACCGGATACCAACAGTACGTTTAGTACTACCGATGTAAAAATTTATAGTCATTATCAGGAGTTAACAGGTATACAACGTACACCCCGGCATGGCTTTCAGAGTTATCAACATCCCCTAACTTATCGGTGCGAATATGATTGAATAAGGTAGTAATATTAGAGTGAGCGGGTTTGAAACCAAATTCGTGGCAATATTGAATAAGGGGACGAAAAATTTTAGGATGATAAGGAAAACTGAATTTATACGGCAGACGTTCACTAACAGCAACAAGATTAGTATCAGGTTGAGAGAATTTACGGCGGACATGCGCAAAAATCTCATAAATATACTCAAAGGAATAAGCTGCCTCGTGGCCAAGATTAAGGATAAAGTTAATTTCATTATTTAAAGCCGAAATAGAAGAGCAAATGTTAAATGCACGATTAAAATAAGCATTAAAAGAAGCTTTTTTTAGAGGATATAGGAAGAGAAGAATTAGCAGGGATCTTCATCCTATATCCTCTAAAAAAGTTTCCCTGAAATCTAGTTTTCCTTATCATCCTAAGATTTTCTGTCTCCTTATTCAATATTGCCATGAATTTGGTTTCAAACCCGCTCACTCTAATATTACTACCTTATTCAATAATATTCGCACCGATAAGTTAGGGGATATTGATAACTTTGAAAGCCATGCCGGGGTGTCCGTTGTACCCCTGTTAACTCCTGATAATGACTATACATTTTTGCATCGGTAAAACGTACTGTTGGTATCCGGTTAGCGGAACACGCTAACGTCAGGAATGGTAAACTTTCTATGGCTCTTGCCTAATGTGTTGTTAAAGATAACTTTCAGCCCGTCTTTGAAAAAACCTTCCTTTTAATTCGTTGTAATAACCCACGTAATATCCTTCTTTATGAATCCTTGTTTATTTATATCTACCGTGATTCCATTTGTAATTTTGATCCTGTTCAAATTTTTAAGTTACGTCTGGCGACTCGTTCTCGACTCTGTGCATGTCAAACCTTTTCACAGTTATCTGTGATATCATTTTATTGTAATTGTACTTGACTGCTTTTTTGAATTATGTCTTTTCTTTGTAAAAAATATTTACCGTTTGTTTAAATTAAATCTCTTGGTTATAACCCCTAAATTTGTATTTGTAATTGATTAATTTCAATAGCCTGTTTATATGTACTACCATTATTTTGTGTTTATTTATGCAAATTTGTCTGCTGATCTGGTCTACATATAAGCATTCCGCGTTTACTTTTTTGTATAGCCACTGATGAAAGGTATAGTAATGCCCGAAAGCGCTCTGGACTTTTAAAGCTGTAGGATTTTTTAAGTCTTGTAGGATGATTTTATTAAATGACCTTTTATCTATGATATTGTGTCGTTGATTTTGTAACTGAATTTAGAATAGACGTGATATCACCTTTATTATAATAACTTAAAGTTATAATGCAAAGCTTTAATTTCTTTTTTTTAAATCTATATGATTATTTTTAATTTTACCTTTACCGCGATTATAGATCGTTTAGAATAAGATTGTATAATTTCGTACACAATAATTTTCGACGTTAGCAAAAGCATCATTATCTAAAGAAAGAGATTGAGATATATATCGTTATAATTAAATACGAGTTTTCCCTCATCGTTTGTTACATTTAAATGTCTTTAAAACGTTTAAACATTTAATTGGCAATAAATTATTATAATTATTATAGAAATCATTAAAATCATTATTATAAGATTTAAAGATTTAATACAATAAGAGCTAGAAGAACGATTTTTATTATGATATCTATTAAGGGATATGATATCTATTAAGGATAAGTTTAAATGAATAGCTCTCGCAATAACTAAATCATAAAGAAATATTAAAATGATCATTTGATATATATATATATATATATACTTTTATTTGTAAGGCATTTTTTAATGTTGGGGTTTTTGAGTTGAAACTTCTCTCTATTCTATCATTGGATTTTATAACTTTTTTTATTATATATATATTTTGATTTCGAACTTTTGATTTTAAAGATCTTTTTAATAATATTAAGATATCTGATCTATATGATGTAATTTTAGCTCTATATAATGCTTATATTACACCTCTTTCAAATCAAATTAAATTTATAAATTTTCCTAAACTTCTTCACTTTGTTATTTTCAATAATTATATTTTTCAAGGAAATAAATTATACTTACAAGTCTCAGGAGTTCCACAGGGTGGCTGCAGTAGCAGTATGCTAGCTAATTTATACCTTTATCATTATGAAAAGTCATTTACTTCAATAGATTATACTTTTTACAGATATGTTGATGATCTGATTTGCTTAGTACATACAGAAAATTATCTCATAGATATAGATTACTATCCTGACAATTTGGAATTAATTCCTAATGAAGCTACTATTAGTAAAAATGTTAATTTTTTGGATTTAAATCGTTTTATTAATCCTTCTAATAGAATTGTTACAAATTTATATGATAAAAAAGACTTTTATAATTTTAATATTAATAAAATCTTACCTTTTAATTCCTGTAACTCGATTCAATTGTTTAGAAACATTATACTCAATCAGCTTTTTAGAATTTATAGATTATCTGATAAAAAATTTCATGCTATGCATATCAAAAATCTCAAAATTACTAGTAATTTATATAAATATCCCTCTTATTTAGTAAATAGTATTGTTAAAAAATTTAAAATAGCTGGATTTTTATAATTCTTTTCATAGTATCATATAATTCTATTCATAGTATCTTATATTAGCCAGGCATCTCCATTCTCTAGTATTTTTTTTTTTTTTTTTTCTACATTCACTTCCCACTTCAGCATTACTATTATCTGCCCCTCTTTTTAGTAGCTCTTTTTGTATATTAATACTTTTTCTTAACATTTCGCTTCACAGTTTTTCAATTCTTATGAATGGCAACAGTAAATGGTTTTTATTTTTTCTTTACGAATGGCAACACTGGTCTCTTCTATCAGTGTTCCCTGTATTGAATCGATTGTACATACGCTGTGCTTTTTCCAGGTATTCATTTTTTCTTTTTTATTCCTTCTTTATGTATGTCGTCCAAGTTGAAATAGTTTATAGATTTAATCTATCTATTTCTTCAGAAACATACATTTTTGTGTTTGCTTCTACAAAAAACTTGGACATGATTAGATTTTTGTATAGGTTAACAATTCATGATTTAGGCTTAGAGCCTCGTCCACGTGTAATGCGTTTGTGCTTGATTTCGTTTGTTATACTTATTTCGATTCCATACCTTTGTATTATATATTTTTCATTGACTTGTTGATTCGATATTTATTTTATTTATTTTTTTCCATTTGCTTGAGGATTAGTTGATTTTTACTTTTGTTTTGTAAGCCAGTTAGATAGTTGAATTTAGTTTAAGTTTTTCTTTTTTTGTTTCCATACCTTTTAATTTGGTTGATTTTCTGTAACTTGATAGCTTGTGTTTTGTATTTTTTATCCATTTGATTGATGATTTGCTGTATTATATTTTATTCTGTGGGTGTTTTTAAAAAGTTAGGTTTATCGTGTTACATCTTATTTTTCGTTCATTGGATTTTCAAACTTCTATTATATATATATATGTATATATATATATATATATATATATATATATATATCAACATTATATTCAGTCACCATCGAGCCATAGCTTTGGAATGGAAACGCACTGTTTAGGAGAATAGAAAATAAACACCATGCAGTTTCGCTTAGGGAGAGGACTTCTAATAATAAAACTCCCTGGAAGTATTGAAAAATCATTTTATCTTGCAAGTTGATCTCGATCATATCCTTACAGTGATTTAGTACCATGTTCTTTAACACGTCGGTATTGCAAAATTGAAATCTACCTTTAGCCAACACACGAACAGTCGAACACAACATCGAAGCGAAAGCACGTTTCTCTGAGTCTAGCCCTACCCTTGTCATTGCTCCGTACAGAACCCTGTTATTAGTGGAGACGGATGGACCTCAAGATAGTCTTGTTGAATGACCTATCGGCTGATTTAATTACTCAGCATTGAGAGATTTTGAATAGCACCAACGATCTGCAGGGACAGTAGTTTTATTTGTCGGTTGTTTAAGAGGAAAAGATTTGCTTTTGAATGGTAATTTATTAGTTTTGTGTGAATAAAAGAATGCATGATGAACTCGGATAATTTTGCATGCCACCTAAGCCGGGTAAGAAGTATTGGTAGTATTGCGTCTTTCATCTCTAATGAGCAAAGTAGCTGCATAGCCCGTCAAATGACGAACAGGAGGGGGGGGGGGGGGGAGGATAAAAAGTGATCCAAAAAGTTGTATAGAATATAAAAGCGAAAAGGTGCTGAACTGAACATTCATCATACCCGGTGGATCACAGTTTCGCGGTCATTACCGCTTCTCAGCACGATGCAAGCGATGAGGTGATCAGTGAACACAAAATTCTTAATTGCAAGACTTTTAGAATTTTTCTGGTAGCAGTATTGAAACTTTGAGTTTAGTAATAATAGAGAGGCGTTTATAGCCATTATCCATCGTTGCAAAATAGTAAGCGCTCAAAGCGACTACTGAACTGCAAAAGGGCATTGCGTAGCAAGAAAATGTTTAACTGATCATCCATCACAACTCGTGGACCACGGATCGTAGTCATTTCCGCTCGTCAGCATGCTCAAAACTCGCTTCAGTAGCACAATGGATAGACAAAATGGAACTTTACAAAAACACGAATTCTTTTAAGCACGAGTTGCATTAGCCCTAGAACACTTTTACTTTGTTGGTTAGGTATAGTGAATAACGCCGAAATCGGAATTTTCCCCGAATCCTGTGATTCATGGCAGATGTCTCAATTAACTCAAAGTTACGAAGAATAAAATGCTGTCATATATTTAAAAGAGAAGATAAAAATGAGGAAGTTATGCTCATCAGAAGTTGCGGGGCGCGGTAGCCCAGTGATTAGCGAGCGGGAATTGCACTCGGTAGGCCCGGGTTCAATTCCCGTCACTGCCAAAATTGCCGCCGTGTTCAAGCGGAGTACGATCACGTTAACCATGTGGGTCCGTAAGTTCTTCCGAGAGGTTGGTGGTAGGGGAAGGAGGGTAAGGTCCCTGTGGATGCCTCCCCCACTGGGTTCCGGTCTAAATTGGATGGCACTTCTTGGTCGTCCAAACAGATACCTTACACCTTTCTGGTAGGTCAGCCGATCTGGGTCTCAACAACACCAGAAGTTGCGCTTTAATATAAAATCTAATCTTTGAGAATGTAGCATTCACTTCAACCATAATTAAAAAATGAAAATTTTCAGTTGTCAGCCGCTCAATGGATAGCATCAGTGGCATATCTAGAAATTTTTTACAGGGGATGCAAAATATATTAAACTATATAACTAATTATTAACAATTATGTTATTCATGGTGAATAATACTCAATAGTGATTATATATATTGTAATTATTATATGCATAATTTAATTGAAAATAATTAATAAATAGATCATGGTATAAATATGTTTTGGTAGAATTCTGAAGCGGATTCCGTTAAATAACTTTTAGAGAATAACACGTAACTAAGCACACACTAATAAACAACGCAACATACAGCTATTTTGAGGATATGTTGAACTTTCTACAATGCAAAACAAACCAATAAACTTAAAAGAAGAAAGGAGTTGAAAAGAAAGATATTTAGTGTATCCCAACGTATCCAACGGGGTGTTTACTAATGTGTGTTACTTTGTTCAAGTTTTTCCTTATCCTCTGGAAAAAATGGTTTTATTTATTAACTTCCGCTTTTATTTAAAAGTTTTCAGTTTTAATATATTTCGTAACACTGAGGAAACGAAATGAATATACAGATTAAGCACATTAATTTCATTTTACTCAAACATGTGAAATGGTTGTCAATTAATTGATGAGTTAAAGAATGCTGTCAAGATGATACAACTGTTCGAACCTCAGAAAATTAATGAAGGAGAAGTATCTTGCGCCTCCCGAGAAGAAACACAATCGAAATTTTTTCTTAATTAAAATTAATTTAGTTATTAAATGTTGAAGCACCCTATTGATCCATTTCATCTTATTATTTTGAATATATATCGTATACCGTGCTTGGAAATATATTGGAACATGTTATCTTCCATCACTGATGCTACAATTTGAAGGTTTTCGTCAATATCCACCCAAGTTTCGAATTCTTCATTATTCAAGTTGAGCAAGTTTGAACTTTTTTATTTTCCACTATTTCATCATTTACCTCCTCTTTTCAAAACTAAGCATGTCTAAAACAGTTCTTAATTGTCGTTTCTGAAATTTGGTTCTGTGACATATTCAGCAAATGTAGAGCGTCAAGGAGGTTCGTTTCCCTTGCTAACTCATTTGCATCTTCTTTAAGTTCTTTCATATTATCAAGGATTCTAGTTCTCCTTTTATGGCGATAATATGCCGTAACCGCTTAAATAATATATAAGGGATTGTCTGTGATACCACATGGTTTAGTAACGACAGACGATAAATCACTTGTTGCAGAGGAAAATATATGTTTCATTGTATGGCCTATCTGGGATATGTTGATCACATTAAGCGAAAGCTGATTACAATAACTGATAATCGTATATAACTTGTATACAACCAGACAAGACTTCGGCAATCTAATTACAATAAGCTGCGCCTACTGAAATGGCTATTTGTGTAACGCTAAAAATCTAGCACCGCTTAATAACGAGGCGATTGTAGGGAGAGGATGCATTATAAGCCTTGGGCATATAACGCGTCTACGCATGGGTCCAAAGCATGGTTAGGCGCTTATTTAGGACAAATTATGCCCCCTTAGCATCACGTGTGCTTATGCAGTTTTTATTTTTGTACTTTTGTTTTTACTTTTTGTTATAAGCGAGAGCATTGTTAAAGTTTTTTTAGTTTCCTAGAATTCAGAGTTCCGATGTAATTTTAATCAGATGCTTCCATCTTCTCCATTTCACTTTCAAACTAAAACCCAAATACACTAATTTTCTACTCAAATTTATCAAAATCAACAGAATCAAACTCTTTCGAAAAATCAGCATAAATTACACCAAGTTGACCATTATGATCCAGTGCAGAAAAAATCTCATTATTAAGTATCAATAAATTGGTGACAGCATAGCGTTTTTGCAATAAACCTGTTGTTCAACTGAAACACATTTTTGTACATCAGCATAAATGTTTCTATACATTATATTCTCAACATTTAAAAAAAAGAAAACGAATAAAATTGAAACAGGTTAGTAATATCATTTCTAGTACTCAGCTTGAAAATACTATAAATTCTAGATTTTCTCCAAAGATAAGAGAAAATAATTTCTTCTAATAGAGTTATTATGAAGAATCAAAAGGGAATAAATGATAATATCAATGCAGCCTTTAACAGTATATGCAGGAATTCATCAAACCCAATAGATTTAGAACATTTCAAAAGCTTAATTTCTTTTACAATATCAGAAGTAATTATCGATATAACAGAAACATTACAAATCTAATTTAATTTTGTAAAGTCGTTCAAATTATTGAAGTCCATATAAAAGCTGTCAATATAAACATACTTTAAATAACTTGAGATGGTTTTAACAATATCCCCTTAGCATTAACCATCATTACCGTCGTAAACAATTCGACCTTGAAAAGTAACATTTTGTCTTTTTGATTTGTAAAACTTCCAAAATGTTTGGTATATATCCCTAGATTTTTGATGCACAAGCAACATCGTTAGGTTTTTACAGCGCATGCGTATTTAGATTTGGAGCGAGTGAAAATTCTTTCAGCCACATGAGCGTGGAAGGTCATTTAGCGTTAGCGCATGAACGTTCTTATAGCTCATATGTATTGAGATTCTTGGAAAGCGTGGACATTCTTACAGGGCATGCGCGTAAAGTGGCTCACAGCTGATGTGTGTTGAGAATACAGCTTCGCTTGGAACGCGTAAAAGTTCTTACAGCACATGCGCGTGGAAACTTACAGTTCATGCGCGTGAAAGATCTTAGAGTGCTTGCGCATTGGCATTATTGGATCGTATTGTAGACCCAGACCGTCTGACTCATCCGAAGACATACAGCATCCATTTGGACGGCCGTCTATTGGAGCGTGTTGTTGTTGAGGCCCAGACCTTCCGACCTACCAGAAAGGTGTAAGGTAACTGTTTGGACGGCCGGGAAGTGCCACCCAATTTAGACCGGAACCCAGTGGGGGAGGCATCCACTGGGACCGTACCCTCCTTCCCCTACCACCAACCTCTCGGAAGGTTGGTGGTAGGGGAAGGAGGTCTATTGGTGCGTGTGAAAGTTTTTACAGAGCATGCTTGTGGAAACTCTTATAGCGTATGCGGGTTGAAATTTTTGAGGCCGCGTCACAGTTTTAATAGAGCATGAGTTTTGAAATTTTGGGTGCAGGTGATAATTCTTGCCACGCATGCAAGTGGATGCTTTTAGAGCGCATGCGCGTCGAGATTCTTGGAATATATGAAAGTTCTCATAGTGATTGCGTGAGGAAGCTCTTACAGTGCATGGCCGTTGAGGACTGGATAGCACACTCACTTGGCAGGTCTTACAACTCTTGCGCGTTGATACTTTAAGCACGTAAAAGTTGTCACCATGGAGTTATAGAAAAAGAGATAAAACTCCTATGGATGAAATGCTTGAAAATGGCATGATGCTTTGAGAATTATATCTAGGTGTGATTATTGTTAGTTGACACAACAGTAAGCCGTTGGTTGTATTTAGTATATGTTGTTTTTGATTATTTTTCAATTAAAGATTCTCTAATTATGAGTATAATTGACCAGTATTTTTCATAGTTATAAGATAGAGTATACAGAATATACGTCGATAAAAATAACTTGAATGCGTAGGAATATTCTTTGTTTCAGTTCTACTTTGCATTGCACTAATAATTTATTATTATAAAATTGACAGTTTAAATAAATATTTTATACCTTTCACCATAGAAGTACACACAATGCAGGGCTACTTATCTTACCCCAGCGCTACCTGAATTATTGTCTCAATCGATATTGGCGTTTAATATGAAGTTTCAACTCCTTTTACCTCCACGATTCTTACAGTGCTTACGCATGAAAGCTCTTACAGCACATTCGCGCTGACAATAGAACAGCGAATGCGCATGAAGAATTGGAGCTCGTTGAGGATTCAACATCAGCACTTGCGCATGAAGACGGCCCTTGGAGCACGTGGGTTTTTATCATCTAATTATTTAAAGTTCGATGTTTTTTACAGCGCATGAGTGTGGAGGGTTTGCTCCTGAACGGGATCGTATAAATATTGCACTTACGCCTCCATTGTAGTAAGTTCGCCGATAATTTGTTTAAATCTGAACCGATTTTCTTACAATCTGACTGTGTAGTAATGGTGAATGTTTTACAAGTCCAGTTCGTTCTTGAACGTGATCGGATAGAAATAGAGCGTAATGGGTTCCACTCCTTACTGATCTATAATTGTTTATCGATAACTCATCTGAATCTTAACTAAATTTTCTGCAATTTAGTTACATGGTATACAGATTAATGAATGCTGTCAAATAATTATTGCGCGTAATGTGTTGCTTCTATTGGTGTGTGCATTGTTCAACCATAACTTATAAAGCTTAAACGACTTTTGATGTGACACATCTTAGGGTGTGGGAGTACAGAGTACATCATAAAAAGAAATGTGACGAATATGAAACGGAAGTATGTAGTGCAAGCGCAACCATATTGTTACAAATACCTAACATAGGAAACCATTATTATAATTTGGAAGTCAGGATCGTGTGACCTCAGTGATAAATTCGGTATAATTTTTGCGACGAATTTGGCGATGCGACTTTTGGCGAGTTCTGGAAACTTTTCAAATTTTGTAAATTGGTTAAGAACTTTATGAGTTGCGTGTTTTTTACAAAATTTACTGAAGAAAAATAAGTTAGTATTCGTCCCATTTCTGCTAAATGTAGAATTTCCAGATTAATACGAAGGAAATTTTTGAATTGCAGAATTATTTTTCTCAATTTTATGAAAAAATGTTTTTTTAAGCGAATTGTTATATCCCTCGCTTCATTTTGAGTCATACCAATATTTAGTTCTAGTAATTTAAAAGTTAAAAGGGCGTACATTTTTACCCTCCCATTTTTGCGATTGACTATGCGGGACATAAGTTTTCTTAGTCTTAAAAAGCGCATTCTCGTAAAAAAAAATCGATATTTCACATAACAATACAAAGATATACTTTACATAACAAAAATTCCCAGTGAAATATATCAGCTTTCTGTAAAATAGAACTTTACTCTATACGCGGATTTGTTTGGTTTTAAAACAATTTTTTTACACTGTCATTTTTATAACACAACTAGCAGCATACCCGTTCTTCGTACGGAGTATATAATTCGGATAAAGAAACTTAAAATACACAATCATGTGCAAATTCCTAAAGTATACTAAATGATAATTTTTGCTTACTAATGATAATTACTTGATTCCAATATATGCCAATATATGTCAAAATATATGCCAATATAACTGTACTACTTATATTCTCCTACATTCGAAGATATACCCGTGCATTTATAGAAGATTACCCGTACAACGTACAATATATATGAGTTTCAACAATTTTTACTGCAATAAAACAATGGCATAATAACTTGAAAATACCAATAATCTCTGAATCAATAATCCCCGAAACTATCAATAATAATAATGTTTAAACCTGAAGACCGTACCTGATATTATCCAACCAAAAGTGCAATGGCAATGAAATTTATTTTATATACATATCTTCATTATTCAAATCGGAAAAAAATTAATAAAAATCGTCTGCCGCATAAACACATTGAATTTAAATCCGTTGCTAAGCGACATGATATCTCTATGGAAGATTTGACGACATTTTCGTCAATTTAGCAACATTTTAGAAAATCGCCAAATTTTCGCCAAGTGGAGCTGTAGAACTGACAGTCCCACTTAGCGACAAATTGACGAAACATCATCATGATACTATCCAATAACAAAACACAATAAATTTCATTTATTTAGCGCAATTTTATCAATTTCAAGATATTTTTATGGATTTACAAACATTTTTATCAATTTGGTGACAGTATTAAAATTCGCTAAATGTGTTACTAAGTAGGACGGTTGAACTGACAGACAAATGCTAACGAAACATCATTTCAGCGCTCTCTTCTAACAAAACAAAATGAATTTCATCGATTTGCGTCGTTTTTATCAATTTGGCGACATTTCAGTCAAATGCTAACGAAACATCATTGAAAACGAAATTGGCAAACGTTTAAGGGATTAACCAAGTTAGCTATATCCCGCCAAATTCGTAGCTCTGAATTTGCAGTTCTGAATAAAATATCGTGATTCCGTTTATATATACTAAATGCAAACACTAAAATTGTATTAGAATATATACCCGTTCTACTTTTTTTTTGTTTCAACAATCGGCTGAATGAATTTATTGGCTAAACACAATATATGAGTTTATTAGCTAAACACAATATATAAGCTTGGCCAAACTAACCAACACTCTTTTCCAAAATAAATAAAAGTGATGTACGCAATCCGCAATTAATATAATTAAAAGAAAAATCAAACCGTTCATATATAAGACAGGATATTTTTATATCCGTGTATTTATTATTCAAATCGAAAAACTAATAATAAACATTAACAAACACATTTAATTTAATTGCGTTGCCGAGCAACATGATATATCCTCATACAATTCTAAAAATTAATTAACCATTTTGATTTTTTAATACTTTTCACCGGTAAGTAAAAGCCTGTGAAAAATAAACCATGGAAAATTTTCCATTTAAATTCATGTTTTCAAACAATTCATGATTTCAGAAAGTGACTATTTTACGCAAAAATCTGCCACCAAACTCAGAGATAAATTTTTAATTTATTTTCACGTTTTAAACAAATAGCTTTCAACCTTTTCGTTTGGAGGAACCAGGGAGTTTGAGAATAGAACTACTAGAAAAAATTTCGTTTTTCATTAATATCTCGACAACCCCTGGTCTTAGAAACTCGAAACTTGGAATAAATTTAAGGGGGGCTATTTCAAGGCTACTCACAAAATTTCATTAAATTCGGTTCAGCCGTTCTCCCATGATGATGAGACAAACGAAAGTTTCGTTTTTCACTAATATCTCGAGAATCACTGATCGTAGAAACTCGAGACATGAACTAAATTTTAAGTGGGACTATTTCAAGGCCACCCACAAAATCTCATCGAATTCGGTTCAGCCGTTCTCCCGTGATGATGGGACAGACAGGCAGATTTTCAATTTTATGTATATAGATTAGTAAATACTTCCTTAAAGAAAGCAGACATATACAAATTACGTGACAACAATTGTTTCGAGGTAGTTTTGATCCTCTTCATCAGGTCAAAACAGTGCCAAGAAAAGAGCGTCAAAACAGTACTTAACAAATGCCAAGCAAAACCAGCTTGGCGCTTCTTGCCGAAACAGCTCTTACTTGGTTCTTGCCAGGACAGTTCTTGTTTCTTGCCAAAACAGTTTTTGCTTGGCGTTCGTTAAGTAAAGACATTCCCGCTTCTACTCAAATTGGATGCTTGTGGATGCCGCGCAAACTGGGTCCCGGTTTAAATTAGGTGGCACTTCCCGGCCGTCTAAACAGATACCTTACACTTTCGGGTAAGTCTGGGTCTAAGAACAAGTAAAGTCACTGTTTTGACCTGATGAAAAGGTATTGAAAGTCCTTCGAAACAGTCGTTGTCATATAATTTGCATATGTCTACTTTCTTTAAGGAAGCACTTATTGTGTTATTCTCACAAGCAACAGTTTTATACTTTGTGTTCATTTTTATAGCCTGAATCCTACATCGTGATTGGAATTTTCAACTCTTTTGATGTGTGAAATCTTTTTTTTTTTTTCCCTCTCACTTTTAAGCGTCATCCTAAAACAGAGAGAGAGTCTATTGTTGCAAGCCAAGCGAGACGGCAGATTTCGCAGTTCCCGTCAGCTTTATCTACAGTGGTAAAAAGAACTTAACGCCATAAAATTAAAATAATGTTTTGTTTTAAAACTTTTTATAACATGGTATCTTGTCTGGGATATATTTTCAAACTTCGAAAGTGTGTAACATTGCGCGCAGGAGAAAATGGATAGCCGTTACGGTCCGCGTAAGCCGTACGGTTGCGCGCTCTTGTACTTAAAACGTACTTATTAAGAGTTAATTATGTTTTCGTGGACAACGTTATACGGTGTTTGAGTCTTTTCGTTGAAGAAATTGAAAGCAAAATGGTGTGCTCTGTGCTTATTCTCAGCATCCTGCATTGCTGTTAAAAGGAAGTTTAAAATTTTGCAAAACCCACTTCGAATGCAGGAAAACCATCTCAGTAGCTCAATGGGTAGAGAGTCATACGTTAAATAATACATCAAATACAAATAATACACTGAAAAATAATAATATAAAAAATCTTAAATTCGAATAATTTGCTTTCTAGTCATATCAAATACTGAATATGTTATCTAAGTTCTGGTATTTTACATAATGAAACATGAAGTTTCATAGCGGGTCAAACTTTAGTTCTTATACAAATATCTTTCAATACAAATATCTTTCCAAAAGCATTCAAAGTGGGTTCAGGAAGTCTTAGAACATGCTTATCCGTCAACACGCTGGATTCGAACATTCTCAGGAAAATATGGAGATGATGCTGAACGAATGAAAAAACGGATAATGAGCTGAGCTTAAGTTTTAGCCCATGGGCTTACTAACAAAAATTTCATTAACATCAGCGGTGGATCCAATCCGATGGTGTCGAAATGGTTTTGCCTAAATAGCATCTTGTAAAACACCGAAACCAGAAGCACTTTTTCAAATTAGCAGAAAATGATAAAATATTGAAATTTGAACCACATTTTCAAAATATATAGTTAAAAGTATTAAAATATCGAAATTTGGTCCACTTTTTCAAAATAGTTCAAAATATTAACATGTCAACCACCTTTTCGAAATTGTTCAAAATATTAAAATATCGAAATTAATACCACATTTTCAAAATAGCTCAAAATATTGAAATTGTAACCACTATATTTTGATAACTAAGAATCTGATCCAAAAACCAAATACATCCTCTTAGGGCTTTACGAGGGCTACAAATTACTTTATTACTATTCATAGATTTAGCTATCACCTTTTTACTTTCCTTATATACATAATGTATAAGGAAAGTATTGTGACGGGGTCGAAAATTCGAATTCGAGTTTTCGACGGGAGAGCACGTTTCAAGCATCCCTGATCACGAATCAAACATTTTGAGGTGATGTCTGTGTGTGTGTGTGTGTGTGTGAAAGTATGTGTGTGTGTGTGTGTGTCAGTGAGTCTGTGGAGACGATAACTGACGAACGAATGGACCGATTCGAACCAAATTTGGTACAAAAATCACAATCCGTAAACACTGGAAGCCTATTGTTTTTATACGGAATCGAATGTTCAGAACCCCCCTAAATTTTCGAATGAAATTTTGAAAAAATCGTCAAAAAATCAAAACCGCTAATAAAGTTACGCAAATAGACATTTCTTACGTAATTTTTCATTAGAAAACGATTGGCATAAATTTTAGAACGCTAACATGAACCGTTCTCGAGATATTGCACATTTTTCAAAAAAATTATGAGAAAATCACATAAAAAAAAAAATTCCTATTGAGAAACATGTTCACTTTTCATATGTAATACCATGCGATAAATTGGGTGACATCATTCTCGTGGATCTAGCTCGTTCCATTCATGAAAAAAGATACTTTGAGTAATACTTTTGCATTGAAAGCCAATTTACCTGCTGTTAGAATAACTTACTGCTTTGTCCATAATGCTTGGCGAGATTTTGGCGACGAAATTGGCGGAATGTCGCCAACTTGGCGATTTTTTGAAATGTTGCCAAATTAACGAAAATCTCGCCAAATGGATAAAAATGACGCTAAATCAATGAAAATGACGACTAATTGTAGAAAATTCAATATCTAATATGTTATATAATATATAAATATATAATAATAGTTATATAATATATGTCGAAAATTCAATATCTAATAAGTTATATATATATATATATATAACTTATTTCTTCGTCCATAACGCTTGGCGAGATTTTGGCGACGAAATTGGCGGAATGTCGCCAACTTGGCGACTTTTTGAAATGTTGCCAAATTAACGAAAATCTCGCCAAATGGATAAAAATGACGATAAATCAATGAAAATGACGACTAATTGTCGAAAATTCAATATCTTGGAAAGGATATTAGTATCTACTAGAAGAAAAACCTATTTATTTTACTGTAAAAGTAGTAAATTCATTTCATTATATAAGGAAAGTCATGTGTTGCCCACATCAGATTTTTTTTAATATAAGCAATAAAAACTTTAAAAACTGAAATTTTTCAATCTTCTTCAACTTGACACGACGATTGCTCGAAAATTAAGAGAGCTTTGTAAAAATAAATTATTGATCTGGAAAACTGGATTTCCTACAGAACGTTATTGCTACTTACTATTTATATCTATATTTTTTTAGTTAAGAAGATATTTCGAGTGAAAATGAACAAAATGAAGCAAAAACTCGCTCAGCGAAAAACAAAAATTATTTTGAAAGAGAGATTAAGAAAACCAAAATATGGAGATTGCTTTTGAATATTTATAAATGGTACTCTTTTTTCCAACAAAACAATTATAAATTATTTCCCTTTTTACTTTCTCATACGAACTATTGAGTAACTACTGTTTTCAAGAAAATTTTGATACTAATTAATATGTTTTAAGACCTCCTGAACACATTTTGACTATTTTTAGAGTGATATCCCTCTGTCTGTGGGCGATGCTTTGTGTACACAACAGCTGCTACAAATATTAATAGATTTTTACAAAACTTTATATTCGGCTTTGCGATCGAAAAATCTAGAACTAATAATTTCTTGAAATTCGAGTGAAGACTTTCGAAATTTTATATTTACTTAACATGACAACATAGGACAAAATTCGACATAATCAGGCATAAAAGGGTTTATTTATGTCTCCATGATCACTAAATAGTTTCAATCACTGTATTGAAAAATAGCTGCGATACAATTTTTGTGTTTGTGACGTCATTACCCCCTTGGGATGGGGTGGGGATAAGTTACCCCTCATCCGGGGGAGAATATTGTCAAACTTGGTATCAGTCAAAGGATTTTTCCAAACCCTTTTAAATGAAGGGTAACATTCTATAACTGTGATCATGCAAAGTTTAAATTAATTTAATAAGATTAATTTAATTTAATAAGAACCCAGTTTGAATATCACTGATTTAAACCAACACAATACATATATTTCAATTTTTTCTTCTTGTAAAATTTGCAATAGCAAAAGAAACATCACAAGCTACTTAAAAATAGAATTCTGGTATGAGAAAATTAAGTACAGTTACACTCCGGTTAATTATCAATTTGGTTCGAAGACATAAGCTTCCAAAATGCATACTTTTTACCTAACACTTTGCCTTCAGCTAGATATCCCGACCATAGACGTTATTCAAGTCTAAAAATTTTGAATAAAACATCCGAGCATCAGTTTCCGTCTACTGCGCATCAGTTTTACAACGAGAAAATAGCGGTGCTCAAAAACGAAATGGCAATCAGAATAAATCTCGGAACGAAGTGCCGCATGCAGGTAAGGCAACCGTGATAGATATGGGAAAGAAGAACCTCATCATATCAGTAGCAGCGACTCCAAAGGAAGTGAATTAAAAATGCATTTTATTTCAGGCTGAATGCTAGTATGATGTTCATAAAAGTTCGCACGTTCTACTAAGCCGCAATCTTAACATGTTAAGCGTTGAGCCTACTTTGTTTTGCTTTCCATCCACGCTGTGATATGCCTTTGACCTCCTACTAAATACCTCAGTTCTAAATGCTCACATTTTATTTTAAAATGTAACCAAAAAGAATATGAGTATCACAGAATTCCGAAAGAAATTAGCCGTCCATCTTTCAAATTGTCAGGATGAAGAAATTCCAAGTAGGAATATTGTAAATACGTCTCAAATATCCCGTCACAAATTGCAACAAAAAACTAGAAAAGCATCGAAAGTTCGAAGATATTGTAAAAAAAGCTACGAAAATAATGCAGCACGATTCGGAAGAGATGCTCCCAGAAAGTTGACACAACAGGAAACAATATTCTGTGAAACCTGCACATGACAACCATTTATGTGTATCCAGTGTTTCAACAATACACATTAAAATATTTTTTCTGGTAAAAAGCAATATTTAGATACATTTTTTTTTTTGTAATCTTCAAACTATTTAATTTTTAATGTAAGAATATAATTTTTTAAATTATACATCGTCTGAACGGAAAGTAGTATATTGTCAGTCACCGGTGACTAACGCGGTGCTTAACGTGTTAATCACTGATATCGCTACTGATAGACAGGGCTACGTAAATAACTTATATTTTGTCAACAATGGTATTTCTAAAATTTATGTACCATCATTAAGAAATTAATAATGAATAAATAATGTATCAATAACTTTGGTATCTTCCACTTGGTCGCATTTCAGCGTTATCTACCAGACTTCACGAAGAAACAGCACTGATGTACCCGTAGTACCCGTGTAGAAACGGAAGTCAAGGTAAGTTTTGTAAGTTTTTACACTGTGGGATTACATCCGCACCACAGCATCTTCGAAAAGCCTCTTTGTTTAACTTGCACTGTTTTCCGATCAAAATGGGCCACTTTTATTTATCTATAGGTTTTAATGTTTAGTATGCTTTGCAAATTAAGTCGTACTATAAACTAATTCTCTAACTATACAAGAAAAACATTTCATTAAGGATTTAATAATAAAAAAATCTGATGTGGGCAGCACATGACTTTCCCTGCAAACTTATATCCACGTTCTATTTATTTCAATTAAATGTAATTCACTTTTAATTCAAATTTCGTTCTCATTCGGTAACCGGGTTTATTTTCAAAGGTGGCGTAGGGAAAGTACGAAAAACTAAAATATCTCGAGAACGGCTAGTCCTAGTGTAATGGGGTTAGTCTTATTCTTTTCGTCGTTAAACATTACGTATTAAACGGGCATTTAATGGATATATCTAAGTATACCAAGTTCTTTAGTTTAGATTTTGAAGATTTTTGCGGGCCGTTTTGCAAAAAAAGGCAGGTTATTTTTTTCCGAATCGTACCAAAATGTAATCAGCGCCAGAGTGACCTATACGTGACTCATCTACCGAATTTTGTGAAATTCGGTCCATTAGTTTTTCAGCTAGAGTGGATACAAGCTTTTGCGGTTGAAAAGTGGCGTAGGGAAAGTACGAAAAACTAAAATATCTCGAGAACGGCTATTCCTAGTGTAATGGGGTTGGTCTTATTCTTTTCGTCGTTAAACATTACGTATTAAACGGGCATTTAATGGATATGTCTGAGTATACGTAGTTCTTTAGTTTAGATTTTGAAGATTTTTGCGGGCCGTTTTGCAAAAAAAGGCAGGTTATTTTTTTCCGAATCGTACCAAAATCTAATCAGCACCAGAGTGACCTATACGTGAGTCATCTACCGAGTTTTGTGAAATTCGGTCCATTAGTTTTTCAGCTAGAGTGGATAGAAACTTTTGCGGGCCATTTCGCAAAAAAAGGCAGGTTCTTTTATTCCGAATCGTACCCAAAACTAATCAGCACCAGCCCCGCCCACAAGTGACTTACCTACCAAATTTTGTGAAATTCGGTCCATTAGTTTTTTAGTTACAGTGGATACAAAATCTGCACAGACAGACAGACACACAGACAGACAGACAGACAGACACACAGACAGACAGACAGACAGACAGACACACAGACAGACAGACAGACACACGCACAGACGTCACGCTAAAAATGGTTTTTTCGTATTCTAGAGGTCTCGAAACGTGTAGATCCGTCGAAAACTCGAGTTGTGATTTTCGGCATGATTCCAATACTTTCCCTATACATTATTACCATGTATTGCAGGGAAAGTAAAAATTGGAATTATTCTATAATTTATTTCAAGTCGCATTATGTATACCTATTCGTTTGTAACATATTCATGCTAAACCTCGCGATAGCCAGGCTATACGAATCTGTAACGATCAAGCGAGTACGATTTGTCACTTATTTTAGACACAAACATTCATCTTCTTTTTTAGTTCCAAAGTTATTGCCTCAAAATAAAATTATGAGATTTGATTTTACGGTTAAAAACAATATATTTTTCGGCTAAATCTGAAACCCGATTTGCAACGCCGAACAGTGAATCCTATTCAACTTGATTGAATATAGTACTAAGCATCCATTTAATTACGTTAAATTCATCTGTCCCCTAACATGAGACCGGCCATATAGCAACGCGTAATGTTCCAATTCAATTCGGAAAAAAGCCATGATAGGCCGGACCCAAATTTTCCAAATTTAGCCGCATATAGTTTTCCAATTCAATCTGGAATCGGGCCAGGCTGGGCCGAATTTAAATTTTCTAATTTCATTCGGGAATAGACCGTGCTTATTTCTAAAAGTGCTCTGGTCGGACCTCATTGTAAAATTTGGGCCAGGCCTAAAAATTTTGTTCCGGGCTCAGGCCGTAACCATACAGGATTCTTGGGATAAGTCTAACAAGATAAGTCCCCTGAAGTGGATTTCCTTTCTAGTTATATATCCACAGTAGGGTAAAACCTAGAGATTAGCTAGTGTAGTTGTGGTTCAAATAAAAGAAAAAATATATATCTCTCGTTTTCCTATTTTCGAGCTCCAAGCAATGGTTATTTTCCACACTTTATTGAGGCGTGATTTACATTATTCCGTATTGTTTCAGATCAAAACCTGACGACCTGCACAATCCAACTACCTCGTTCAACAGTTTATGAACTCAAACTCGCCTCAGTCGACAGAATTTGCATTCTTTGAATAATTTATTATCAGATTTCATTGCGCATGTTTGCTTTGACAAGCGAATTGTCATTTCCCTGTTTATTACCATTTTTATTATTATTTTTTCCACATTAAGGTATTTTATTTACAATAGATTCTTTATAAGCATGTAGTATATGCAGCTGATAAAAATTTTATCGGCAGTGTTTGAGATGTGTTTGGTGTCATCATTCTTTCACTGCAAATTTAATGGCTTGCGTTTAGAGAACAAACAGGTGAGTTGTGACTGATTTGTTTGTCTTTGCATTTCTAACAATGGTGTTATCTGAAAATCGGCTGTATTTGTGTTGTTTATTTTAGAATGTTTTTTTTTTTTTTTTTTTGTAATTCTCATGATTAAAACTCGAATGATTCGAAGTTTCAAACTGTAAAAAGTTTAGTTTAACTATTTTCATTTCTAACGAATAGATTTTTATCTACTAGTTCTGCTGTGTCATATTCTTTTTCGAATGGACCTGGTGTCTCACAGAGATCTAACCTTGGACCGTTATTACTTAATTTTGTTAATGATATAACCTGGGTGCTTTAGCTTCTGCAGTGTCTTCTTTTTGATGATAACCCTAAATGTTATCAATGTATTAAATTTTTTCATGATTGCTTTAAATTTGAGTTTGGTTTGAATCAATTATATATCAAGTTTGAAAGTAGAAAAAAAGTGGTAGTTAAATATTGCTAAATGGAAAAATTCAGCTACACCCATAGTCATGCTAAAACTAATTACTGCTACTGTTTTAATTTTGAATTGCTGATTCATGTGACACAACCACTTGGGCATTTCTACTTTTTCATACGTAGTATTGCTTTCACAAAAATTGTCGATTTCGAGATTTTGATGCTCATATATGTTTTAAGACCTCATAAACGCGTTTTGACTATTTTTGGAGTGATGTCCTCTTGTCTGCCTGATAATTGTGGTCGATTTTTTGCGTACACGATGGCAGCTACAAATATTAATGGATATTCACAAATTTTATATCCGGCTTTATCAAAATATCTAGAACTAGATAGAATTTTTTTATTTCGAGCGAAAACATTAAATTTTATTCGAAATTTATATATTTTTTTAACATGGCAGAAGAGGACAAAAATTGACATAATTATGTATAAAAGGGTTTATTTCTCAATGATCACGGGACTTAATAGTTTCAATCACTGTTGTGAAAAATAGCCGCGATACGACTTTTTTTGTTCGTGACGTCATTGGTCTCTTTGGGGGAGGGGGATAAATTACCCCCCGGGGTATAGTGTCAAGCATGGTATCAATCAAAAAAATTTTCAAAACCTTTAAATTAAAGGGTAACACGCTATAGTTATAATCATTTGAATTCACGTTACCAATTTTTCAAAAATTTTCGTGTAAAATTTGAGAAAAAAATATATGAATTCTAGTTTGAGAAAGTCGAGTCCGCACACCAGTAAATTTTTTATTCGGAATTCAAGCTCAATATTCATATACAAAATATTATTGCCAGAGATTATGAGATACTTGGAATTAATTTTAGGTATACAAAAGTCATATGCCGCCCACATCAGAATTTTTTTCTTCTAACTGGTGCAAAACAACAAACCATTTTGAACAAATCTTCTATACACCGGGATTGTTGGAATATGAAATTCGTTCTTTTCTAGTAAAAGCAGTTCTTAATTTTCCTACTTCTATATCTATTAAGTAAGAGCAGATCGTCTGCATTGTGCAATTCAGGATACAGGATATATTCAAACTTAAACATCTAAGTTCTGTCAAATATCTCTGTTCTATTCAAACTTAGATATCTAAGTCTGGCAACAGCTTGACCATCCAAAGTACCAAAAACATTGTGCCATTGATTTTGTATACCATTATTTTGCTGTGAAACAAATAAAGTCATCGCATTATGTAGCGAAAGTCAGAAAAGATTTTTTTTTTTTTCTGAGCGGGACAAAACAACAAACCATTTTGAACAAATCTTCTAAACCGGGATTGTTGGAATACGAAATTCGTTCTTCTTTAATAAAATCAGTTTTTAATTGTTCTACTCCTATATTTAAAAAGTAAGAGCAAATCATCTGCATTGTGCAATACAGGATATATTCAAACTTGGATATATCTGGCAACAGCTTGACCAATCATTAATTTGACCATCCAAAGTGCCAAAGACATTGTGCCATAGATTTTATATATCATTATTTCGCTGTGAAACACAGGTAAAGTTATCACATTATGTAGGGAAAGTCATGTGCCGCCCACATCAGAATTCCTTTTTCTGACCGGGACAAAGCAGCAAACCATTTTGAACAAATCTTCCACACCGGGATTTTTGGAATACGAAAATCGTTCTTTAATAAAATCAGTTCTTAATTTTCCTACTCCTATATTTATGAGCAAATCGTCTGCATTGTGCAATACAGGATATATTCAAACTTAGATATATCTGGCAACAGCTTGACCAATCATTTGACAAACCTGACAACTGGCACCGCCAGCCACAAAGTGCCTGGGGGCATGGAGGGGTCGGCCTTGCAGAGCGATTTCTAACCTGTTACCTTATTTATCGTTTATACGCATCTCAAGGTATCAAAAGAGTTAAAGTCAAGCAACATAAATAAATCGGGACTGTCATGCACGTGGCGCCTTCAAGAGGGTGTTTTATGCATAAGCTGGTCTTGACCTCCTTGTCCTTACCCGTCAGGCGAACGAGCAATAGTATTACATATCTGTAAAGCAGAAGAATGCAATAAAACTGACATTTTAGGCCTAAAGTGTTTTAAAAACAGATATTAGGTTTAGATGGGTTGAGGTGTGGAATATAAATAGCGTCTCTGCTGTTAAAGTGTGCCGCTGAATTTCCCGCTTTTAAAGTAATGGGTTTTGGGGGGTTGATATTTAGAATATTTTATTATTCTTACTGGATGTTAAGTCTGTCATATGACCGGGTGCATGAAATTGTGAGATAAGTTTTCTTACTGTTGCAGGTATCGGTTGCAGAGTCATAAAAAGAGCGAAACTGGTTCATGAATTTCGTTATCTGGAATAGGAATGTGATTCTAGCTTTGGATTTTCCCAGCTTTAGTGAGTTTTGTGAATTTAGATTGGGGGGGGGCATACGTTGTGTTAAAGATATCATCCCATCCTTCTTCTTTAATCCAGACAGTGCGACCTACCCGAAAGTGTAAGGTGTCTGTTTGGACGGCTAGGAAGTGCCACCCAATTCAGACCAAAACCCAATGGGGACGACATCTGCAGAAATCGTACCATCCTCCCCCTACCACCAACCTCTCGGCAGGACTTACGGACCCACATATTTAACGTGTCTGTACTCCGCGTGAACACGGGAACAGTTTGGACAGAACCAGAAATCGAACTCGAGTCGTTCGAGTTCAATTCAGCGCACTAAACTCTGTGATGTCCCACCCCCGTATCCTCAGGGCGCGATAGCCCAGTGGTTAGCGCGCGGGAATTGCTCTCGGTAGGCCCGGGTTCGCTTCCCTCCGCTGCCAAAACTGCCGCCGTGTTCACGCGGAGTACGATCATGTTAAACATGTTGGGTCCGTAAGTCCTTCCGAGAGGTTGGTGGTAGGGGAAGGAGGGTACTGTCCCTGTGGATGCCTCCCCCACTGACTTCCGGTCTAAATTGGGTGACTCTTCCCGGACGTCCAAACAGTTACCTTACACCTTTCTGGTAGGTCGGACGGTCTGGGTGTCAACAACAAGAACAACCCCCGTATCCTCCCGCCTGCAACACTTTCGCTTTTAAAATCACTGGACACACTGAGTGGACCGAATTCATCTCTTGTTCAATATCTTTAACTAGCCATTCCTAAAAGTTACTGGTAGCCATTCCTAGAGGTTCATAGAAGCGGCTAGTTGTCACTGCATGTGACGCACACTTCATCCGAAGTCAATTCCGAATGTCAAAAATCGTTACAAATTTAAGCATAAAAATGGCGTACATTTTATGGTTCTGCTAACATGGAAAACACAGTATGTAAACCTATATTTCAACCCTGTTTACTGTAGGTCGCCTTATTTTCAAAGTTTTCAGACATTTTAATCTAATAGTCAATTATCAATGAACAAATATTTTAAATAACTTGATTAGAAGAAAAGTAAGATGATTTCGGTATCTGAAGCTGTTACTTTGGTTACAAACGTAATGAAACTGTTTATAAACATAGAATTATCTATATAAATAAAAATGAAAATCTGTCTGTCTGTCTGTCTGTCTGTCTGTCTGTTTGTCACACCATCACGGGAGAACGGCTGAACCGAATTTGATGAAATTTTGTGGGTAGCCCAGAAATAGCCCCACTTAAAATTATATCCGTGTTTTGAGTTTCTACGACCAGTGGTTCTCGAGATATTAGTAAAAAACGAAATTTTCGTTTGTCTCATCATCACGGAAAAACGGCTGAACCGAATTTAATGAAATTTGGTGAATAGCCTTGAAATATCCCCCCATAAATTTTGACCAAGTTTCGAGTTTCTAAGACCTGGGGTTGTCGAGATATTAATGAAAAACGGAACTTTTTCCTAGGAGTTCTACTCCCTAACTCCGTGGTTTATCCAAACGAAAAGCTTGAAAATCGTTTGAAAGTGAATTAAAATTTAATCTCTGAGTTTGATGGGAGATTTTTTGCGTTAATTAGTCACTTTCTGAAAACATGAATTGTTTGAAACATGATTTAAAGGGGAAATCTATCTCCATGGTTCATGGTTTATTTAAAATACGCTTTTACGGAACAATGAGAAGTATAGAGAAATCAAAATTGTTATTTAATTTCGCAGTTTATGTTATAAGACATGACATATTTAACATGTTATAAGATTCTATCTTATATCATGTTACTCAGAAACGCAATTAAATTAAATCTGTCTGTTAACTTTAATAATTATTTTTTCGATTTGAATAATAAATAAATGGATATAAAAATATATTTTAGAAAAGAACGATTTGATTTTTCTTATAGCATTTTTGACTGGATAATATCAATTACGGTCTTCAGGTTTAAAAATTATTATTATTTATATTTTCGGGGATTATTGCTTCAAGGATTATTGATATTTTCAAGTTATTATGCAATTATTTTATTATGACAAAAATTGTTTAAACTCATATATTGTATGTTGTACGAATCTTCTACAAATACACGTGTATATCTTTTAATCTACGAGAATATAAGTAGTACAGGTATATTGACATATGTTTTGATATATATTGGCATATATTGGAATCAATTACGACCTTCTGGTATAAAGAGTACGGATATTATTGATGTTTTCAATTTATTACTTCATCTCTTTTATTTTGGCAAATATTTTTGAGACGCATATTGTAATACGGGTAATCTTCTACTAACACATTGGCATATTTTCTGATCTGCGACAATATAATTAGTACGGGGTTGCATATATTCATTCAATTCCTATTTTTTCTTCTGTAAATTTGCTTACAAAAGGGGGCAGGATGTTTTATTCTTCAGATCTGATCGTGAAGATAATTTTGCATAGTGAGAACATATATTCTTAAACTTCTCTTTAGGAGCAATAAATTTAATATTTTAACAGAATTTGCACATGATTGCGAACTTTAAGTTTCTTTAAATTATACACTCCGTACGAATAACGGGTGTGCTGTTAGTGGCTAATAAATTTTAACATTTTAGGAGGATATATCATGTTGCTCGGCATCGCAATTAAATTAAATGTGTTTGTTAATGTTTTTATTATTTTTTTTCGATTTAAATAATAAATAAATGGATAAATGGATATAAAAGTATATCTTATGAATGGACGGTTTGATTTTTCTTTTAATTATATTAATTGCTGACTGCGTACATCAATTTCATTTATTTTGGCAAAGAGTTTTCAAGCTTATATCGTATTTAGCTACTAAACTCATATATTGTGTTTAGCCAATAAATTCATATAGCCGATTGTTGAAACAGAAAAAGAGTAGAGCGGGTATATCTTCTAATACAATTGTAGTGTTTTCATTTAGTATATTGAAACGGGATAAGAATGTTTCATTCAGATCTGCAAATTCAAAGCTACGAATTTGGAGGGATATCGCTAATTTGACAACTTTTCTTAAACTTTGCCAAATTGACGGAAATGTCGCCAAATTGATATAAACGACACACAAACAGCTGCCATAAACCTTCGGGTTGGTCGTGTGGCTTGGGTCTTCTACATATCAATGAAATATTTTTTTGTTTTGTTAGAAGAGAGTACTGAAATGATGTTTGGTTAGCATTTATCTGTCAGACCAACCATCCTACTTAGTAATACATTTAGCGAATTTTTAAAATGTCACCAAATTGATAAAAATGTTTTCAAATCTATAAAAATATCTTGAAATTGATAAAATTGCGCTACATAAATGATATTAATTGTTTTTTGTTAGGGGATAGTATTGTGATGATATTTCGTCAATTTGTCGCAAAGTGGAACTGTCAGTTCTACTGTCCCACTTGGCGATAAATTTGGCGATTTTTTAAAATGTCGCTAATTTGACGAAACTGTCGCCAAATGTTCCATAGAAATATAACTATTTAGACGATATTTTTTCTACCAATTTATTTGAAGCAAATGATATCATGTCGCTTAGCAACGGATTTAAATCCAATGTGTTTATGCGGCAGACGATTTTTATTAAATCCTTTCCGATTTGAATAATGAAGATATGTATATAAAATAAATTTCAATGCCATTTCATTTTGGACTGGATAATATCAATTATACTCTTCAGGTTTAAACATTATTATTATTGATATTTTCCGGAATTATTGATTCAGGGATTATTGATATTTTTAAGTTATTACGCCATTGTTTTATTGCGGCAAAAATTGCTGACACACGCATATTGTACGTTGTGCGAGTTATCTTCTAGGAATGCACGGGTATATCTTCTAACCTACGAGAATATAAGTAGTACAGGTATATTGGCATATATTTTGACATATATTGGCATATATATTGGAATCAAGTACAGTCTTCTGGTATGAAGATTAAGGGGATTAATTATATATTCAATTTATTACGTCGTCTGTTGTATTTTACCAAAAAACATTTGTGACTCATATTGCAAAACGGGAAATCTTCTACTAATAATCGGACATTATAAGTAGTACGTGTATATCTTCCCATATAATTTTAGCACTTTAATTTTGACATATATTGGAATAAATGACTGTCTTCAGATTTAAAGATTACGGGTTTATTGGTATTTTTAATTTATACATGTAATCTACTAATACAGGTTATATTTTCTAATATTCGCGTATATAATTAGTACGGGTCCCATACAATTTTAACGCTTTTATTTTGCATATATTGATTCAATTCCATATTTTTTTTTATATTTGCTTACATAAGGGGTCCAAGATGTTTTATTCTTCAGATATATCCATGAAGATAATTTTATATAGCGAGAACAGAGATTCTTAAACTTCTTTTTAGGAGCATTATATTAAATATTTTAACAGAATATTTTGATTAAAGATGTCATTTAGTATACTATAAGAATTTGGGCATGATTATGAATTTCAAGTTTCTTTATATTATATACTCCGTACGAAGAACGGGTATGCTGCTAGTAATATATAAAATTTGCCAGTTGTAATTAAAAAGTAAAAGATCTGAAGAAAAGTTGGTTGTACTCAAATAATGTTAAATAATAACATTTAGGATAGTTCTCTTCTACGCATGATGCGGTATAAAAACGAATATTATGCGTCAGCCTTTCTTGAGTTATAGCTGGATGAATGTTGAACAAAAAATTCGAGTTTTATAAATATTTCGAATAAAATTAAAAAATTTTGGATTTTTTTCACTACTTATATAGATCAAGTATCACATGTATACGAAGTTTCAAGTTTTTACCTTCAGCAGTTTAGGCTCAAAATTTATCACTTGGTCAGTCAGTTTCATTCAGCTATATGATATAGATTACTATACAATTCCATACCAAGACAAAATTACTTTTATTTCGTCCAGCCTGTCTGAAGGTGTATGTTATCTATCTGGACGGCCGGGACAGTTCCACCTAATTTTGGACCGGAACCCAGTGGGGGCGAAATTCATAGGGACCTCCTACCACCAACATCTCCAAAGGACTTTAAGACCCATATATTTAAAGTTTCCGTACTCTGCTTGAACACGGGGACAGTTTGGGCAGAACCGGGAATCGAACTCGGATCTTCCGAGTGGCAATCCGCGAGTCTTAACCACTGAGCTGTCCCATCCCTCACTTACTTTTCGAACCCTAGATTCCCTCTAATAAACACGCAAATTTTATGCGAAGTCATAACAAAATGCGTTTATCTGATAAACATAAATATTAAATTAATAATTCCTACTAAACGACAGCGATTAAAAGAAATTACATTTTATCTTCTGTGATACTGAATTATCGCCAATTTAGCAGTGTTGCGTAAAATTCTTCGCCAAGGTTGCCAAATGTCAAAGACATGCAGAGAATATAGGATTTTCGTATATAGTATCATTTAGGCAACTTTTTTGTATTTTCTTTATATTACAGTTACATTTATTTGATATGTATACCCTGCTATAAAAGTACTCTAGCTCTAAAAATGAAATCCAGCTTACAAAGGCAAAACTACTTTTACAGATTTTTAACCAATTATCATTTCGGTGAAGTCCTGATCACATGACCTTGGTGACAAATTGATCGACTGCTGCTTACAAACTGCTGTGACGGTATTCAGCGAATTTTTGCAAATGATGCAGCGTACGAAATTCAGTGTAATTGTGAATGTTAGTTTTTTGACAATACGAGTGCATTTTTTGTAAACTCGTTGAGCATTTAATTACTGTAACGATTGTTACCCGATAGATAGGAAATTTTTGTATTTAATTCATGTTAGAGCTTTTTGCTATTTTTTATAAAGCTGAAATTATCCAAATTTTTGAGTTCGCCCTTGTATCTTATACAGTCGCCAATACAGAGGATACGATGAAAGAATACACAGTATTTGTATAGAGAAGTTATTGTAATTTTATCGAAAATTCAATTTCAAGTTTTCGATGGATTTGCATTTTTGAAGGTACACTAGTAGAGCGGTCTCCAAAGTGGGAATGCTAGTCGATTCGTAGGGGTACGCCAAAAAGTTTTGATATTTTCTTTTGATTTTTTTTAATATAAGTATTAACAGAAAATATTGACAGTATTAAAAATAAATAAAGGGTAACAAATGTGAAATTGTATTTTTAAATTCCACGATCATGAAAAAAAAATGTAGTATTATGATTATATGAATATTACACTGCTCACAACTGAAATCGCAACACCATGAAGAAATTGATGTATCTTTATGAATTTACAGAATATAATTGTAATATGGAGATGTGCAAATGATCAAAAAGCATACCTGGTAAATGAAAGCATGGAACTTTGACATTAGATCAATATAGAATAGACCCACTGCGATCGGCTATACAGGATTAAATACGACCAAGCATCCCGTCAATGAGATAGTCAATGGTGTGCTGAGGGATGACATTCCACACAGCATGCAATTGGGCTTGTAACTGAACATAATTTACTGGAATTGGGAGTTCTCTTAATCGACGACCCATGATGTTCCAGATATGCTCAATTGGCGACAAATCCGGAGAATATGCTGGCCAAGGCAGGATATCAAAACCGTGTAGAGTATTCTTAGTTACCCGTGCAGTATGTGGCCTGGCATTATACTGCTGGAAAAGCAGTCCAGGCTTGGTTGACAGATATGGCTGTACCACAGGTCTCATAATGTCAGAGACGCATCGTTGTGCCGCGATACTGCCAGAAACGTGAATTAAAGGTGTTCGTCCACTGAATGTTATACCACCCCAAAAACAATGATACCACTTAGGGGCTGTGTGACGACTGATAAAAAAAGCTTCCTGGTGGCGTTGTTGGAAGAGCCGCCATACGTGAGTACGGCTATCTGGCATGCCAAAACAGAATCGTGATTCATCCGTGAACAGAATGTTTCGCCATTCTGTCGACCAATTGAGTCTTATTTGACACCACTGGAGGCGACGTAACCAGTGAAGACGTTAGAACTGTGGGTGTCGAAAAAGTCTTCTACCTCGTAGTTCTGCTTCATGCAAACGGTTTTGAATTGTTTGCATCGAAACCAAGTTCCCTGTAGTGTGGGATAAGTGTCGTTGTAACACTGTTGCTTTGGTAAACGGCTTCCGCGCAATGCTTCTCAGAAGCACACGATCTTCACGTGGTGTGGTACACCTGAAAGCTCCACTACCTGATCTTCATGTCGTTTCGTTGTCTCTCACGAACCGTAACATACACCGTTGGACTGTGCTCACATCACGACCGGATAGTTCAGGGATCCTTCAAGGGCTCATTCCATTCTCACGTAAAACAATAATTTGTTGCCGTTTCGTTGACGACAACTGAACGTATGTGGTACGTCGACGTACTCTTGACATACTGTGATTATTTTTATAATCTGAAACCAATAACGCTACAATTTAGCTGTGGTATCTCTCTTTCTTGACCTGACGCTTTTATGCTGCTCGGCAAGGTGTTACGAAACTGTGACCGTTTGCATATCTCGACTTTCTATTTACATTGCCTGATTTACATAAAGCTACACCTACAATTTTACGGTATTGCGATTTCAGTTGTGAGCAGTGTATTTTACTAGAACTCCTGCTTAGTGTGTGTGTGTGTGTGTGTGTGTGTGTGTGTGTGAGTGTGTGTGTGTGTGAGTGAGTGGGTGAGTGAGTAAGACAGAAAGAGAGAGGGGGGAGAGAGGGAGGGACAGAGAGAGAGGGACAGAGAGAGAGGGACAGAGAGAGAGGGACAGAGAGAGAGGGACAGAGAGAGAGGGACAGAGAGAGACCCATAGTTTAAGAAAAAATTTTACGCTAATCTGGTCAACTTTGTAAAGTAATATTATGTCTTCACTTTTTGTATATCATTTTATTTTATAAAAACAAGACGATGGGCTAATCTGTGATATAATAAGCTTGTTCCTTTGTTCAAATACATCTCAACTGCACTTTAGCCATCATTTGCATTTGACATATGATAATATCGCCATAACAGAGGAAGTTTGAGGTGAAGCCGGAAGGAAAAGTGTAAGAGTTTTGTGAAGCCAAGGAACGAAATTGAAAAATTATGACGAAAAATTTTCTGCGTCTGAAATGAGAAGAAGATTGAGATATAGAATATAATACCATAGGTACAATAGAATACAATACTAAAGAATTAATATAGAATATAATACTAAAGAAGTAATATAGATTACAATACTAAAGAAGTTTGAGATATAGAATACAATAAAGAAGAAGTTTTAGATATAGGATACAATACTAAAGAAGGTTGAAATATAGAATACAATACTAAAGAAGAAGTTTGAGATTTCGAATGCAATACTGAAGGTGAAGCCGGAAAGGAAAGTATAAAGATGTTGTGAAACTAAGGAACGAGGTAAATAATTATGAAGAAATTTTTTTTGAGTCTGAAATGAGAAGAAGTTTGAGATATAGAATACAATAATAAAGAAGAAGTAATATAGGTTACAGTAGTAAAGAAAAAGTAATATATAATACCATAAAGAAGAAGTAATATAGAATACAATACTAATGAAGAAATTTGAGATATACAGGTAAAATACAATGCTGAAGGTAAAGCAGGAAAGAAAAGTGTAATGGCTTTGCGAATCTAAAGAACGAGACAAAAAAATATGACGAAAAGTTTTCTGCGTCTGAAATATGAAATTATCTGGAGTTCTGAATGCTTTCTGGCGGTATTAATTATTTTTTGTCAAAATTTCGAATTCCAAAAATTTTAGGGGGAACTTTTATGCAGGGTTATCAAAAAGTAGCAACGAATTGAGTCAACTGTGACTGAATAACACACAAATCTATCTTCTTAGTACAAATAACACGTATACAACGAATCTCTGCCACTAAATCAGATATCAACTTTCACATGCTGCTTAATAGAAAACCTGCTTTCGCAACTTAATGGAACTTCACACCTTTTGTGATAGCATCTCTGTTGCAGATGTTGCACAGCCACCTACTTGTCGTATTATAATTGTCGTGCTATCGTTAGCACCTCGTTCCAGCTAACGATGGCTAACGAATGGCTGCCCCCGGGCGACAGGCCAGCAAAGACAATGGCCATCCATACCCGCCCATAGTTAAATTGACACTAGCAGCTGTCCACAGAGAGCATTAAATGCTGTCGAAAAGAATACACAGTTTTCATCGTCTTTTTCATTCCAAAGATTGATGGCCCGTCACCACTGACTCTGCAAGTGTCTTTTTTAATCACGTGTTTTAGCTCTTTGTTGCAGATAATTATTATGAGGAGGTTATACAATATGGGGTCGAGGCACCTCTGAACGTATCACCTTCCATTAAGTTCTTTACAAATCATAATGTTTGCTGTGAGCAGTAGATGTTCTCATAAGATTGTATTGCTACTAAGGAAAATTTCTTTTCAGATTTGCAAAAAAATTGATGTGACCTTTAGAATAGTTTTTTCCTGTATTTATATTCATTTAAATTCTAATGATATTGGTCTGTTTCATATGTGGTACAATTATTTTGAGTATGTGTATGAGATTTATGTTATGATTTATGATTGCATTTTTAATTATGATCATTGTAATTGAACTTGTTCCGTTTTACCACATTGATTCAAGTTTGTCACCAAATAGGCGACATTACGCTACATTTGTTGCCAAGTGTGACTGGCAGATAGATATTGGCTTTTCTAATGTATGGGATCACAAAGCAAGTGAAACTAGTAATTTCACAATAATATAAACTGATCAAGGAATCGAAACGATGATATCAATCATAATATTTTCCTACGATATCAAGCCAATTTTGAAAGTAAATTATAATCCAGTCATTGCCCATCTTTTCTATATACAAAAGTATGTAAAAAGTGGTGGTTAGTACCTAAAGTATCAATCAAATTCTGTCATCTTTTCCGCATTACCGTATTATTACCCTCAATAGGTTCCTATAAATGTAATTTGTTGTGTTTATCTCAATATTTTCTCGGACAACGCAACCATACGAATTATTTAGATTCAACTCAATTCAACTTTGCTTTTACTAAGGATACTTTTCAATATGAACTCCCACTTTCATTCGACTGAAAAGCCTGCATTGTAATCGTTTTGAAAACATATTTTTATCCAGGGTATTGTTAGAAGCTAAAAGCCAAGTATCGTATATACGCCTAACCGTTGAAATCACAGTTTCGCGTGTTACTTTGTCACTTTAAAATATGTTTTATTTTTGAACAAGTGGCAACATTGGTAAAACTTTTGGTAATAAGCAGACGATAAGTCGATTTTTTTTTAAAAATAAATAGGTAGAAATAACAATACATTGCGTGCCGTTTTGCACCTTTGTCATTATAAATGATCGATATCAATAAAATGGGATGTATAAGCCAGTTACAAATATCTTGGGTGAGAATTGTCATTCCACTTTCTTATAGATTCATATTCGGTTAAGTTGGTCTACTTCTATCACAATTAGCATTAGAATACAAAAAAGAAAAATAAATACATAAAATAAAATACAATAAAATCTGATGTGGGCAACACATGATTTAACTTTCCCTACATTATGCAATGAATTCTCTTCTTTCACATCAAAATTAAGTACTAAAAGTGCAAAATAATCCCGTACAGGCGTCGATTTGGCGCTTTTTCGTCAAATTAATCGCCAAAGTCAACCTGTTTCACAAAACATTTTTTTAAATTTTTTTGTAACCTTTTATATAAATTTATCCGAAAACATGCTATATCTCGAGAACGCTTCATGCTCCATTCTATAGTTAGCGCCATTCAGTTTCTAATGATAAATTACGTACGAAATGAATATTTATTTAACCTTATTAAAAGACTTGATTTGTTAATGTCTTCTCTTTTAAAAATAATTGAAGAAAGGGGGGGGGGGGTCTTCTGAACATTCGATTGCATTTAAAATCAAAAAGGTTCCTGTAATCACTAATTGTAAAATCATACCAAATAACGTTCGAAACACTACATTAATTTTTGAGATATCGCATTCACAAACTCACGGACACACACACTAGCACACAAACATGCACACACACACACACAAAATGCACGCACACACAAACATGCACATACACACACACAAACATGCACACACACACTAACATGCACACACACACACTACAAACACAAACGTCCACAAACACACATACAAACATAGATACACACACATAGATTCATAAACGAACGATTCGTCTTCGAGGATGCTTAGAACGTGCTCCTCTATTGAAAACTCGAATTTGAATTTTTAATCTCGTCACAATGCTTTCCCTATACATTATACTATGTATGTAGGGAAGGTAATATAGTATTTTAGTTTTTTCTGACGTTATTCCTTTAAATTGTTTGTAAAAGTTTTTAAAAATATTTTTTTTAAGTTGACAATGGGTTTATCCCGCCGACGAATTGAAATCATTTGGATGATCTGTGGCTATTTTCATACAGCATTTATAGTATAGTTCAAGCTATCATTTTACAGCATTGACTACACTGCTGTGGTGACCAGTTCTTGCCCTATTTCAATGAACGATCGACCACCGACCATGTCACGAAGCAAATTAAAGGATTTGACGATTTTTTCAAAAATGTTCATTTAAGGCGGTCCTCCACACCAAAACGTTCGAAAAGTGAAATGATAGAAAAACATAATTTTCGATAACATTGAAAATTGGTGATCGTTCGATATAAAGAAAATATCCGTTTTCAAATATTTTCGCTCGATATAAACAATTTTAATTCGATATAGTTCGAAATAAACAATTTTAATTCGATATAGTTCGAAATAAACAATTTTAATTCGATATAGTTCAATATAAACAAGTTTAATTCGATATAGTTCGATATGAACAATTTTAATTCGATACAGTTCGATATAAACAATTTTAATTCGATATAGTTCGATATAAAAAAAAATTATTTGAAGGGTGTCGCCTAAAATGCTCTAAACCCAAATGGTCGAGCAATAAATGAGACATACTTTCATTTAAGCTAGGTAGAGATTTAAAATTTAGTGCATGGGTATATTTGGAATATTAGGTAAAATTCTTCCGAGAAGGATCGAATAAAATTGTTTTCAAATCTTCCTCTGGGGGAGTGTTTCGAATCAAAACGTTCAAAATGAGAAATGATAGAAAAACACACTTCACGATGAGATAGACTTATAAATAGGTGCAATGGTCTTCAAAAGAAGAGAGACAAATTTATTTCTCTAGTATTTATTGATTTAGGATTGTCGGAACGTTCGATTTGCCCATTACATAAGAAACGTCTTTTGTTAAATGAGATAGAGAGTTGAAACTCGTTACATATGAAAATCGTTCCAAAAAATTTCCAGTAAATATCTAATTTAAAAAAATTTCATTTGAGATGATACTCCACATCCAAATGGTCGAAATGTGAAACGATATAAAAAAGTACTTCGCGATAAGTTAGGAACTTTAAAATTGGAGTTCGGCATTGAATATGAAGAAAGAGAAAAATTTCAATCTTCCAAAAATTGTTACTTCAGAGGTACCGCCTATCAAAATTTTCGATTTGGTGAATAAATGAGAAAGGATTTTTTTAAAGCGGTATAAAGACTTGGAATTTAATTCACTGATCAATCGTTCGATTTAACTCTTGGAAAAAAATAGAATTTAAAAAAATGTTCATTTGAGAAAGTGCTCCATATGTCTAAACTTTCGAAATATTAAATGATAAGAAGACGTAATTAGTGATAACATTCAGACCTGAAATTTGAATCAAGAATAAATAGATGGTTTAATAGCATAAAGAAAGAACATTTTAGTTTTCATATTTTAAGGTTTCTTTACCCCAAAATGTTTGATTTTGCCGCAGTAAATGCGAAACACCTTGTTTCAACTGAGGTGTATATTTAATATTTGATACACCGATCTATCATTTGATAATAAACTAGATAAAAATCAAATTATTTTAACATCTGTATTTGAGTGGGCGCTCGAAATGAAAACGCACGAAATATGGATTGTATGGAAAAAACGCTTTCTCCGATGAAATATAGACTTGAAATTTGTTGCCTGAATAGAGCGCTCAATAGTAAGAAAGAAAACAAATGTTAATTTTGCAATGGTTGTTATTTTAGGGGTGTTGGATACAAAAATGTTCGATTTGCTTGAAAAATGAGAAACACTCTTTTTAAAGTAAGATATAAATACTATGAACAGTAGTATCAGCCAATACATTACTCAGGAACAATCGAATTGTCTAAAGACATACATTTGAGGAGGGATACACTATATTAATGTTCCCCAACCTTTTATGCTTAATGTACCTCCTGGAAATATATATGTAACTGGCGTACCCCTTGTATAGACAGATAAAATTGCAGCCAAAAATCCAACAAAAGAATGCATTTGATTACTATATAAATACAAAATAATGCATGTCAGCAAAATGAAAACATAAAACTATCTGTATGAATTAAAACTATAAAAATAATGAATAACAATGGATAAAAGGCAATGAAATGCAATAGATGTAATTTTAATGCATAGTTTTTACTTATTGTTAAACTAACTAGTTATACATGCTTAGTATTTAAAATTTAAACTTATAGATTATTTTATAATTTTGTTATATATATATATAATCCAAGAAAAAGAAGATTTAAAGGAATATGGGATAACCAAATGCTTTGCATTTAATGGTTGGGGAGGATTGCGACTCCCCCTCCCGTTTAAAGCTGCTTTTCTAGCCTAGGCAAACGCTCACGGTACCAATACAAAGCAAAGGTTGCGTGCCCCAATGCGTGCTAATACGAAGGCACCCGGATACGGAAGAACAAGACCAACCAACAGAAGGAAACTGGACCAAAAGTGAATCCTGCCCAACTCGCTATCTTATATATGTTCATCTTACGCATGCGTGCAATCCTAGCAAGTACGCATAAACTTTATTTACTTGCAGTTTGATGAAGTAAACTGTTAAAATCCACATGATCCCTGAAAATCGATTTATAACAATCCTTTAAGAAATATAAAGGATAATGTTTATATAAAGCCTCAGTTATGATTTTAATGTTGCTATTATTGCAATCCTTTTTAAACGTATTGTAAATTTGGTTTCTCTTAAAGTGTCCGAGTATGATATTTCTGAAATTATTCTTGGTAAGATTTGTTTTCCAATCGATGAGATGATTGATCTTCATTCTATATAATTCTCTTTTGTCATATAACGTTGTATAATGACCATGTAATCCATGTTTTTTTATTGAGATGTCCAGAAAATTTACCGCTTCATTTTCTTCTTGACAATTTTCTATTAATTCCAATTCCGGAGGGTAAAAAGTAAAATCGAAATTGGTGGTGTCTTCATAACACCCCAAAAGCACATCGTCAACAAACCGGAAATATGGTATCTCTGACAAAATATGGGTTCCTTTTTCATATGTTGAGAGGTAAATATCAGCCAAGATTGATGAGCAGGCTCCTCCCATTGGAATTCCCCTTATTTGTCTGTAATAATTTTTTCCGTTATATAGAATATTTTCCTTTAATACTAGTTCAATAAGGTCAAGGTATCTTCGATAAGTAGTAAAATCCTTCAAATCAAATTCTTCATGTAATTTTTCCAAGATTGAGTATAAATTAGATAAATCAATGTTGTTAAAAAGGTCGCGGAAATCAAAGCTTTTAAAACATATATTTTTATTACAATGTTTTAAACGATCGATAACTTCTATTCCATTCTTGATCATGACATGAGTCTGTTTTTTGATGTTTTCCATCACAAACTTGAGGATGTTCAAAAGTCGTTTATTAGCTATTGTCAGATATGATCCACAGCCAACTGTAACTGTACGAAATTTTACAGGCTCTTTATGCATCTTTGGAATGAGGATTAAATATGGAAATTTAACAGATTTTATTTCATTACCGATTCGTTTGTACATAGCTTTAATCCTTTTGGATAGAACATTTCCATTATTGTGTACTGGGGTGTACATAGCACTGTCTTGGTAGCAGTGGTGAAGTGTATCTATGTAAAACTTTTTGCATGTAAATGCAAAATGTGATACCATCTTGTCAGTATAAGTTATAACAAAATTTTCTTTTATAGTTTGTATAGCTGCAGGTATTGAAAGATTCCTTATTTTGTTATCTTGTTTGTTGTAATATAACTGAAATTCTTTTGAAAAATTATATTTCCATTCTTGAAAGGCTAGGATA